>CM035167.1:128514737-128975661 GCA_020205615.1 Panax quinquefolius
GATATATTAATTTCTTAAAATCACATACAAACTTCATTTATACAAGCTTTTAAATGCAGTCGACGATACAGATAAAGTATGAGTTTTAATACAATATTGTCTAAGTAGAGCGATATCAAACTCAAATTGTTCTGATGCCATATAAAATCTGACAACAAATATTTTAAGACCCCCGAAAGAAGAATTGAAGATTACTATCGTATTCATTCTAATAAGGTGCACTTTTGGCGACTTTCAAAGTAGGGTTCTCATCACTTTATTGTTGTTAGCCAAAATCAATTATTAAGTGGCGTATAAAATCGACTACACACGTCTTAGGTCCTCAATACAATTATACATTGCATATCGTGCTGCGGTTTTATAATGTATTGAGAAACTTTGATGATCTCGGACCATCACCTTTATTTCCTGTTATCCCATTCGACCCATTACACTCTTATTACACGAAAATTGTGAAGCGAAAGGGTGAACACAAATAGCCCGATAAAGAATATAAGCACTAAAGATAATTAAATTATCAATAGCCTTCATCGATAATAAATCGAGATTTAGAACATATGGTAGATGATAAAACTTTTCAACCGTAGTTGCGGTGAACGAACGATCCATTAGAAGAGTCGAATAGACCATCGAGTCTATTATCTTCTCCATGTTAAAAATCCACGATAATGTTTTATCCTGTAATGTCGATCAACAATTCACATCCACGATCATATGAATAACTCATAATCATAATTGTGATTCTAAATTCCTCTTCGCACCGAGGCGAAGATAATTTTCATCACTATCTTCACGAAACATCAAAAATCATGGTTATACCAAATCACAATTCTTTTCATAATCATCTTAATAAATTCATCTTTGCTTTCGACCAAAGATATTCATTAACAATTCATTCTTTTTGCACTTCTGAGGCGAAAACATACTGTTTTATTTAGAAAGAGTCAGTAGAGGCGTGATATCTCTTATCTTTTACAAATTAAAAAGTGTATAATCAATATTTTATCGGCAGACTTCGACAATAAATAATCCACATCATCGAATCATCCACCTACGACGAGGATATTCGTATAATCATCAATGAGTCGTTGATTATCTGCGAATAATCCACGAGTTATAATCGTACCCGATAATTGTCCATCGATACCTACTATGGGCGATGAGGACTTTTACCACATCATCTATAACATTACGGGTCATGATTATCTTAGAATGATCCACAGTCATAATCATACCAATAAATAGTTCATCTATGCGTAAGCCGAAAGATACTCATCAATCGATAGTTCATCTTTGCCGTAAGCGAATATCTGTTTATAAAACCGATAATCAACGGTCCATCTTTGCGTAAAGCGAAGATATCATCGTAAAACCGATAATCAACGATAAAACCATATCTTTGCCGTAAGCGAATATATATAAGCGTAAAACCAATAATCAACGATCCATCTTTGCACGTAAGCGAAAATATATGATTGTAAAACCGATAATCAACGATCCATCTTTGCGTAAGCGAAGATGACTTTCATCGTAATATAAGCGTGAGGATGATGACGATGATATAAGCGTTAATCAAAGCGAAAACAAGGATAAATATTAAAAGACTTTAAATTTATCCAAATATTATCAATCACTTAATAAACTCATAATCTAATATTATTAATATTATAATAATATTTTAATCAACTTAAACTTATAAATAATTTATTTCAATTGTTTACACTTTACAAAATAATCATTTAATCATTCAAAATGCCATTACTCATAAGATTTCATCACCGATGATCAAATCCCTCATCAAAAATCTGCATATACCTATATAGGATTCCCAAGCCATAAAATCCTATTTTTCGATTTTGTTACTTCACATAACATATTTAATTCATTTACTCATAACTAGTTCATTTTCATGAAAATACCGTCGGTCCAAAAATATTTCTTTTACGGGATTTATGCGAATATAGTCCCATATTGAACATATATTTTCTCGAAATTTTAAAATTCATTTACTATTTTTCGTATGGCCAAAAGCTGCCTTAGAATATTTAGACATTTATCATAAATTGTACTTTTGTCCAAAATTTCCAAATTTATAGGGTATACTCTTGTTATATACATGTACTCCCCAATAAAAATTTCACCAATTTTGGAGTTAACCTGAGGAGTTATAAAGGGTTTACTTTTAAAATAGTCTTTTCCCATAAAATCCATAACTCTTGTCTATACATCCAAAAATCGCCATTTTGGACACAATATAGAAAACTCATCAAATTATCATTTCAAATTTTTCGAAATTTTTTGAGGTCGGAAAAATTACGAAGCGCAAATGGATTTTACACTTGTAAATACAATCCACGTAAACAGAATCATTTCCACAATTTAATAAGAATGAATACAAAGGATCATTCACCGTGCAATGCGGTAATCCACGTAGGCAGGTTATTCAACGAGAATAATAAAGAATGGAATAACGAGAAGAATTCACCGTGCGTGCGATGAAGACCTTGCGAGCCAGGTTATTCAGACAGAATAATAAAAAGAATGGAACCGGTCGTACGTAATCCTTACAAGCGAGAGATATTCAGACAGAATAATAAAGAATGAATAATATGACGAAATTCACTAGGCGCATACGATAATCCCTGCAAACGGAGATACGTTATTCCAACGAATAATAAAGAATGGAACCGGGTCAAATGCATGTCCGTACGAGACGGGATATTCAGCGAATAATAAATAATGGAATAGAACGAATTCACCGTCGTGCGTAATTACGCCTGCAGACGAGATATTCAACGAATAATATAATAAATAATGGAACCCGGGTCACCATGTATAATCACGCCATAAGACGAGGATATTCAACATAATAATAATAAGAATGGAATAACGAAAGAATTTCACCATGCGATACGATGCTTGGCAGACAGAGTTATTCAGCAGAATAATAAAGAATGGAATAACGAAGAATTTCACTATGTATGCGGTACTTTACATAGGCAGGAGTTATTCAACATAATAATAAAGAATGGAATAACAACTTCTTACAGTATTGAAAGAAAATAACTCTCTTCGTGAATCTGAAAAGAATAATACCACTTCTATATAATAAAAAGAAGAAACTGGATCTTTGGAATAGTGAGGTAGTGAGACTTTTCTTCTTCTTTCTCTCTATAATTTCTCTATAATAATTGCTCTATAGCTTTAGTGAATTGGTGAGAAATGAAGGAAGAATGAGCTTATTTATAGGAAAATATAGTTTGATAATTGCGCGTTTTGGGGCTCGAAATATTACGATATAATACCTTGACTTTTCTTTCATTTTTAATTTAGTCTGCCAGTATTATCAAACTTGCCCACCTCCCTAATAGTAAATAATGTGAATTAATAGTTCGATCATAGCGACTCGATAGTTATAATCATGTGAAAATCAAAATTACGTTATAGTACCTCCATATCATACCTCCATTTTAACTTAGTGGTTACAAGTATTATCAATCTTGCACCACTCCCCTAATAGTACGTGAATGTGAATCAATAGTACACACATGTGAACAAATAGTTATAATCATGTGAATTAATAGCAATTAATTTAATCATTTATTCGATTAATTACTTGGATTGGTCGATATAACCTCGAGGGCATATTATTATTATCGAAATAAATAATGTGATTTCCACTAACATGTGAACAATCCCAACCTGATGAAATATTTTTGCTCAAAAATTTTATTTTGAAATTTTATGAAATTTTAGACTTTTTTGAAAAATCCCAACATGGAAATATTTTTTTTAAAAATTTTTTTGATATTTTGAAGTTTGACTTTTTAAGAAAAATCAATTGTGTTTATAATGACAAACCCCAGGTTTATAATTTTCTCTAATTTCATCGTTCGGGACTCAAAATATCACGTCCGTCTCCAAATTCGACTCGAACTCAAATTTAATTTTAATAACATTCATGCATTAATATTATAACTCACGCGATATTTATGACGAGTCGTTCCCGAGGAAGAGGGGCTTTTACCGATAAGGATTTCTCCTTATTGGTAGCGTGATTGGGTGACCAAACCTCTCATTGTGAACTTCTAGACATTATAAATATTGTAATTTAATAATATAGAATAACTTTGTAAATCTCGATTATTGATTTAATAATATATAAAATATTATCACGGATAATCTTGTGACGATAATTGAATCGATAATATAAGAGATATGATCGTACTTATTGTATGAATAATTGAGTATAAGCGGGTGACTTCTTACGTAAGCATCAATAATCAATCTTGGTATGCTACTTATCGACCGTGTATTCTTGTACTTTTACTACCGAAGTAGTTCAGCCGGTTTTATGGTAACACTTTTACTGTTATTTTATAAAAAAGATATTTTACGTCGTTTTCTACTTCTACGACAATACTTTTTCGTTAATAGGGTTCACTTGTGATGATTGTCTAAAATCGTCTGAATATTCTCGACCCGATCGAATATTTCCAGAGCACCAACGAATATTTTATAACAACTTACTTTACTTTAAAAAATTTTCAAATATCACCATTAACTTTAAATTTTTATCGATATAACTATTTATCGAATAGAATAATTATAAGAAAATTGAATACTTTCATTTCATAAAATTAAAGGGATCTCCACATGATACTAATGAATATTATTGTCCGTAGTATATGGATAATTTAGTGATGTGGATTATTTATTGAGCTAATTCTCATGATAAAATTGATGATAAACTTTTTAAATCATAGAAGATACTTGAGATATCATACTCTCTTGACTCTTACAATGGATTCTTTGGTTCCATTGCGATTAAACTTGTTGTTTATTGTGTATTCTACTAGTTTAACAACATTGAAGGCTAACGATAATTTATTACGCATTATCTTAGTCATAATATTTTTTATTGAGCTAGTTGAGCTCACTCCATTTGAGTTTAGATATTATACAGAAACTGATATTCTTATTAAAACTCTTGAAACTATGTTATATAATTAAGTTTATATTTGTATTATGTTCCATATATTTGGATTTCGAAATGGATAATATATCTTTATTTTGGGGCGTCACAATACATATTAAAGCATAAAGGATAGTAATAAGAATAAGCGTTCTCATGTCGATTCACCCAATTAAGAACTCATTTGTATTCCAAATAATTATGTTAGAGTTTTGGTATACAAAATATCTAAATATATTTATAAAACTACTTTGCTCTATGTTGTTTATGTAGAAAATATTTTCTTATTATTTAGATACATTTAAAAGCCTAGTTATAATTAGGGAAATATTATTTAGTATATAGGAGTATATTATTATATAAAAATCTCAAAAATATAGATATGGCTGTTGGCCTATATTTAGATCTTGCCTCGATAAAGAAAGTAGAAAAAAATCTCATTGGACCATGGATCTCTTAATAAATTTTAGGATTAATTACATATCTTAGTACATTTTAGAAATAATTACAATAATGGTGCATAGATAAAATAATTACAAAATAATACACTTTTTCATATTTATTTACAATATTAGTGCAATTAGGATTCCTTAATTTAGGGGATCATTATTGGTGGGTGACATAACAAATCTGGTGGTTTTTATTTGAAGCAGCGTGAATCCTTCTTTTCTCTGACTCCATAACTTTTGTTACGATATTTCTCTCTCTAAAATCTTCTTCTTCTTCTTCTTCTTCTTCTTCATCACAGGTTGTTAAACTAATTAACTAATTGGTGGTGTAAATTGGTTAATGAATATTGATCTCCTTCAGGCTCTTGGGGGGTGCAATTGGTTTGAATATTTCCATCTGCTTCTAGTTGTCGGGCATATAAGTAAGCTCGTCAGCCTCTTTCTTTTTTGCATAGAGATCACCATCTGCTTCTTTTTTGCATAGAGATCACCATATGCTTTCTTTTTTGCACGTTATTTTTTTGATTATTTTTTAATTTACTTTTGCTGCACTTGTTGATTCACAGGTTGTTCATGTTAGTGAGAAGAAGGTTTTGGATCAGAAAGCATACATGTTGTTCTATTATCGAGATAATAGAAATTTTAGCTTCAAACAAACCTCTTGATGTTGCTCGGAAAGAGATCGTGGCGACAAATGTCATGAGAAGAAGCTTTCGAGTTCATAGCGGAAGATATTTCTAACGAAAAATTTTAAAGGTGTGTTAATTTAAATTTTGTTATTATTCTTATCATATAACTATTTTGTTATACGCATTATGTTTTGATTCTTGTTATTGTGATTCGGATACCATTTTTATTTACCTTGATTTGGTATTTTGGTTACTTTTTTATGTTGTTATGGTTACCATGTATTTTGCTTAGTATACATGGTTAATAAAGCTGATTTTTGAATGTACATGTTGTTTATGTATTGGTTACCATTAATATATGTTTTGATTCTTAACATATAAGCTGTTTGGTTACTTCATTAGTATATTTTTTATTCTTGTTAGCTTATGATATGGATACCATTCTTTTCCTTGATTGGGATTTTGGTTACTTTTATATGTTGTTTTGGTTTACAATGTATTAGCTTAGTATACATTGGTTGACTAAAGCTGAGTTTGATCTACATGTTGTTTATGTGTTGGTTACCATTAAAACATGGTTTGCAGTTCTTATCATATAAGCATTTTGGTTACTTCTTTAGTATATTTTTTGGTATACATGTTTTTTTTTGGTGACCTTTAAATTATGTTTTGGTTAATATTATATATATTTGTTTGTTTACTACATAAAATGGTTTGTACTACATGTTGTTTATATTTTGGTTACCATTAGATTATATAATATAACTTTTGATTCTTTGCTTTATTATGGTATGGTTAATGTTATATTATGATATGATAACTATTATTGTGCATTCGATGTGGGATGTTGGTTATTTATTATAGTATGTTTTAGCTCTTGTGTAATTGTTATATTATGTTTTTGGTTAGTATGCTCTTATTTGTTTAGTCACTCTATGTATTATTTATATTATAAATATTGTTTATATCTGATTCTTAATAGTTTATGTAAATCTGATTTTGTTTATTTGCGATTATGGGATCTTTACTATGAGGAATGCAACGAAAAATTCATTAGAAAAGTTATATATTGGTGTGACATGGAAGTCCCGACATTATTACCAAGAAATTGAACTCCAAATAGTTGGAGAAGTTTAAGCATCATTAGTTTGTGGATGTATTATTTTTGTAAATAATAAACCCAAGTCGTAATAAACCATGTATTTGCTTAGTATACATTGATGTATTAATTTTGTAAATTCCTTGAATATCTTGTCTGAGGTTATGCTCTTACAGAAAATTCATTGGAAAAGTTATGGTTAAATGTACATGTGAGAGTATACATGGGTTGCCTAAACTTGGTTGGATATCTGAGTTGTTTACATTTTGGTTACCATTAAAACATATTACAGTTACTTTCATATATACTATTTGGTTACTTCTTTATTATGTTTTGATTCTTTGTTACCTTATGGTTTGACTCTTATTATTGTGTCCTCAATGTGGGATTTGGATACTTTTATTTTTTATTACGGTTAATATGTAATTGTTTAGTATCATGGATTGCCTAAAGCTGGGTTTCATTACATGATGTTTACATTTTGGTTACCATTAAAACACAGTTATAGTTCTTATCATATAATTATGTAGTTCTTGTTTTATTATGTTACATTATAGTTCTTGTTATTAGTAACCCGGATAATTCTGAAACTTATGTCGGAACAAACATCAATTGTTAAATGTACGTGTGTGAGTGTCTGTTTATCTATAAGCTTGTTAGTAACGAGATAATTATCATAGATAATTATCATAGATAATTCAAGCTTGTTAGTAACCGAGATAATTATAAACATGTCAAAGACTATTATAAAGTGTTAAATGTATATGTTTTATTTATACCTGTCATCGTGATAGAATAAGAAACTCCAATTAAGAGTTCTCATTTATATATATGATGGTCACTTATAGATCTCATATTAAAATAAAAATAGTTTAAGAGGTGCGTTGGTAACGAAATACACATATATAAGGGTAACCATTTTAGTTTTTGTTAGTAACCAAATAATTAAAACTTATATCGAATAATTATCATGTGCTTAATGTATAATTTATCTAGGCGATGGATACTTTTAAATTACGTAGTTATAAAAGTTATTTGGAAATGGTCCGTACCGATTGGTAACTAAATATGAATATAGAGGTAACCATTTTATTTTAGATGGGTAACCAAATTTACATAAAAATGTTTGAAGCGATTACCAATTGTTCGATGTATATATTTACTTTATATTGATAACTCATGATAGAATCAAAAATTAAAATATTAATCAACATCAATTTTGGTTCTTTGTACACCATCAAAATGTTACCAACCATGTGGTTAATAGTTACTAACGATAAACAATTATATATTCACATAAACAATTAAATTTGTTGTATTGAATTCTTTATCGGTCTCCATTGTCTAACAATTGAATAAACATTGTAAAGTAACGAATCAATATTAGACACTAACGAACTACATAATCTTAGTAACGGAAAATAAACCAAATTTTTACATGCAAATTTGAAGGCCTAAATAGCGAAATTTGACGAAAAACCATGCGAGTTCACGATGAAATAAACCAAATTTTTTGTATTTTTGATGGTTGACTAGTTTCCAATGAAATTAGGCTCATATCAAAATTGACACTCCAAACTTGGCGAGAAATTGCCCGAATGGTCGCTTTGGATTATCATGTTTTGCGGTGCATATCATGTTTTGCATCTCTCTGAACAAACAAGTTGATGGAACTAGTATCTGCGGTAACTTCAAATTTGGTGTATTGGTTCTTATCGATCCATGTCTCTTGAATTGAAATAAAGTACAATTTGGAATCATCTCCATTAATCTAACAATGAAGAATAAGTATTGTAAAGTAACCAAATCGATGTTAGCTAGTAACCAAACTACATGATGTTGGTATCGAACATAAAACACATTTGTACATTCATTTTACAATAGAAATAATCGATATATTGATATTTGTTTACCAATTAAATTATAACGATTGTATCACGGGTAACCAATGTAGCGATAAGTAACCACCGTATTAAAACAAACCAAAATCATGACAACATTATACATTAATCATGACAACATTATCGATAACCAAATCCATTTTAGATTGTAACGACACATATTTATTTAGTAACCACAAGATAAATACATTACGCATTGCATTTTATAGTAAAAAAACAACTAGTATAATTTGTTTATTACCAACTAAAAGCAAGCTTTTGTAAGAATGTAACGAATGTAGATAACAAGTAACCATTAATATAAAAAACATAAGTAGAAGTGTACATTAATATGCTTGACAACCATATTCAGATAACCAATTAATCTCTGCGGTAAAGTAAGTTTGCATTAGTCGATTAACCAAAATCGACATTAATCGATAACCAAGTTAGCATTAGTCACTAAATAATTTTACCACGATAACGAGTCGGCATTAGTCGATAACCATTATAGTTTTACCATGATGCAAATCGACATTAGTCGATAACCAAAATAATGTTACATAGTAACCAAGTAAGCATTAGTTAGTAACCAATTCAACATTAATTAGTAATATTATCGATAACCAAGACAACATTAGGCGATAACTAAAACAACGATGAGAGCAGGATTAATGTTTCCACGATAACGAGAGCGAAATAGTCGATAACCAAAATGACATTAGGCGATAACAATTTATATAACCTTAGTAACCATAATATCTGACATTTTTTAAATACATTTTGCAATCAAAACATTGATTATTCTTCTTGGTGACCATTTAAAGTGCAAAAAACTTAAGAAAAGGTAACCCGATATAGTAATTAAATAGTAACCATAGGTAACTATATGATTATAAATTTTAAACTCATATACCTCGATTATTTTGTATCGAAGTTGATGTTGATCTTGTATTCGACAATCAACTGCGATAATTAAGTTTTTAGTTCTTGAACTTGAAAGGCGTTCTTGATTTTGTATCTTATTTTCGATCTTAGAGATGAGTCGCGACAACGAGGATTAAATCTTCTCCAATTCTGAGTTTAGTCGCGACGGGAAGCTTCGTCTTCTCGATATTAGAGTTGTGTCGCGACGAAGATTTTGTCTTCTCAGATTGATTTAAGCGATGATCATTATTCGGATATCGAAGTTGCGTGTTTTCTCGGTTGCTTGAATTTAGGTGCGGTTGGTTTACAAATATGAAAGGAAAATAATTGGCGTGTAGGAGTTAATGATCGTGATTTTAGGAATATAATATATTGTGTTTTGTTATTTTTGTAATTATTTGTGTGTGTTTTATTTTTTTGTAAATACTTTTTTATTGTTGTATATTAGTGTTAGGACCTATAAATTTACTAGTTGGGCTTAAAAATTATTCGTTCCTCTTCCACTTCGCGTATAAAGGATTTAAGCGAGTTGAGCAAAGCAAAACGATGAGATGCTCAAATTGATTGTATTTAAAAATTATACTCTATATTGATTCGATTCAAATATTTATTATTAAATTCGATCAGGCTGGATCAATTATATTCAAGTTACTCATGATTTCAAATTCAAGCTCGAATTAGTCTTCATTATAATAACTAATTTATAATAAATAGAATTATAAATAAAATTTGTTATTTTACAATTATATACATAATCTACCTTGAATAAATGGTATTTTAAGAATTTGATACTATTTTATAATTTTAAATTTTAAATATATATATAATTATGAACGAACTAAGATAAAAATGTCGCTTGTAACTATAGAGCGGAGAGGTACATATTAATTTAGTTATTTGAATTTTCTTTTCGAGTTTATAATTATATATATATATATATATATATATATATATATATATATATATATATATATATATAGTTAAACTCTTTAAACAAAAAAAAATGAATCAAAAAGCGAAATAGCTACAACATAGAAAATCGATGCCATAGTTAAAGGCTGACGGTTATCACAAATCATATATATATGAAACTTATTGCTATAAATTGTTTGTCTTTAATTCATTTTTTGGTTGATTGGAGAGATATATATTAAAATAATGTTATTATCACATAAAAAGAAATCGCGTAATGTTACACGCGTACACTTTCGCATATGTTGAGGCACATAATATGTATGTGCGTATGTGAGTGATACTATGACCTTTTATATGATAATAACATTGTTATATATATATTAATAGTTTGAATTCTATCCTTTGTTCTTATTTTATTATAAGAAATAATTTAAATAATAATCAGATAAATCCATCCAGTCCAGTTTCAATTTATTAGTCAGATAAACTTAACCACCTTATTTTTCTTGCTTTTGAACTCCCTGAATATAAAGCAGAGTCTGTATAGTATTAGGCAAGTGAAGTCCAGACCAAATATGGACACTCCTATTCTCTCTCTAAAACCACACGGGGCTAAACACACAGTATAAATTAATTCCCAAATCCCTCCTTCTTCTCATGTCTCACTGTTTACGCTACCCAATTCCTTTTCTCTTAGTCACTATATTGAAATTATTATTGACTTTTTTTCATTCTTCATAGATGTATGATTTGATTGATTCTAATTCTTTTGTTTGATATTATGTTTCTATTTCAATTAAGGAAAATTTATTTTTGCATTTTTTGTTTGGTGCAAATTATTTTTCCACAGGTTAAGGATTAGCATTATAATCCCGGATTATAAATGCAGTTTACTTATAATAACATAGTCTTAAGTCATTTTATAATTCAATGAACTAATATGAGTTCAAGTTCAAATGTAAAAACAATCGAAACACTTTCAAAGTATAATCGCTATGTAATATGAGCATAACCTTGGTACGGTTTGATTCCTCTAAAACTCTTGAATTGGTTTGGTTGGTTGTCAATTTTTTAATTATTATTATACTTTTTTATCACATATTCTATTCTTTTGATTAAAACAGATGTTTTTAAGGTTTTATTGTTGGTTTAAGTTGCTCCATCCTTCCAGGTATTGTTTACAAATTTGAAGGATAAATTTTTATTTATATTTATCTCTAAATTTTTTGAGGGTTTAGTTTTATATTGATAGACATATAATGAAATTGTGATTATAAAGTTGTCAATTGTTGTTTTTTTGTTTTTGTAAATGGAACTACTATTTTTAGTTGTTTATAATTAAGCGGAGCTTTATTTGTAGAGATGGATTGAGACATAATTATTTGTTAATTTGTTGATGCTTTGATTCATTTATTAGTCTCTAGGTGAAATGCAGATTTCTCTCGGTGTTATTGTGAAAAAGTAGGGATAAAGGCGTGTTTGTGTTACATTAGATAGGGCTTTATCTGACATTATATATGGGTTTAATTTTTACATTATGTTGTGGCGCCCCCCAAAATAGGTATCATCACCCATCTTGAGTAAATCGAATACATGGTACAAAATTCAAATACAACTTAATTAAACTGATAGTAAGTGTGAAATCGATAAAGCATAATCTAAGAGTTTTAATAAGAATATTGTCATCTGAATGATATCCGTACTCGATAGATCCTCATTCGTTTGTTATCGCGCTATTTAGGAGAATAGTGAGGACTAAATCTTATTATACGAATGATCGCTCTGGTTCCACAAGCTGAGTCCGAGCTCGTTCTCATTTCTGAAGAAAGCGGAGTGAAAGAAAGAATTGAGCTCCAGCCTAAGCGATAAAAATATTATGACTAAGATAATCACGAATAAATTATCATTGAATTCTTGATGATATTAAGCGATAAAATCTGATAGACATCAAGTTTGCTTCTGACGTAACAAGCAATCTGATTAAAATTGTCAGTAGAGAAGAAAATCTACCTTACTAAGATTTAAAGGTTTTCATCACTTTTTGCTTTGGAACTTCGACAATAAATAATCGACGTATCATCCACACTTATCTGACGGCCGAGGATATTCATTAGTATCGTAATCTGGGATTATCCATTGCACTCTGGGCCGAGGATATTCGATGTATTCATTGATAGTCGTGATCTTACCAACAAACATCCATGCGATTACTCTGGGACGATGAGGGACTTTTCTTGTGGCGATCCCGAAAATAGGTGTATACATCACCCATTTTGAGTGCGTCGATAACATAAATCTGAGAAAAAAACTACTGACTTTATTAATCTGACATATAAAGTATGAGTTTAAATCTGAGATGTTGCCATCTGGACAATATCCACACCCAAATAAGTCTTTATTATAATTATTGGTACATTATTTTAACACAAAATGGTGGGGAAACTACTAAGACATCTTTCTAGAATTCATCATTCCAACTCCTCATTTAGAACATTTGCTTACATTCTTGCCTCACGAGAAGAAAAATGGAACAAAAGGAAAGGGTGAAGCTAAACTAGCCCGATGTAAAGAACATTATGACTAAGATAATATAGAACAAATTATCGTTAGTCCTCAGCGAGGAAAAAGTCACGATAGAATATAATGGGCAAACAAGTTTCGGATCGATATTAGCAATGAAATAACAAATCATTCAAAGAGTTAAGTAGAGATGAAATCTACTATCTTTATGATTTAAAGTCCATAATCAATATTTTATCCACTCTAACATCAATCGATATACATCTTTAATCAAATATTAATATCTGTGATCGACCCGAAATAATCGATCGTGACCATGATTAATTAGGTATTCATCTGACATCGACGTCTATTCGTGCTTTTGCTACAATTTAAAGATATTATTATCGTGTAATCATTCATCTTTTGCTACTCTAGGCCAAAAGATATTCGATGCTTTATCATCATTTAGATTTGAGAATGATGAACGATACTTTTAAAAAAGCGAATCCGATTAAACAAAGGAATGATTAAGGATTAAGGTTAAGTAGTTTAGTTTGTCCAAATTCAAAATACTCATAAATAACCATAGTGAAGTAAAATTCAAGAATGATCGAAACATGGATCTGATCGAAAGTAGTATCCATAATAGATATTTTGGACAAAAAGCAAAAAAAATTCATTTTACGCTTTGAATAGTGATAGCGTATTAGTGAATAGTCATTAGTATCGTGAATAGTAACCAAAGGCACAAAAAGTTCAAATTTGATTAAAATTCATACTGAATATTTGGCATAATGATATTGAAGAAATAATATCATTTTTATAAAGAAAATAACATCCACTTACCTCGAAAGAATAGTACTTACATTTTGGACTCTTGAATATATCTTTGAAGGGACTTGCAGTATACTTATGACTCAAAAGTATCAAAAATACTTCACAAGAATCTGCTAGATAATATAGAGAAGCGAAAAGAAAAACTTGAGTTTACGGTTGTGATTTCAATTACAACACTAACACCTATTTATAGAAAATCATAGAACACCAAGAAAATTTAATAAAATATTAATATATTTATAAAATTTTCCTTAGCCTATGACCATCTAAATTCAGCCGCAAATAATGACAAAAAAACCAAAAACGTTTTCTAATTAAAAATAATTAAAAATTTTAAAATCGAATTATTTGAACAACGGAACTTAATAATTCATAATAAATATCCCTTTTAATTAGAAAAATTCAAACCATATGTACTTTCATAGGAAATTCCATTCTCTACAACTGCGGAAAAGTTTTTCCAAATTCAAAGCAGAAATTGGCCAAAAAATCCGAAGAAAGCGATTTCTGTTTATAATCAAATTCGGTCGAAATAGAGATCCACGAACATGTTTAACATGTTTTATACAATTTAGTAACAAAAATACTCCTCCCTCCTTATATCTAAGCTTATTCCACGTTCATTGTAAAATATCATCATTATTATATTATTAAATATAATAATATATTTAAATGAATTATTTATCGGAAAAAAGATAAAATATTAATTTTCAACAATTGTCATATTAAAAATTTTCTCCATCTACATCCACGTAAAATAAATATTTTCCTCATCAATATAAATCAATAATTAATTATTCGCAAATAATATTACGAATCACATTCTTGTGTTTAGTGGATTCAGGAGGAAGAGGGACTTTAGATGAGGTTTCTCATACTTACGGTAGCACAATTAGATGACCAAATCTCTCCTTGAGCGAGACTTTCTAGACATTGCTCGATAATGTTGTTAATAATATTATTCGAGGATAATATCGAATTATTGCTCGATAATGGAATGCTCAGATAATGGAAAATCTTTGCGTAATGGCGATTATTGAAGCAGCGATAATATAAAATATCGACATAGCGATTATTGAATCGATAAAATACTAAAAAGTAATTCTTTGTAACAATTATTGAGTAGTGTCTTCTTTACGTAAGAATCGATAATTGAGTGCAATAACGATGCGTGTCTTCTTGTGTTTTAACCAAGTATATTCAAGCGGTATTAGCTTGTAATATGTTCATGACGTTATTTATAAATAACTTATATTTGTCGTTTTCTTCATCGAATAAACTTTCCATTATGGGACCCACAAAGCCTACATATTAGTCGGGAATATTCCCAAAGCAGGTAAGAATATTTCCGACCCAAACGAATATTCTCAGATTAAAATGAATATTTTATAACCACTACTTATTTGAAATATTTCGCATTTTACCCATAACTAACCATTAATCAAATCAACCACCACTATTTCAAAATAGAGAAATTTAATTTCATTAATAATAAGTTGGGGTCTTACATTCTACATCTACGTTTGTAGCATTCACGATTAATGATTATACGAAATAATCCACAGTGGTAATCATACGAGTCCATCCCCATATACTTTCTGAATGACAGATGACTTCAGCGTAATATAAACATGAGGATGATGACTTAATGATATAGAATTCGATAAAACAAGTTCAAGAATTAATTTATCAAGAACGATAGCGTCCCAATTTGTCGACGTAATCAAATGCTTTGAGGAGTAAAACTCGAGAATTCTCAGGAAGAATATTTTTCATGAAAAGATCTTGGATGAAGTCTGGTCTACTCGAGATATTCCACTAATTTCATAGGTATAAAGCGAGAAACTTTAACCAATTTGAATATAATAAAGAATGGAATAACAAAAGAAATCACAGAGGCATCTGCGATGAAGCCAGCGCAGACAGTTATTCGACATAATAATAAATAGCAGAACCCGGTCATGCATAAGCGCCACGAATAAGGATATTCCGTGAGGAATAATAAATAATGGAGACGAATTAGATGCGTAAGCCTTGAAGAACGGGATATTCAACGAGAATAATGAAAATAATGGAACTAGGTCGTGCGTGAGCATTGAACCAGACGGATGTTCAGCGAGAATAATAAAGAATGGAATAACGGAAAGAATTTCACCGTAAATGTCACGGTACTTGGCATGGGCAGGTTATTCGAACATAATACTCCTCGAGTCCCAAATTAATTTACTTTCAGTTTTGACTTTTTAAATCAAATTGATTATATTTAGAATTAATAATTAGCGCGTATATAAATATATTTTTTGAAAATTATAGAAATTGGGGTTAGTAATAAATTATACATACTTTCTTTTTGGTTATAATCTCTTCATACATATTTTAGCAAAAATAGTAAAAGATTAGTTTTAAAAATGAATTGATTTGACTTAAAAAAGTGGCTGAAAAGCTGATTAATTCAGAACGAAAAAATAATAAAATAGAATAACAAAAGAATTTCACAGTATAGGTGGTGATCGCGTGTCGAGGTTATTCAGCAGAATAATAAAGAATGGAATATGAGAAGTTCTCTTCATGAATCTAAAGAAATAATAAGCCCATACCTTAGAAGAAATTAGATATAGGGTAGTGAAGTAGCAGAATGCTTTTCTTAACTTTCTCTCTATAGTTTCTCTCTCTAGAGTTTGGAATTGAATTAAACAGAAATAATGAAGGAATGAGCTTATTTATAGGAGAATAGAGCGAATAGTAACTAATTCATGAGCAGTCCAAATTGATTTACTTTTAAGCGGATGGAATCCATGATTGATTCTTATGCATTATTAATAAAATATTACAATAAAATAAAATCTCTTTTAAATAAAATATAATATATTATTTATAATCTAATAAAGCGAATAACTTTATAAAAGTATTACATTTTTATATAAAAAAAAAAAACTATGTACGATTAGCTATCACAATATTTATGCATAATAGAGATATTATATATTCTATTTATAGTCTAATAAAACAAATAACTTTTATAAAAGTATTACATTTTTATATAAAAAGATTTTACTATCTGAAAAACTTGTATCATTACAATTATCTGATCTATCATAATAAAATATAATATATTATTTATAATTCAAATAAAAACAAAACTTTATAAAAGTTTTTGTTTTGTTACATTATAATAATAATAAAACAAAACTTATCACCTTTATTATAATTCACAATATTAATCGACCCGGATCAAGATTCTAGGAAAGAGGGCTTTCGATAAGGATTTCTCACCATTGGTAACGATTAGATGACGAACCTATCTATAGCAGCTTAAAACTTACGAACATCGCTTAATATTGTAAATAATAATATTAATAACTTTGTTAACTCGATTATTTATTTAATAATATAAAATATCAACAATAATTAGATCGAATAGCATGTGAGATCTTATCTGACAATTATTATGGCATAATTGAACAATGAAGTGACTTCTCACGTAGCATCAACAATCGATCCCAGGTAATGCTATTATGACGACGGCGTATTCTTGTGCTTTACTGCGGGTGTTTTAACAGTTAACGGTAAAACTTTTTATAGTTATTTTACTATAAAATATTTTTGTGGTTTTCGATCAAGCCAATGATAATTCTATTATAGAGTCCACGATGATAGTTATTAATAAATACGTCCCAGATATTCCACTGACATTAATTGCGAATATTTCGAGGACCAATCAGAATATTATATAACTTTTTCTTGCGTACTTTGTAAAAAATTTATAAATATTATCCCTTACATAATATTATATCAAAATCCACACCATAATATTAAAAAATATTTTGAGAAAAATTTAAATCTTTATTAATAAAATTTGAGGGTCTCTGATCTTCCTCTCTTACTTGAATTTAGCCCTCGAAATTTAAATGCATGGCGTGGTATCTGAAATCTGAGGAATCGCCATTCGATTCCCAACTTTCTTGAGGTATAACTTTTTGAGTGTTGAATCGATCCTTCTTATACTAAGATTTTAACACATTATCTCCTAAATACGTTAAATTATCAAGCTACTCTGGCTTGGGTTCCTAATCGATAATGTGGTTTGGTCGTCATATTCACGTATTTGTCGTCGTCGTCAGCAATTATGAACTAACGACGTACTTGGCGATAAAGCGAGTCTATAAACGCGGTTCCTACTTAATCGAGGATTTGAAATGGACGATTAAATTGAGGTTGAGATTTCTCTCTTAGAAGTCGATTCTTAATTACAGAATAACGCTCTTGACCTTCTTTACCTTCCACGTTCGTAAACTCTGAGTCTACATTGCTTGGCGGCTAATTTTATCGATTGAAGTCGGTTAGTGTCATATAATACGTTATCTTCACGTAGGTTAGTATATTCGGCGCCATGTAGCGTACTGATCTTACTACTACGACAGTCCATTTATCAAGTTTGGTTATCGATGATGGTATTGAATGGTATGAGTAAATAATCTTCTTGTCGAACCCAACATCTTGATTAGCATGATCGTTTGTTTTAGGTTGAAGAAATATTTTGAGGGTTAAAAATGGGTTTTTGTCTTTGAGAGTTGATCTGAAGATTCGATTTCACGCCCTGAGGGTAAACCGGAGTTCTTTGAGAATCGTCGGAAATTTATTACTTGATAAATATCGTTCAGCGCATGGACTCTCATCGAAGACTTGGATGATACGTCACATTGATACCCTGTCGACTTACCATACGTCGTTCCGCGTCATTAAGCTTACTGAAGAAAAACGGCTTACGTATCGTTCCACCTGAAGATGCACTGGATAAGAGCTCGAGGCTCTTTCTTATGTTGATATGTGATGATTGACTTTAGTGGTTTGGTTACTGGCAGATTAGCATAACGGGTTGGTTAGAATATGAAATCTAAGCTACGCTTACGAAAATAATCAATTTTAAGCGTGATGAGTAGTTAACTAGATTGATTCACAAAAGCACGTAATGAAGTATTTTCAAATAGATAAGATCGGCCAGAATTAACGTGAAAGTGTCGATTTGAATCAAATAAAATTTATAAGCGATTAGAGGTAGCAGAAAGGTTTCTCTAGCAGGTTTCAACGAGATAAGTCAATCTAATTTCTCGAAGATCAATTTAAGCGTTGGTATGAAGCGAAAGATAAGAATAATAAGTATGCAGGTTTGAATAAGGTATAAACTTCATGGCGTTTATGACTAACACACATTATAACCCGTTAGGGTTCACCGACAAAGCGCTCTCCTTAAAGCCTCGGTTTTGACTTTATACGAGACATCCTTTGGCGTCACTATCGGTTGGACTTGACTTCCTTACGAAAGAATCCGAGCTAGGTGACCTTCTTCCACAATTAAAACACGCTTTGGATTCTTGGCGTATGGATTTGGACGGATATATCCCTCACATCGCATTTGAAGCATATAGTTTCTATATGTTTCTGTTATATATTCCTTCTTTTCTATACATAGTTTACTCTCTTTAGAGTTTGGTGAATTAAGTGAAAGTAATGAAGGAATGAACATCTATTTATAGGAGAATGGGCCCGAATAGTAACTAATTCGTGAGGCGGTCAGTTTTGATTTACTTTTTAAGCGGACGATCCATATTGATTTACTATACGTTATTAATAAAATATTCTAATAAAACAAAATCTTTTAAATAAAATATAATATAATACATTTATAATCTAATAAAAGCGAATAACTTTTTAAAAGTAATGCATTTTATATAAAAAGATTCTTACTTATCTGAATATCTTATCAGCCTTATCTGAAACATTGCTCGTAATAGAATATTATATATTTTATTTAAAATCTAATAAAACAAATAACTTTATAAAAAAGTATTATGTTTTATATAAAAGATTTTACTATCTGAACCTTTATCTGAACCTTATGCATAATAAAGTATATTATATTATTTATAATCTAATAAAATAAATAACTTTTATAAAAGTATTATGTTTTATATAAAAAGATTTTACTATACTGACATTATGCAGACTATTTGTGCAAATACTGTCGTAATAAAATATAATATATTACATTATAATCAAATAAAACAAAGACTTTATAAAAGTATTTATTTTATATAAAAGTTTTACATTTTATTACATTTATAATAATAAAACAAAATTCATCATCATTATTATAATTTTAACTATTAATGTCGACAAAATTAGTTCCCAGGAAAAGGAAACTTTCGATAAAGTTTATATTATGGTAGCGTAATTAGGTAATTGACGAAACCTCTCCTTGAACCGAACTTGAAGCGTAGATTAATATTATGAATAATAATATTAATAACTTTATTATCAATTATTGATTTAATAATATATAAATTATATAATAATTGAATCAAATGGCGATGAGAATCTTATACAGCAATTCTTGTAGCAATAATTGAACAAAAGCGAGTGGCTTCACCTCGTGAGCGCCGATAATCGAATCTGGTAAGAACAACATGCTTCGTCGTGTTATTCTGTACTTTAACATAGGTGTTTCAGCCCGAGTTAACGGTAAAAGCTTACCGTCGTTATTTTCATAAATATATTTTATCGTTTTATCAATCAGAGTAATAATTGAATTGTAAGGTCACTAATGATTTGTGCTTGTCTGCGAATATTACTATTAAAAGCGAATATTCCGTCAGAATATTATATAACAACTTTGCGTACTGTAAAATTTATAAATATTACCCATGATTAAAACGTTATATCATAATCCAGCGTAATATTAAAAAATATATTGAAAAATTTAAATATTTATTCATAAAATTTGGATTCTCACATACTTATATTAGTTTCTCAAATAGTTTTTGTAGTAATGGTTGTGCATTTTTGTTTGTCATTCTGCACCGTTTAATTAACTTATATGCCTTCAGTATATATTTTGGTCACACTGCTATTATATCCTACATGCAATCCTCCTTTGAGTTCTTCTGGATTTGTATGTATGTATATTATATTTCAGAAATAAGTATAAAAAGTTTTTACTAATTACTATAATATGCTCTTGCATATGAAGGAGATAACCCAGTTCAAACATCAAATGAGTTCTTACCGTCCAGTACTAAACATGTTTGCACTATCATTTTGTGGATCAATATTACTCATGGTTTAAAACTCTCCTGAAACCGCTCACAGATTTTATGGAAATTCAAGTAATGTTGAGCAGGCTAGGAAACGATGGTACAATGACATCAGTGACAACCCATACAAATAAGCTCTTCATATGAAAAGGTTCATTAGTTTTTTAAATTATTGTAATTTTTTTTAATTATTAGCAATGCTAGACCTATTTTTGTGTACATAATAATTTATTGTTCATGAGCAGGGTATTAGTGATAACATCATGTCCTCAATTTGAAGGACTACAAGATCAGAAATAATAAATTTATGTACTTAGGAATCTTTAGAGAGGGTCATCGTAGGAGTAGTTGGCCGTTTTGACACGAAAGGATAACAATAATGAGACTGGAGCTTCAGTCAAACATTCTTTCTGTGCAAACCAGACAAAGAAACTTTATGTATTGAATGATATTCTTCATTTTGTTGATGTACCAGACCATCAACTCCTTTGCCAATTAATGAGGTTGGTGAAGATACCCCACAGCTCAATTGACCGAAGATGCATGTAAGCTTTTTGTGAGTGCATATTATTTTGTGTTTATATTTCTTTTGGTTGGTGGTTGCATGTGTGTTTGTGCATTTTCTTCTGTTTCTAAAGAATTCTTTGATACATATTCAGATCACCATATACAAACTCCAACCACTACTCTGGGCGAGAAGGTTAGAGATAACGGTGGGACAGTCTCTCTTGAATCAGACACTAAAGCACACATTTGTCAGAGAGGGAGTAGATGGTTCTGTGCGTCAAACTAATGAAAGTCAAAATGATGTGGTCAAGTTACTAAGTTGGATACAAACGCCAAAGAAAAATGCCAAGAAAACATCTTATGCCTCAATAGTGAAATTTAGTGGCTTCTCCAGTGCATAGACCTGCTATTATTGTAAGGGTTTCCAGCACACAATGACAAACAATAAAGTGCTTCTGATAGACCTAAACAGCCAGGTGATTCGGCAGCAGCAGCTGAGAACTCCTATTCAAGCAGAAGGTATCATATCATTAATTCTTTAAGCTACGGAGGTTTAATCCTTATAATATTAGAGTTGGTTTAAAAACTTTAACGTTACATTTACGAAACTTTGAGCAGAAAAAGAAAGAATAAAATTTAAATTAAAATAGAAAGAAAAGGTGATATTTTATCTCTTTGGGTAGAATATATTGGGCTTATTCTTTTTTATTCTATTGGGCCTTTATTATTGAATTATGAAAATCATTAAGCCCGATCATCATATTATTTTCATTTCAAACTTATAAAATAGAGATTGGTTGATGGATCAATCATTTAGACATTTTAAATATCTACAATCTTTGACTGTAATGATGAAAAAGCATGTCGGTTGACTAAAGAACACCATGCATTAATGTGGATGGGATCATAATGCTTAAGTAAGTGGTGGAAAAGCGATGACCAAAAAGCAATGGATACACTACATGCGATCGGCGGAACCCATCGGGTAGAGGGAATGTGTCGAGAAGTAGTGGGTGGCACGCGATAATTGAGCGAGGAGGTATAACTTGGCAGAAGTCTCCACCGGGAGGTATGTTCTCATACACTTCTTGATTATAATCGAGATATTCATAGAAATATATATTATCTCTTGATATCAATATACTAAGCGATATAGCCTCGTTTTCGATAAACCTTGTGAATTCACATCTTGATTCTCACGCTTTGAGCTATCCCAAAGCCGGAACCGCCCGTCGAGCTTGTGGTGTTTATTGTGTTTACGTTCTGCGGGATCGGGGCGTTTTAGGTGATTGGGGCGTGACGAAAGATCTTGGCGTTAACATTGGCGCTAGAAGGAGGGCTCTTTTCAATCACAATTGTTTAAACTTGCTTGAAAGATGATGAGGAGTAGAGATGGAACAGGAAGGGCGAGGCGATGGTATTAGTTCATCAACGCCTCGTATTTCGATAAAGGATCGCTTGGGTCCTACTAAAAGTGCTCGTGAGCCGGCTTCTAAAACAATTGGAAGAACTTACGTCCAGAAGATCCGTGGTGGAGCAGACGGAAGTTAGTCTTCAATGATAAGGGGCGTGATCCCAATCCGGAGCGGGTGGCGGTTCATGACGGGACTCATTCTTAAAAGTGGTCGAAAAATCGAGCTACCAAGTTGGCGAGGATGGCGACGGCGGATAAGGCTTTGGAGGTTACTGTTAAAACGGGAAGATATAATAGAACAAATGCTTGGTGAATGAGTTGAGAGGCGAAGCATCTAGCCATATTCATTCAGAAGGACAAAGTAGGCATAAGGAAGTACCCGTCGGAAGGGTAAGGCCGGAACATTACATGCATGTGTCGAGGATCATTCTCGTAGTAGGGAGGAAATCGAGGAAGCGAGCGCCTTGACCTCGAAGAAGGCAATGTGACGATCGTTAGATCGATTCATCACAATGATGAAAGACGAAGAAGCGGTCGAGAGAAATTATGTCGAGAAACCGAAGGGAGAATCTGCGTCACAATCGTTCTCATCGTGAGGATGAAATTTTCGACCTAGTAAATCAAAAGTCCGTAAGGGTAGTAAGATCGGCGGGGAAGGGTCGATCCATTCCAAAACCAGTGTCGCCCGGAAAAGGAGATCTCATCCTGACCTTAGAAGGTGTTGATTTTACAGTAAGAGAGTTGAAAGAACTCAGGAAACAATTGGGTTTGAAATCTGACGGTGAAAGATACTTACGGTAAGAAGGCGTCCCCTTTTTCCTCGATATTCTCAGGAGAAAGCGGATCTTTACCAAAAAGTTACCTCGCATGGAAAGCTATGATGGGTGGGGAGATCCTTATGACCGTAGTCGAGCGTTTATTTGGCCCGATGGATTCTTATGACTTTCTTGATCTTTGCTAAATGTCACACTTTTGTCACTACTTTGAGAAAAGGCGGCAGACGATGGATGGGGACTTTACCATGGATTCTATCTCCTCGTGGGTGAACTTTGTGATAAGTTCCATGCAGATTTGGAAATGTAGAAGAAGGGAAAGCTTCTGAGCTCTTTAGCACAAGTCCGTGATTCACCAATGAATCTTTAGGCCATATGTAAAGAGGTTTAGGGAAGCGGTCGGACGGTGTCCGATCTTAATGATCTCAATTTGTTGGATTATTCGAATGGGATGGATCTGGTTAAATCGGAGAAATTGGTAAAAAATTGATGTTTCACCATCCAAGAAGAGCCTAGCGAAGCCTTGACAATGAGAGGGCTATATTGTTGTGGAAGAGGCTATGAGCGATCTGAAGAACCCTTCTTTGAGCCAATTAAAGGAGGTAGAGGTTCCCAAGGCGATGTTGATCGAAGAGAGAGGGGAGGATACAACGAAAGGGCGGAAGGTAGTTCGAAGAAATCTGATAACTTCGTGGCGACAAAGGCGTGATCGTGCACTGTTCTACCGAAGGTTAATAAGATTTACACCAGTTGAATCTGAGAGGTCGATAATTTTGGATCGGATCCGAAACCGACCTTTCTTTGAACCACCTCGTGATAATTACAAAAGCGGGACATGGCAACCCTCGTAAATATTGTGGTTATCATCAAGTGCTTTGGTCGTGACACTAATGAATGTTGTAATTTAAAGGATTTTGTAGAAAACAAGATTAAAAGTGGCTTGGCGATTCAATATGTGGTGAGAAAAAGACGTCAAAATCGGCGGGTTATCAATCGTCTGCAGTTCAAGCAGTTCAATCTGCTTTATTCAAAATGCTCCACCACCACTGCAAGCGCAAGTCGTTGATGTAATAAGCTGGTGGATCTGTTGGGAAATTAGTAGGGAAGAAGAGGAGGTCTTATCTTGATTCGATTATATCGATGTGAGATACTACTTTGAAGGTTGTGAGGGCCATTCCGAGGCTGTTATTTCATTTCTGGGATCGGATTATCCTTGAGCCCGTTGAACCGCGTGAAGGAGCATTGGTGATCGCGGCCTGAAGTGGGCTCGATGGATGTAAACGCGTGATGATGAAGACAACGGATCTTGGTGGACATTCTTTATGCCCATGCTTATCGGAGAATGCATCTCGATGAGCACAAAATGGAGGTCGGACGGAGGCTCCTCTATATGGTTTGATGCGATCCGGTCAAAGTGGCGAGCTTTATTGAACTTCCTGTCATCTTGACACGGCCCCTCAACAAGTGGAGATAACTTGTAAATTTTATGTTGTGCATGTGGATTGACATACTGGCGCCATTTTGGGAAGACCTCGTTGTGACTCTTGGTGTAAACTTCCATCCACATTTCAAAATCAAGTTCCCACAAAGACATGGAGTAGGAGAGAGTGATGGGTGACTTGGATCTGCAGGAGATGTTATCGGATTACATCATTTCATCCGGAATGAAATTGATAAACAAAGAAAGATGATGGCAATTGAAATTGAACCCTTCAAGAGAGTAGCTCGAGAACCCTTGGTAGTCCCATTGAGGGGCGGAGAGATTGAATTGGTCGTCGGAAGCCGGATAAGGCGGTGAGGATTGGTTGGGTTTACGAACCTCTTGAGACGAATCTTATGGAACTTTTACGATGCTATGTCGATATTTTTTGCATGGGAACCACAAGACATGCAGGAGTTAGTCGGAAGGTTCTTTGAGCATAAAGCGGAGATAGATCCTTGAAAAAAGCGATTCGTCGAAGAGAGCGGATATTTGCTCGAGCGTCAAAAGATCATCGATGAAGAGGTTGCAAAATTAATTTGGCTTGACTTCATCTACGAGATTGATTACGGAATGGATAGCAAATGTAGTATTGGTGCGAAGCATAATGGAAAGTGGCGGGTTTGCATCGACTACAAACCTCAACAAAGCTTTGTCAGAAGGACTTTATCCTCTTACCCACATCGATCGGCTCATCGATGCCACTTGAGGTATGCATTATTAAGTTTTATGGATGCTTTTTGAGTTATCATCAAATATCCATGTGCAAAGAAGACATTCCAAAAAGCAGTTTTTATTACACATAGATTCGGTGTATCATACAAAAAATGACTTTTGGCCTCATTAATCTTTGGAGCTACCTATCGGAGGATGATGAACTTTATATTCGATGAGGCAATTTGGGGAGGAACATGGAGGTTTATGTAGATGATATGATTGTGAAGAGTATGCAAATTCGAAACATTTGGACGATCTAGAGGAGTGCTTTCAAACTATTAATACATCGACAATTGCGACTTAATCCAGACCAAATGTACTTTCGGCCTTGGTCTTTGGAAAATTTACGGGTTATCTGGTCGATCGAAAGGGGCATCGAAGCCAATCGAGAGAAGATTGAGCCATCCTCGACATGAAAACTCCTCGATCGTTCAAGGGCGTTCGGCGTCATTGGTAGGATTAACGGCTTTAAGGAGGTTAAATGCGCCGGATCTGCGAGAGAGATGTCTTCCTTTCTTTGACACATTGAAGGGGCCAGAAGAATGCGAAGACATTCCATTGGACTTCCGCGTGTGAAGGCGCTTTCCAAAGTATAAAGGCGTGTATCATCTTGGCTCCTTTATTAGTCAAACTTTGTCCAATGAAACTTTATATTTGTACTGGCGGCGGTTCCTTAGCGATTGGGCGGTTTTGATTCGGGAGATCGGTGGGAAGCAACATCCGGTCTATTACGTCGACCCGTCCTACGAGATCTTTGAAACCGGGTATCCTAACATTGAAAAATTTGCCTTTGCTTTAATAATTGCTAGTAAAAGCTTGGCGATATTTTCAAAATCGACTCTGATGCGTCTACGGATCGACCATTGAAGAAAGTGATGGGCAAGCCGGAGGTCTCGGGTAGACTAGCGGCATGGACTATGGAGTTGTCCCGTTTTTTATCGAGTATCATCCCGAATCGCCATTAAAGGCCAAGCCCTTCTTGACTTCATGGTAGAATGCTCTTTCACCAAAAGCCGTCTGAAAATTCTACCGGTGAATCTTGATCGGCGATGGCGTGTTATTGACGGTCGAGAAGAGCGTGGGCGTTGTATGCGGATGGATCCTCTACATGGCTGTTAGTGGGCGAGAATTATTCTAATAAGTCCGGGAGGGATTTAAGGTTCGTGAGCCATCAGATTCGGGTTTAAAGCAACGAATAATGAAATTTGATCTGAAGCGATGTTAGCGGTGTCCGATTAGCGAAAAGTCTCGAAGTCCAGCAGTTGATTATCTATAGTGATTCTCGGTTGGTCGTTAAGCAATTTGTCGGGAGATTATGAAGCTCGAGGACCCGATGATCAAATATCTGGCGGAGTTAAGAAACCAACTTCAATTTTTTGCTTCATACGAGTTTGAGTATAAGCGCGACAGCAATTCTCTGCGATGCTTTGTCGAAATTGGCCACTCTGGATCTGAGATGTCTTTCATGGATCGGTGTATTTGGAAATTTTCTGCGGCGGTAAGTGTTCGACGTAAACGATGATGATGTGCATCGGCGAACAAACTGTTGGATGACCCCCTACATTGAGTATTTGGCGGATGGCGTCCTTCCTTGGATCAAATGTTGTGAAAGAAGATCAAGTACAAAAGTACTAATTTGATCTTATTGATGGGGATCTTTATCGATTGGCATTTTCCTCACCATTATTGAAATGTTTGGTTCCGTCCAAAAGTAAAGAGTATGCTCTTGGGAAGTTCATGAAGGATTTGCGGTGATCATATGGTTTGCCAAGTCTTTGGCACATAAAATACTTGACAAGGTTACTATTGGTAAATGATTTTCAAAGAAAGCTCTGATCGTCAAGAAATGTGAAAATGCCATTTCGATAGTCCGGTCCCCATCGACCACCGGAAGAGTTATACTCGATTCTATCTCCTATACCCTTGACATATGCAGGGGGTGGATATATTGGGGCCAGATTACCTAAAGCTAAAAGGTCGGAGTTAACTTAAATCATGAATTCTTTATTGATTATATGACTAAGTGGGTGAAAGCGAAACCACTTGATCGATAACGAGCAGAGTGCTTAAAGTTTTAAAAGAGTGCATGGTGTTTAACCGGGATCCCTAAGGTATTGATATCGGACAATGGGCCTTGATTCGTGGGTTCAAAATTTGAAGAATTTTTGAGCGATTTGAGGGATTCAACCTGAAGACTTACATGGCTCATCCACGGTCGAATGGGCAAGTTGAGGTGACCAACGGAATGACTGCTTTGAATGGAATAAAGCGTAGATTGGATGAAGCTAAGGAGATGGCGGAAGAATTGTTGAGCGTCTTTGTGGGCATATCGAACTACTGCAGGGGACTACTACGGGATTTAGCCCTTAGATTGGCTATAATGCGATGCCTTAGTCGGTCGAAATCGGATCTCAAGTCTTGAGTAAGTCGATTCAAAAAATCTACAATGATGAAGGGTGAAGGCTAACTTGGACTTTTGCTAGGCGAAGTCGAGAGAGAGCTTTAATCAAATTGGTCGCTTATCAACGAAGAGTGGCCAAACATTATAACAAGGGCGTCGAACTTCGTAGATTCGAAGTGGGAGACTTCGTTCTCGAGAAATGAAGCTTCTACACCTCAAAACATGGAAAGCTAATGCTAGAATTGGGAAGGGCCATATGAAGTGATCGAAATACCAAAGCAGTACTTATCGATTAAAAAGGCACTTAGCGGTTCGAGATCAAGAATACTTGGCATCTTTGGCGGGCTTGAGTATTTTCAATGAAGTTTAAGTCGGTTTATCGAATGCATACAACTTTTTGATATCGATAAAAGATCACTTTTTCACAAATTATCATTTGGTCTTATTGGTCCGATGGTCACTATGGTGCAAGGAGGTATGGTAGGACTCATTGGCCATTCGATGGTAGCCCAGTCCTTTTGGTCTATATTGATCTTATCGGTGGTAAGTCGATGGTCAATATTGGTCCGATGGTCACTATGGTGTAAGGAGGTATGGTAGGACTTCATTTGGCCATTCGATGGTAGCCCAGGTCCTTTTGGTCTATATTGATCTTATCGGGGTGGTAAGTCGATGGTCACTCATTGGTCAGATGGTCACTTAAGTATGGTGGTCACTATGGTGTAGGAGGTATGGTAGGACTTATTTGGCCATTCGATGGTAGCCCCGAGTCCTTTTGGTCCTATATTGATCTTATCGAGGTGGTAAGTCGATGGTCACTATTGGTCCGATGGTCACTTTATGGTGTAAGGAGGTATGGTAGGACTCGTTTGGCCATTCGATGGTAGCCTCGGGTCCTTTTGGTCCTATATTGATCTTATCGAAATTGGTAAGTCGATGGTGCGTTATTAATCCTTATGTCTTGGTACTTATCTGTTTGTCGTCAAATTTACTTCACGTATGATTGATCTCACTCTTGATCTGAAGTAGAGTATAAGTTATTTATTTTGTTTAAGTGTTGAGTTCGATTTCATTAGTTCGATTAACTTGAATCCTGTCAAGTAAAATTCAATTCACTTCATTGCATGAGTTAAGCTGTTATATATACATATCTAATTCAATAGTTCATCTTATTGATACTAAATTATTGACAAAAAACCGATCGGAATGAAGTTATATTCAAGACGATTAAAGATTTATCAATAAGCATAAAATGTTCATTTCATTTAAGTTGATTAATTACATGAACATAAAAAGTTAAATATTTACATAGAATCAAAACATGATATGATATATATTAGAGCCTTCATCATTCATTGAAATTGAGCGGTCTTGGGGTCCAACTGAAGCGGTGATAGCTTCTCTTTCCCTCGTTCAAGCGGTCCTCATATCCCTCCGAATAGACCTTCATGATCTAGACATTAATTTCATCAGAGTCCTATACTACTTGAATCGCTTGAAAGCTCTTGATCGAGCAGGGGCCTCGTCCTCGAGTCCTTTATCTTATGGCGAAGCTTGTGGCGCTTGGCCTTATGCCTTGAGCTTCATCACGAATTTTAAATCTCGACTTCACCAAGTTGTAGGACTAGGCTTCGGTTGGTGAAGAGAACTCCTCATTTTCGCCTTGAAATAAGTTCTCTTCAACCAAGCCAAAGATTCGAGTTGGTCGATTTTGTTGGGCGGCTTGGACGTGCCAACTCATCTCTTATAGCCCTTAGTTAGTCATCGGATGTCTTCAAATCCATCTTGGCCCGATCCAATTCTATTTGAAGACCATTGATGGTATGAAAAACATCTTCTTGACCACTCTTTCTCGATCCAAGGTTGATTTGACATGTTTATCTCTTGGCGCATGAAATCTTCCTCGGCCTCTCCATTTATGTGTCTCGGACCTTGATCGTCCAGAAACTGACGATAAGCTTTGCATATTTTCAAGACAATCAAGTTAAGCGTATAAAATGCTCGAAGGAAAATAGAAATGTAGAGGAAGGAGTGATTGTTATTTACCTTGGCGAAATAACTTTCATACCTGCGTCGAGAAGATTTCCGTCCGTGTGATCACCGAATCGGTGGTCGTCGATGTGTGTCGAGCAAAGCTCAAAGAGGTCGAAAGGAAAGTTGGCGTTGAACACAGGCCATAAAGTCGGAGATCCCACGACTTGGCATGATAACCTTGACACGAAGGACCCGGTAGTTCGGGAGAGGTCTCGACCTTCGAGGGAAAAAGAGTGGGGTTTGCTCGGGAGGTGTAGAGTCTGCGTGAATGGTTTCGATTACGGGAGATTTGTTTGAAGTAGGTTCTTTGGGTGTTGAAGCGGATCTGCGAGAACTTGGATGACTCTCGAAGTGCGTTTCCTCTTCTGGATAACGTCGGAATCCCTTCGTCTGGTCACCATCCTCTTGATCTCCGTGTATTTCTGAGGGGCACGAAGGGAGGAATAACAAGAAGGCGAGGAACCACAGAGCTCTTGGCCGGTTAATGGGGTTATTTTTGTTTTAGTTTTTGGTCTAAAGTATACTCCTTGATCGGAGACGATCAAGTAAGCCGCGCTTTGATCGAGGAATGGTTTTGGGGTTGGTTACATTTACGGTGTGGGTTCGGGAGGATTTACTAGAGGGACTGACCTTGGTTTCTGGTAGCTCTCTCTCTTTTGTCGAGGGTGAAGGGTCTCTTACGGTATGAGAACCTCTTGACCTCTGTTTCTCTCTGTTTGAAATTCATCCAGTATGAATTTACGGTGTTGAATATACTTGAGGGTAGCTTGTGGGTGTAGCCTCAATTGCTTAGAAGACTTCCCGAACGAAAATCTTGAAGTTCCTTTATTTCTACTGAGCTCGATCGATCAAAGATCTTGCCTGAAATCAAACAATTCCGTGTTATAATTATATTTTATGGAATATTTTCAAAAAATATACATATATATGAAATAAAATTTTGGTACTTACGTTTATGGTCATATAACCATGCACCTTGAGAGAGTCCGTATTTCCACTCCTCCTTTGGGGAGTTGTCAAATAGCTCCATCATCTCCACTTCTCGTTCTTGAAACATCTCTAAAGTCGTGAGAGATATTTTTAAATCGATTGCCCGATTCGGAAGAAGAGATTTCGGGGCCTTTGACGAAGAACCATTTCTCGTGCCATCCCCTATTGCTTGAAGGGGTGTTCACCGTGACGTCTGTCAAATTTTTCTCCGGACTTGGAGAATGTTTCTTTGAGGGCCTTGAACCCCTTCTCCTGGATTGAACTATTTTGTAGGCGGTGAAGAAGAAGTCCAAGGAGGGCTCGGCGCCCAATTCATGGCGAGAAGGCCACGAAGGCGAGAATGTGGATGTAGGAGTTCGGCACCGGTTGTGAAAATCCTACACCCAAAAACCCGATGAGGGTCACTATGAAGGCGTGAAGAGGAAGCGAACCCCTTCTCCGGTAAAGTCATTTGGGCAGTAGTCCATCCTTGGTAGTTGATACATCTTCTCTCGAGCGAGGTACCACGACGGCATGAGTATACGGGATGTGGAACAGAGTTGAACCCTCTTGATTCGACCGATTATGATAGAAGGAGTATTGGCATGCGAGAATCGCTCTGTACTCTATAATAGTCGAGAGGGGTTTTACGGGTTTTTACATTTTGGGATTACGTGCACAAGTCCCCTCATGAAGATTAGGGTTTGGTGGAACCACGGTGATGGGTGTTACAAGTATGGGAGAACTTTGATCGGGGTTTTGAGAAGCCATTTGTAATGATTTGCGAGAGAGAGAGATCGAAAAATTTTAGAAAGGCGCTTGAATTTCAAATGAGCAGTAAAAGCTATCAAAATTGTTAAAGTTATCCTTTTATCTTGTGATTTACCACGGTGTTGAAGCAGGTGCATTAAATGCTAGTAATAATTTGGAATTTGAATAGGAAGCGTCCAGGTTTGGGTCCCAGTACTTAATGGATAGAGTCTTTTCACGAATTGGGCCCTTAACTTCCTTTCATTTCATTTAAGTGAGTGATAAATGGATGCGTTTTTAATTACATCTTGTCATTTATTAATTCTCGGTAAAATATCATGGATTGTTTATAGTTTTCTATTTAACATTACATTCAACAAAAAACTAGGGGCAATGTTGGGTGTATTGATATTTTATCTCTTTGGGCGAATATATTGGGCTTATTCTTTTTTTTATTCTATTGGGCCTTTATTATTGAATTATGAAAATCATTAAGCCCAATCATCATATTATTTTCATTTCAAACTTATAAGATAGGTTTGGTCAATGGATCAATCATTTAGACATTTTAAATATCTACAATCTTTGACTGTAATGATGAAAAAAGCATGTCGGTTGACTAAAGAACTGCCATGCATTAATGTGGATGGGATCATAACCCAGTACGGCGGTGGAAAGCAGATGACCAAAAGCAATGGATACACTACATACGATCAGCGAAACCCATCGGGTAGAGGGAATGTGTCGGGGAAGTAGTGGGTGTACGGTAATTGAGCGAGGAGGGTATAACTTGGCAAGGAAGTCTCCACCAGGAGGTATGTTCTCATACACTTCTTCATTTATAATCGGATATTCATAGAAATATAATTATCTCTTGATATCAATATATACTAGGCGATATAGCCTCCGTTTTTCGATAAACCTTGTGAATTCACATCTTGATTCTCACTTTGATATCCCCAAGCGGAACGCGTCGAGCTTGTTTGTTTATTGTGTTTTACGTTGCGCAGGATCGGGGACGTTTTTAGGTGATTGGGACGTGACGAAAGATCTTGGCGTTAACACTTAGAATGAAAATTCATTCAATTCCTTGATTTTCATTTCATGCGTGAGATTGTGAAATGAGATCCATTGCAATAGAATGGATGTATTTGACAATTCTATCATCTTATCACACACCACCCACCACTTACCATCATCAACAACTAATCATATCTTTGAAAATTTTAAGTTTCTATCTAATTTTCTTGTATTTGAGTTTCTAAAGAATAAAAAGGATAAAAGTAGCTAGATCGTTTTGTTTTTAAAGTTTTTGTCCAAAATATAAATTTGAACCGAAAAATAAATAATATAAGTAATATAAAAAGTAGACCAATTTTATTAATTGTTAAAAGTTCTTTTTATAAATCGAACTTTTATTTAATAGGATAGAAGGAGTAATATAAATGGAGTTCTACTATATATATATTGAAAATTTTCATCCAAATTATAATTAAGCCTTATGTGCATTCATGTGATAGGTATGAATTAAAAAGTGTTCTAGATTAATTTATTTTATCTTATCACATACACTTTTCACGTCGCAACCGCAGTGATAGTGTATGCATGCCAGACATCGTATTCTTGTACTTTTACTAGGGTGTAGTTCAACGGTTTAACGGTAAAAACTTTCGCCGTTATTTTATAAAAAGATATTTCGTAGTTTTCTAACTACGACAATACCCCGTTATTAGGGTCCACCAATGATTAATCGTTGTGCGAATATTTCATGTTAAAAGCGAATATTCCCCAAGCATAATGAATATTTTATATCAACTTGCTTACTTTGCAAAGTTTACTGTTCTATTATTTTCTTTTATCTTCTTTAGTATTCTACATATTTAGTTTTAGTTCGTGCCTGGACATATACTAAAATAGATCGACAGGGATTAGCTGTCCGATTATAACAGACAAAAAACATATACTTAAACAGACAGGGTTAACCTATCCGATTATAAGTTGTCCGATTATATTAACCATTGTAAATCAGATTTTGGTAGTTACACTTATTCAACCCCATTCTAGGTGTGTTTATTTACATAATTACATAAATAAAAATTATTAAGAGATGGTAAGTAAAAGGAAGATTGATTAGAGGATAGCAAACAAAAGCTAATATTACAAAGACTGGTAGAGTTAATGTAATCTAATGGGTTTTAGTGTGAATATGTATGACTGATGGATGTATATGCATGATTATACATTGTGTAGGATTCACGAAGCACTAGCTATAAGCTATAATCTACGCGTAAAACAAGTCTTTCAGTTCCTATTTGTTATATGAACTTGACATGATTACATGGATTACATATTATACTTGAAAAATGATGAAGGTCAATTGTTGACTAAAATTGATTGAGTTTTTAAAACTCAGTCTTGACTTGATATTTGATATGCATGCGTTGCATATGTTACTTAAACTGTAATAATCTTGAGATATGATTTGAGCATGATATTATGTGCTAGGTAAAGAATGAAAACTGCTAGATTTGTTCAGCTGTCGAGTTCAATCTTGCAAAAATAATCTTTTTGCATGTTCAAGGTTCAATGCTATAATATTTGTTATCTGACAATAAGGAAAAGAAGGTGTACCAAGAAATAATGTTTTCTTATTTGAAATAGAACGTATATGGTATTAGTATGACGATGTACAAAATACAATGTAGATTGTGAAATTTTCGATGTATGGGAATGTTTGTTTTTAAATGAGAATGTATTTTGGTGATTGTTTGTATGTAGAATTATACAGGTAGAATGTATTTTAACTAATGAGGAGGCCACCATCTGACAAAATATGAGACAATTTTCAACACATTTAGCTCTATCCCACAATATATGGATGCAAAGGAGAATTCTTATCAGGTTCATTTTAAAGTCCATTAACCAAACTCATCTTGCAGAAAATACAATTTGCCATATATAGTTATCAATACCAGTAAGTTTCTTATTAACTAACACCAAGCCAGGATGATCATTATTGTGAATGAATAATGGATGAATATCGGAGTCTATTGAAAATTTTAGGGTTTGTGATTGAGTAGAGAAGTAGAAGCAGCTGCACTAGTCATGATAAATATAGAGATTTCAGAAAACGCAATAATCGTTTCAATCAACCCACAATTCTCAATACTGAGCCGAAACAACAGAGTTTCATAAGTATGAAAACCCTAAACAAGTATATATATGCAAGTGAAATCTCACACAAGAATTGATGAAAAACAAAGTGAAGATTAAAACACAATCACATCAAACTCTTTAACTTTCGAATCAATTGACAATAAATAAAAGCGATCTATTAAAATAATATATTAAGTTACAAATCTTAATTACCCAATGAATAACATTTCATTACAAGTTTAACTTTTTTTTAAAATAAGCGATTTATAATAATCCACGTGAATTGTGGACAACTAGATTCTAATTACTAGTAATGCGGTTTACTATTAATAATAGTGAATTAGGTTATTATTTTATTGTTTTCACTAATAAAGTGCTTTTCTAATTTCTCTCACTATATTATTTAGTATTTATCATGTCATTAATAATAGTATTATTTATAAAGTTTTGCGAAAAAAGATATTACGCAAAAAGATGGAGTCCGACACTAGAATATACATTATTATGCCTTTGATGAAGAGAAAAGTAACAAAAGTATTTTTGGTTGTGACTTTTCAAATTTTTGAACCATCTTTTGTCGGTAGTATGTAGTCCATCTTTTAAAAGCATAAAATTAAATGTGGTTATGCCATCTTCATTCGGTTTTCAATCATTAATTTTCTAAAGTTGGAATCATTATGTATTACTCCTTCATTCCAAAATTAGGGATCAATTTGATTTTGAGATCAAACAACGGCATATTAAACCTTCATTTCAAAATTAGAGATCTGATTTGATTTTTGAAATCAAACAATAGGCGTATTGAACTACAAAATTAGTATGACTTATAAAAATTTATTTCATGTAATTAATAAAAAAATTATATGTTATACAATTTTAATTATTGTATCAACTAAAATTAAATAAATTTACATCAATTTTGAAGTTTAATATATCATCGTTTGACCTCAAAAGTTAAATTGTATCTCTAATTGTAGAAACAAATATGGAGTAATATAGTTATACTAGTTGGGTCTCGTGCCTCAAAACCTTTGTATGGACGGTGGAATTTATCTCAAACTTTGAACTAGCCCGAGATGATTTATTGAGTGAAATGAGAAATTCAAAAGCATTTGTATTTTATTAAATAGATTGATAAATAGTTTATATATATATATATATATATATATATATATATATATATATTATCGAGAGATATTTTGGTTATTACATTATATTTCATTCCATTCTGATACAATGTTTAAGTAATATAACAAACACATGAATAAAGTGTTCGATTAGATTAAAGGAATGGTACCATTAAAAGGTGTATTTGATGATCATTTCTTATGATAAATCATGCTTAGAATGAAAATTCATTCAATTCCTTGATTTTTATTTCATGCGTGAGATTGTGAAATGAGATCCATTGCAATAGAATGGATGTATTTGACAATTCTATCATCTTATCACACACCACCCACCACTTACCATCATCAACAACTAATCATATCTTTGAAAATTTTAAGTTTCTATCTAATTTTCTTGTATTTGAGTTTCCTAAAGAATAAAAAAGGATAAAAAGTAGCTAGATCAATTTTGTTTTTAAAAGTTTTGTCCAAAATATAAATTTGAACTGAAAAATAAATAATATAAGTAATATAAAAAGTAGACCAATTTTATTAATTGTTAAAAGTTCTTTTTTATAAATCGAACTTTTATTTAATAGGATAGAAGGAGTAATATAAATGGAGTTCTACTATATATTAAGAAAATTTTCATCCAAATTATAATTGCGCCTTATGTGCATTCATGTGATAGGTATGAATTAAAAAGTGTTCGGTATTAATTTATTTTATCTTATCACATACACTTTCACGTTGGTCGCAATCCAACTTTATCAAATATTAAAATTTTTAAAATATACAATTCAAGTGTTATATAAAGTCTATTTTGTCCTTAAAAATATTAAAGTGACTTTCACTACTTTTAGTAGTTAAAAAGAAATACTCCTTCCACCCCGTAAAAACTGGTTTAGTTTAACTTTTTCAGTTAAATTGACCATTTTTTAATCAAATTTTATACTATTTTTATATAAATAAAAGTATAGAAACTATTATCATAAACAAACTGTAGAATTTATTACCACTTCCAATTTTATAAATTTAAAAATATTAGTAAATGTAATTAATCTTTAATTTTAAAATTGGTAAATTTAATAAAATAAAAATCAAATTAAACCAATTTTTAAGGCACGGACGAAGCTGTGGTATTTATATGGGGTTAGTACTTATGTATGGGATCACTGAACACTTATTTATATATTTTTCTCTATTTTTCTCTATTTTATTAAATTAAATGATAAGTTTACTTGAGATATTTTATGAGATAGGAAAGTAATATAATATCTCATAGACGGAGATAGAGAGAGAATGAGATACTCAGAAGTAGAACATCTTAAGGGGGAATTCTCAGGCCAAAATACAGCAAATGAAGATAGAATAGAGAAAGGCATGGAGAGTAAACGAGGTGGCTGGATAGCCTTCCCCTTTATCACAGGTAATCTAGCTCTCCTCTCTCCCATTACCTCTAAAAGCAATATATATATATATATATATATATATATATATATATATATATATATAATCGATTCATAACTAACGTGGTAAAAAAAATTACAACACATCGTGACTATCCATCTTAAGATTTAACAGTTTAATAGAGCTTCCGTCCGTAATTTAATTTTTAATATTATGCGATTTAATACTGCGGACGCTAGTTTTCCGATTCTCAAAACGCAAATCATCTTCTTTTTCCAAGAACAGAACCCAACCCTATTCACAGCATGAAAAACCCATCAAAATCAAAGAATTCAATTACAGTAATCTTGAAGCAGCCAACAACAAATTCTCTCCCCAGAAGCTCCGAGGCAGAGGAAGCCATGGCTTAGTCTATGAAGTTGTTTTGAAGAATGGTCAGCATGTTTCTGTGAAAAGACCCTCTAGAGGTACCCATTCTAAGCCTCAATTTTCTTCTTCTTTGACACCTAAAAGCCCAAATGAGAATGAAATCGATATTTTGTCGAAAATTCATATTCCTAGACTTGTTATACAGTTGAAGGCTTGAGATTTTTATCTGGAGGAGACTTCCGATCATTTTCCGAAGTCTGGAGGAGACTTCAGATCTTTTGCCGAACTTTTTTTCTTCTTCGACTGAAGTTCTAAAGGGTCGAAGTTCACACCGAACTGCAATGTATTGTTGTGCTTGATATATCTAACAAAGGAAGAAGATTAGAAGGCTTCCATTCGTCACCACAATTCCAAAATCTCACTAATCCAAATACAAGTATCACCAGAATATACGGGTTGGGAAAGAGAAGATATTTCAGGCTCCCCAGTTTAATACTATTGATTAAAAAAATAATTAGTACAAAGAGCGGTATTTTGTACATTTGTCTCTTCCACATAATTAAACTACGGACGGGAGATTAATTACACCGTTAGATTTACGATTGAACGATCACGATTTGTTGTAAAGATAATCTTAAATTGATACTGTTTGCTATGAATCGATCCTCATATATATATATATAATTGGCGTAAGATGTGTTGGTCATATACAGTTATAGCGGATGAATAATTTATAAATAAATATAGATATAGTGGCCAGAATTATATATATCTATTACCACCGTTCGCAATAAATCAGTTAGTTATATATACAAAATATATATATATATAAATTTATATGTATATATATACACATTGTGTATTATACTGATGGGGACTATAACGACGGATTTTCATATATATATATATATATATATATATATATATATATATATATAAGTACATGTATATAAGTACATGTATATGTTTGTTGATTTTTTGAGTATGTAGGAACTGAGTTAGGATTGTCCCTTGCGGCTGGAGGGTGGTCATCCAACCTGCTTGTTTACCTGATAACTAAGTTCAATTTGAAGACCATCCATGCTACTCAGATCAGTAATACTGTCGCCGGCTGCAACAATCTCTTTCCGGTTGCCGGAGCTATCATCGCCGACTCTTACTTCGGCTCCTTCTCTGTCATCACCCTCTTCTCATTTATTTCCTTACTGGTAAGGATCCATAATTATTCTTGTTGTCAGAAACTGAGTTTAGTTTTAACCTAATGGAACAAGAATAGAAAGAAAAAAATTATAAATCAAAAGAAATTAGATTACCTGACAGAATATGCAATCACTGCACCTGAATAATATGGATTTATTCGGCTATTAGCATTTGCGGATAATAGCGTTGGAATCTCCAAACACATCTGGTTAACGCCAGGATCTTCTGTCACGTCCCAATCACGTAAGACGCAACGATCCTGCGATGTAACAAGAAACACGCATAAAACGCACTGTTGGTTCCGTCGGGGGATAAATTTCGGCGTGAAAATCGATTATCACGTGTTCACGAGGTTAAACAATGGAGGAATATAATGTCTGAGTGTCTTGAGAGAAATAAATAATTCTCATGTATATGTGATTATAAATGAAGAAGTGTATGAGGCGTCTCACTTTGTGAAGACTTCTCTTTGCTAAGTTATACTTTCTTCGCTTGCACGATTCTTGTACCCCACTACTACTACGACACACCCCCCTGATCGATGGGTTCGTCATTGCGTGTAGTTTATCCACCGCTTTTGGTCATTACATTACTACTGGCCGTAGGGTATGATCTCATCCATTAATGCATGGCGGGTTCTCTAATCAACCGTCGTGCTTTTTTCATCATTACAAATCAAAGATGTAGATATTTAAATATATGATGGAATTAACCCACTTTGGGTCCGATATTAGAAGGACTTAATAAAGATAATAAAATGACTAGATCCAATAATGTCAACACCCGATAATGAAGACCCATGGACTAATCGAATATGTAGGCCCAATCCATTCGGTCCAATAGGAGAAATATCACGACCCAACATTGCTTCCCTAGTTTTTATTAAGCAGGGAGGTTTAATAGGAAACTATAAATGGCATCGGTTCGGAGACAAAAGGAACTAATATAAAACCAATGAAGGCCCCAATAATACTTACAAAGCCCGTATGGTGAATATCAAATGGCAACATCAATTAAGATTGGAAGTCCATTTAAAGAGCCCGCTTCAAAGAACATACAACAACAAATATTTCACCGCCTCTCGAACAACCCAAACTTTCGCCACAAAAACCATTCTCTTCTGAATCTAGGCCCGAAGCTGTGGCGACATCGATGATCATCGGTTCGGCAATAATTCCATCATGGAACTGATGGGTGAAGGAGTGATATACCAGACTAAAGGAAGTTGAGATTTGACCATCAATCTGAACTGATCGATTAATATTGGTCATCTGCAAGTAAACACTTTGTCTTCGTGTGTTTCACCCCAAATCTGAAAGAAGCCGAAAAGGATCTGACCAAGATAATCTTAGAAGATAATCTAGAAGAGAATGCCGAAGGGAATACCGAAGGAAAAAAGCCATTCTGAAGTCTATGTTTGGCAAAAGAAAAGAAGCAACCTTGACATTGTTCTTCTCAACAATGAATGCCTTCGGAAGGATATCGACAAGGTCAAAGAAGAACCGAAAGCGACCAAGGCCACTCATCGGGTCATCAACGATATAAATGCCGATCTGTCGAGCTAAAGGATCAAAGCATCCGGTACATCGTCGGAAGCTCAAGAAGAGCTCAAAGAGCTTCGACCCTTAGAGATTTGGGTCCGCTTATCGAATCAAGACTTTCGTAAGGAGATCTGAGCAATCTGAGAAAATCCATAGAAATTTGAACAATAAGATCGTCCATATGTATGCCAAAGGATATGAAATCTGCCGAAGTAAAGGCAAGAAAAAGCTCGGGCCAAGGTAGATCCATCTCTTCTAGACTCTTTAGATGGTGACGATGACAAGGAAGAAGCCTGAAGATGACCTCTCCTTATCTTTAGCTGTAGAACTTTCTGTAAAAATTCTAACTTGTTGTGAACAGTTAATATTTAAAATATCAACTTCATGCCTTATTACTTCTGAATGAACATTTCTTGTCGATAATTCATGATCAATTAATCTGTATGAACTTAACTTAGGGACATGAACTAGATAAGGCGATATAACAGATTTAATTTATGAAATGAAGTGAATCAATTTAATAGATAGAATTTAATGAAAAGTATTGAATGAACTGAACTCAACACTTGAACAAAATAAAGTAATGTATACTTATCGTTTCCGAAGTGTGAGATCGGTCATGTGTGAGGTGAATTTGGATGATCCTCCTTGCACCATCGAAATCTTGCTTACCACTCGGGGTAGAACAAGTATATAAGGACCAAGATATAAGGATCAAGATATAAGGATCAATAGTGACCATTGACTTACCACCCTGATAAGATCAATATAGGATCATAAGGACCTTAGGCTACCATCGAATGGCCAGCGAGTCCTACCATACCTCCTTACACCATAGTGATCTTAGGACAAATAGGACCAGGATCAATAGTGACCATTGACTTACCACCCTGATAAGATCAATATAGGATCATAAGGACCTTGGGCTACCATCGAATGGCCAGCGAGTCCTACCATACCTCCTTACACCATAGTGACCTTAGGACAAATAGGACCAGGATCAATAGTGCAAAAGTGAATGTGGATGAGCCACCAAAAATCATGCATCTGTCTTGACTCCACGGTTCTTTCATGAATATCCTACTTAGAAGTGCTTTATAGGCCAACAACTTGGTCAAATGATCGCCATGAGATGTCTTTGTGAATTTCCCGAAGAACATACTCTGCTTCGGATGGAACCAAATATTTGAGTAATGATGACGAAAAAGGTCCTTCGATAAAGATTCTCATCAATGAGAACAAAGTTGACACTCTTGTAATTGGTTTTCTTTGCCAGCACCTGATCCGAAGGAAAGACGCCATCTGCCATCAAAGTTATAAGCATCTATAGTGGCCAACTTCGATAATGCATCAGCAACGGAATTGTTATTGTGATCGACCCCTTGATAGCCTGCTGTACTGATGTCCAAAATAGAATATCCATCTGCATGCAATGTCCACGAGCTCTGCTTCTGCTGAAGAACTGCAACGGCTTTGTCAGATTCCTCGGCTTCTCTTTAACTATTATTAGCTTCAGAAAAGAATTGTCCGACCATAATGTCAACCGACTTTGGAAATATTTACGAAGTGTTCAATTTCCAAGAGTCGCTTATTGATCTGCTTTGGTGGCGGAGTCCTTCATTTGCTTGGCGAGAACACTCAAGGCGAGTACCTTTTTTGCATTCTCGGGTGAATATATTCTTGAATTGCTCCCTCATCCGTTTGTGCCATAGTCCCGAGAACCCCTAAGATGAGGTATCCTCTTCTTGATGCTTAGGAATATGGGTGCATTTGTGTCTTTGAATCTGAACTGACGACCTTATTTTTAGACGGCATCTCCGAAGAAAAGTATCTACAGGGCGGTGTGCCCCAATGGACTCTCGGAGTGTGATTTCTGGATATACTTTGGTGAAACTCTCCGTCACGGTGATGAGGATACTCGAGGCAGTATGCCTTATTTGTATTCTGAGGTGCATGCTCCCTGGATCAGTCTCTTCGTCTGCTGCGACCATAATCCCGAAAACCGATAGGGCGGGATACCCTCTTGATCAATCGAAAAATGGTACATTGGGACTTCATCTACTCGCTTCCGACCATCATCCCGAAGACCATAGGGCGATTACCCTCTTGATCAAACAGAAATGGTCATTGGGTCTTCATCTACTCGCTTGACCATCATCTTTATCACCTGACCACTTTATCTTGAATTATGGGCGGGGTGCCTTTTACTTGCCTTCAGTCATGATCCTGCTCTTTATCAGCAACAAAGACCAACCATCTTCGGGCTTTGCCGTGGGATCTCGAACGAGAACCCCCTGATTGGTGTCATAACTTCCAATGTAGAACAACTGGAAATATTGTGATTGATAGCTCAAGAACACTAGAAAAGCCCTCCTTCTAGCGCCAATGTTAACGCCAGGATCTTCTGCCACGTCCCAATCACGTAAGACGCATACGATCTCCACGAAATAACACGATAAACACCACAAGCTCGCGCGGCGGTTCCGTCGGGGATAGCTTCGGCGTGAGAGTCGATATCGTGTTCACAAGGTTAAACAATGGAGGAATATAATATCTAGTGTCTTGAGAGAAAATAATAATTCTCGTGTATATGTGATTATGAATGAAGAAGTGTATGAGAAATACCTCTTTGTGAAGACTTCCTTGCTAAGTTATACTCTCTTTGCGGATTCTTTGTGCCACCCACTACTACTTGACACACCCCTTTGATCGATGGGTTCTTGCATTGCATGTAGTTTATCCATCGCTTTTGGTCATCATTACTACTGGCCGTACCGTATGATCCCATCCACATTAATGCATGGCGGGTTCTCTAGTCAACCAGTCATGCTTTTTCATCATTACAAATCAAAGATGTAGATATTTAAATATATGATGGGTCAATACATTTGGGTCCAAATCTTAGAAGGACTTAATAAAGATAATAAAATGACTAGATCCAATAATGTCAACACCCAATAATGAAGACCCAATGGACTAACTGAATATGTAGGCCCAATCCATTCGGTCCAATAGGAGAAATATCACGACCCAACACATCTCATAATTTTTAGTGTGTTATAATTGAGTTTCGAACTCTATATTTGTAAATTAAAAAAGTTCAATTTAAAATAAACTAATTCAAAGAAACACAATTTTTAAATACATTTAAACTTTCAAACACACTAAGTACTCGTAGTTATTATAACTTTAAATCAAAAATAAGAATAAAAACTTATGCACTAGATTTTTAAACAAAAATTATAAGTAAATTCTTTCTCAATATATAATTACCATATTAAAGAAAGCGTTTGCAAAAAATAAAGTTATTTTTATTTGATTGATCATTAAAATGAGTATATAGTTTAAATATTACCTTTCAAAATTTATTAGATGAGATAAACTATATAAAATAAAGGATAATTAGTTAAGTCATTTAATGGGATACATTAGTATAAAAAAATAAAAATACATACTCTCTTTTCTTTACTTTTACTTTTTTTTAAATATGTGTGCAAATTATATTTTGCTCATTCTTTTAAGAACAGATGGAGTATAAAATTTTACAAATTGACCAAAAAAAAAAATCAAATCAAATTACAACAATTTGTCCCATACTCTACAAAAAGTTGTTATTTAAAATTAGACAAAAGAAAAGTACCTGCTCTCTGCCAGTACACCACATGTTTACAAAACCAAATAATTGTACAGATATGTAACAAAGCAAGCATGAAAGAAAACATGCTTGTAAAGATCAAATGAAATTTATAATTCTCACAATTTCTTGCAATGTTCTTTAGGGTACAATCCTCATGACTCTAACTGCTTCAATCAATTCATTGCACCCTCTACCCTGCCTAAATGCACCAAACACATGTGAGACCCCATCGGAAATTCAACTCACCGCCTTATTCACGGGTATAACCCTAGCTTCCCTTGGCTCAGCAGGGACCAGCTTCACTGTCGCTACAATGGGAGCAGATCAATTTGAAAACCCTAATGATCAGAACATATTCTTTAACTGGTATTTTATCATTTTATACGCTTGTGCAACCGTAAGCTCCACAGTTATTGTGTTCCTTCAAGACAATGTAAGTTGGGGTTTAGGGTTTGGAGTTTGTGTTGCTGCTAATGCCATTGGATTAACTGTGTTCATATTGGGGAAGCGTTATTACCGGCATATTAAGCCTAAGGGGAGCCCTTTTATGAGCATAGCTCGGGTTGTTATTGCAGCTATAAGGAAGAGGAAAGTAATTGGAACAAAAGGTTATTTCTATGGTGATGATGCAGGGATTTCTAGAATAAACAGTGGTCCTACCGATAGTTTCAGGTATGTATGAATTCATTATTAAAGACATGCAAAAGTAATATTTTTAACTTCATTAGCATATACATGCATATTAATTATCTGCATTTATAAGAAAAATAATATTTTCAGTGCTCCTATTATTTGTTCAATATAAACGTATAATATTAAATACACATGGTATAAGTATGTGTTGTAATATTTTCGCTGCAAAAAAGGCGTTGAAAATATCAACTTCCCATTTATAATATTTTAAATACTCATATCATATCAACTCTCCATTTATAATATTTAAATATAATTTTAATGTCTTAAAATCAAGGAAACACATCAAAGGTGTAGGAATTAAAGTGAGATGGAGGTAGTTTTAATTAGATTTCATTTGCTAGCTCAATATATTATTGCTAACAATTAATATCAATAACCGTATTTGTCATTTTATATGCAGCTTCTTAAACAATGCAGCACTGAAATCAGAAGGTTACACTGAATCAGACGCCTTGATCGAAAAAAAATCATGGAACCTATGTACTGTCCAAGAAGTAGAAGACCTCAAAACCCTAATAAAAATAATTCCAATATGGTCTACAAGCATTTTGTTAAGTACTACAATAGGCATCTTCATCAGTTTAACGGTCCTTCAAGCCCTAACAATGGACAGACACCTCACAACAAGTTTCGCAATCCCAGCAGCCTCAATCCTAGTCTTCAACATTTTAGCCACATCCATTTCCCTCTCAATCCTAGACCGCTTAATACTCCCTAGATGGAAAAAATTAACTGGCCACTTGTTGACACCACTTCAACGAATAGGAATCGGCCACGTAATCAACATCCTAGCCCTAGTGGGATCCGCCCTAGTCGAAAATCAACGATTACAAGTTGTTAAGTCTAACCATCTGATGGGCGATGGCTCAGTTGTACCTATGTCAGCAATGTGGCTGGTGGTACCCCTAGTCATTATTGGCATTGCTGATGCTTTCCATTTTCCGGGACAAGTGACATTTTATTATCAAGAATTTCCTACATCACTACGTAGCACCTCCACCGCTATGATGTCGTTGATAATCGCGATCGGATTTTATTTAAGTAGCGCGATTGTAGGGTTAGTACGACGAAGCACCATATGGTTACCGGATAATATCAATGATGGGAGAGTGGATTATGTGTTTTGGATTATGGCAGGGATAGGAGTGGTGAACTTTGGGTACTACTTAATATGTGCCAACTTGTTTAACTACCATGATACTGAGAAGGATGGAAGGGTTTCTGGTCCCCAGTACTAAATCATGAGATTCAAATTTGCATGTACAATTTCATAAAAATATTTAATACAACAGTGATAACATCCTTAATTCTGATCAGTATTGTTGTAAATGGAAAATAAGTTGACTAGTATTTCAATAAGTATGTAACAAATGTTGTAAAATGTTTATACTAGTAATGAATTGAATTGTGTATCTTGAATTTCTAGTTGTAGCCTTGGCTAGAGATTCACTTTCGATCTCCTTTTTCTGTCATAATTGTTAGGGACGTGCAGGGATCAAATTCCGTTAAGGACTCCATGTCCCCTCACCCACATTGATAATTAATAAAAGAATTGTAGGGTTTTTTAAAAAATAATTTATCCAACCAAACATGCACCACAACTTAATTAGGGTTAATATAATTCATAAATTTGTCAAATATTTTATGCTGACAATAGTACTTGGGCCAGATGAGAAGAATGTATGTACATACAACAGTTAGAATAATTTATTTATTAATAAATAAATAAAGAAAAATTAATATATAGGGCAAGAGGAGGATATATCAACAAATTAACGTTTCTCCAAATCAAACAATAAAAATGGCAGCAAATTAACCAAGCTGAATGTCTCAAAAAATATTATTTAAATTAAATATAATGATCTCATAAATATTAATAATCAATCAACAATAATAACCGAATAGCAGTTCCATATATAGGAACACAAGCGAAGCCAAAGCATACTTGAATTACAACCCTAAACAATAACAAGGCTAGTTTTCCAGTACATTAGAAGTTGCTTCCAGGAGAATTTGGTTCCGGTACTGAAGAAGTTGTTGTTGCGCTATTCTTCTTGACATACTTCTTTGCCCAAATATGCTTCCCGTTGATCGAATACTTTGCTTTGGAACCTTGAGGAGCAATTGCAGGAATTATAGAAGACGAACGAGCAACCATGCGCGCATATAGTGGTTGGTCATTCGGTGGCACTTGTTGCATGTAGATTGCTTCAATAAAATTCCCAAAAATCCTATAATAAAAATAATCAAACACACAAATTAATAAGATATTCAAAACCCTCAGTATCATCAGCAAGCGGGCTCGATCTACTATAACCACACATACGAAGAAATCTCCACCGCACTTATGTCGGGAACGAAATTCAGGGATTCCTCATGAGTAACGTGTAGAACGTAGAGTTGTCATCAATCATCCGATATGAAATGAAAATAAAACCCAAACTTTTTTAAAATATATTAAAAAAAATACCTTGTGAAGAAATCTCTAATTTCACATTCAGCAATATAATAACCTTTGGAGGATGTCAAGAAGATAGTCCTATCATCCGGTTCCACTCCTTCCTCTTCCTCGCAACCATCTACTAGCTTCATCCCACCAAAAATTTCACTAAGGTCAGTGTTCAGATCATGATGATCTTCCCTAGGAGGAAAAACTCTACCAGCAATACTCGCATAAAAATCAAGAAGATGCCCAAAACGAGGACTCAATATATCCTCAAAAGCCCTAACACAAACACCATCCATAATTTCAGAGACGCCGTCAATAACCCTACTCCGATTCTCGTGAAAATGGTAAAAGCTGATGTGGTTTCTACACAACTTTCGAAGCCAAGAGAGACTACTATACACCGTATGAGAGAGTTGGTCGTTCTTTAAACAACTTAAACACACTGCGATCTCATTACAAAGCTCATTAAGCAAAAGCAAAGGCCAATCCAGGACTTTCTTCACCGAATTATGACTGTAACAGGCTTTTTCGAGCCATATAAGAAATGCCACGACGCGCATCGACTCATTAACATCGCGGCCAAGGGCGTGGATTAGTCTGCAAAATAGTAGCCGATCGATAGTGTGAAATAGTTTGAATTCTTCGTCAGTAATTTGGATGGAAAATGAATTAGAAAACGAGAATAAATTAGAATAATTATCCATTTTAATTGTATGTATGTATGGATAGTGTATGATAAAACGGAGGGGATTCATCGGGTTTATATAGAAATGAAGGGGTGCATGTGATTGGTGGGATTTGGGCGGGAAGAAGCACTGTTTCGAAAAGGCGCCATGGATGGATGGAGAATAATGAAAAGGAGATTAATTCAAGAGGGAAAACTTGGATTATTAGGGTTTCATATTCAAAGGCAACGGTAATCTTTTGTACGGCTCGAATCCTAACCGTCCCTTGGAATCTTGACGGCCACATCAAATGTTGTACAAAATCTAAATGAAACGCCGACGTTTTCGGTGACCTATTATGAATTTGGTCTGCCCGATCCAACTCTTACGTGAATAATCAAACCATAAATTATGATATGTTGTGTATATATTTACTATATTATAGAGAGAGGAAAAAGAAGGAACTCCATATCCATGACATTTTTAGACTATTAATCTAGCTCAGACAGTAGAAAACTTATTATATTAAATTTTGAGTTATAAATTTATGCCAATAAAAATTATAAGAGTGCTCCACTTATTACATATTTCTATAAAAAAATTAGCACTACTAATACTTATGAACGTAATTCAAGATAATTAAAAAGTTGACGTACGTAAATATTTGCAATATATATCATTTTTCTTAATTTTTTGAGTAATAAAAGTTGTGTTTAATTTATAAGAAAGTAAAATTAATGAATTAAGAAGCCAACTAACCCCTTGCGAAGCACGAGAAGCATGCGTGGAGGTTATTTTGGTTAATTAATTGGATGTTAATAAGAACCTAGAGCTAGTAGGTTTGGATAATGAAGTATACATTAGATTTTAATTATTTGGATAATGAACTGAATGTAGTGGCTAGTATTGTTTGAATGTAATGCACATAAAATTAGTATTTAGGGTCACGTATAAAGTACTCACTACTCAGCTTGCAGCAGCTCTCCAACTAATTATAGGTTAGAAAATGGATATATGCAATATCAGCATTTAATCAAGTTGTATAAAAAGTTTCATCTATATATTTTCTCAAATTTTATGTCAATAATAAATACCGATGTATGTAGATATAGGATATGAGATAATTAAGGTGTATGTCCATATTAATTTATTTTATCTTATTACTTAGAGTTAATGTTAGTATCAATCCAATTGATCCATCATAAAATTTATAGATATAAAAAAATTATTTTTATTTCACTACTAAAAAACAAGAATACGTGACGGAGCTTTCTGACTTTTAAAAATAATCACAAAAGATAATAATTTGTGATGGACTTTTTAAGCAATCACAAAATAATAGTATATATGATGGCTCTTAGTGATGACTAATTTTGTCATCAATGTATTATAATTGTGATGGCCATGTCAATCACATCAATTTTTTCACGCAAAATAAATTTTCTTTTTGTGACACACTAAGTCATCACTTATAGATATACTTTTTTCGTAATTGCATTTAAGCTATCATTAAAATTTTAACGTAAGAAATAATCAAAATAATATTTTATGACGATCATGACAATCATTAAAAATAAATAAATTTTGTGATGACTTTTATTTGTAATTACAAAAAGAAGGTATTTTGTGATGAAATTTTCCAAGCCATCATAAAATAATAAAATATATGATGGCTCTCAGTGATGACTAATTTTACCATTATTATAGAGTATTTGTGACTGTCATTGCAATCACTAAATCTTATGTGGAAGTAATTTTGTTTAGTAAGTCAACTCACATATGTTTTCTTTTATATTTTGTTTTAAAATTATAATCATGATCTGGGCTTAATTTGGTGTAGTGGTAATACTTGTTATTTAGTTTGCAAATAGGGGGAGGTTCGAATCCTACAAGTATCATTTGATACAATTAATATAGTGAAATAAATTATACATAAATAGAAATTCACGTTCTTACATTTGATCCCTAAAGTCTTTTTTTTTTTGTGATGACTTTGATAATCACAATAGATTACGTGTTAATGTGATTGTATTAATCATCACAAAAGCACTAAGTGTTTGCGTGATTGCCAAAATCATCACGTAAAACCTTTCATGATGAGTGTATACAAGAAGGCCATTGTGATGCTTAAAGCTATCACGTATTTATGATTTTCCTAATTTTTGTGATGGATTTTGACAATCACAAATGACCATTTTTTAAGTAGTTTCTTTATTTGTCGAGTCGAGAGTAGTAACAAGATTGCAAAATTGATATCAAAATTAATTTCAATTGGTGGTATTGTTGATTTATTGTTTATTTTTGCAAATGAACTTGATGGCATTTGCAGAAGGTATCATATAAATAAAGGAAATAGTTAGAATGAAATTAATTTTGGTCAATTGATCAGTATAGTGTCGGCACGCAGACCAAAAAGTGATCTCTTTCTATACGTGTCAACACCGGATCCATAAAAGAGATTGCAAGATTGATATACAATTTGACTATGATTATAATATTATATCCCCACAACTATAAATCTAGTACAATTTGACTATGATTATTGCATGATATGTAAGACCCCAACTTATTATAAATAAAATCGAATTTCCTCTAATTATTATTGTAAAACCCCGACTTTTATAAAATAAGTCTAATTTAATTTATGATTTTTTTTAAAATTTAAAAATGTTAAATTGTTAAATGGTCAAACGAACATTTAATCGAATAAATAAGCAAATAAAGAGAGGGAGAAAGTGGGAATTATTGGGCGGCTAACATGTGGGAGACAAAGGAATAATGGAAGGAAGAAAATAAGAAAGGAAAGAAGAAAAAGGGAGAATGCTCCCATATTATTTACACTCACGGGTATAATAGAGAAAAGAAAGAGAAAGAAGAAAAGAGAAGGAGAAAGTAGAGAAGAGAAAAGAAAGAAAGAATCAGAGAAGAGGAGAGGGAGAGAGGGAGAGTTCGGGTATGACTTGAGTAAAGGAGAGAAATTAGTAAGAAGACTCCTTATAAAACCTCCATAACCACTATTCATCATCTTCTTCATCAAGCTCCAAGAATCCTAGAGAGAAATAAAAGGGTTTGATGATGAAGTTTTATTTTAGCTACGGGAAGCATCAAGGAAGTAGAGGAGATTATCTTAACCATCTCTAGCACATCATCTAACATCTTAGAGGAGGAAAATCTAAGAAGTAAGTTCTTAAAACCTTAAATCTCCATTTTTCTCTTCAAGCTTCATATCGTGTTAGATGTTATTTTGAGTTATATGTGTAAAGAATCTTCTTAAGAATGATTCTCAGAAGCTAAATGAACTCTTAAGAACATCCAAGTGAAACCAAAATACACAAAATTCGAACCTATGTATAAAGGGTGGAAAGATTGACAAAGAACCATGTTGGATAGTTTTTGGACTGAGTTTGAGAACCTTATATTCCTATGTTTTATGTTTTAAAGCTTAGTTTGATAATTTTATGTTATATTTCTCTGAGTTAAGAACATAACCCAACTTGAATGAACCAAATTGGAGTTAAAACGAATTCGTGGTGAAAGTTTTCGTAAAATCATGTTAAAATTGGGAAATCTTTGTCTTGGGGCACTTTTGAGCCAACCTATGGAATAATTAATGAATTTGAAAGACTATGAAATCATGGAGGTTTTGTAGAGCATGTTACAAGCTTTCCATAGCCTCGAAAACGGACTAATTCCGATAACGGATGAAGAAGTTATGAAGATTTGAAGTATGTGTGTCAAAAGTTGCAAAAATCTAGAAATTGGAGTTAAGTGTCAAGGGTCGGGCACCTAGGCGCTGGACTAGGCGCTTAGAATCTGTTCTTGGGCGCCTAGGCTCTTTCCCAAGACCAATTTTGGGCTCCTAGGCGTTGGTCAAGTGTTAAGCCAAAATCTGTTCGGACGTCCTTTAGTAAATTGGGCATAACTGTTTCATACGAACTCCGATTGAGATGATTCGGAAAGATAACGAGTAGACCTAAAACTTTATTCTTTATATTTTGAAATTTGAGGTCGGGATCAAGGCCTAAAATGTCTATTTTAGGGACTGATGTGCATTCAGAGGCAATCGGAGGACGTCGGGCATGCACGTATTCAACGTGTAATGTTTTTGACGGTAAAGGATGTTGTTCTAAGTTATAAAATATGAATATTATTAAATATAATGATATGATGCAATAAATAAAGACAACTTAAATGAATAATGAATTATTAGTTGGTGTATATGTTAGTCGAGATAATTATGAATTGATGTTGATCCTTACTTTTAATAGAATTTAAATTTATTTATAAGTAAGGTATTTATTTGATTCTTACGTAAGAAATCACTCAAAGATTTATTTTAATAATTACTACGATGGTTATTACACGTTGACTCATATTATTTGATATGATATAATTAAACCAGGTTAGCGATATTAAGAGTACATGTTAATAATTGTGAATAATGGTTCAAAGATTGAAAAGGGTGTTGATTAAAGATAAGTATGATATATATATGTTGTTCAATTATTTTCTTTTTACAAAAGTAAGTTTGGCAGGACTTGCCGACACTCTACTTTTTTTAAAGTAGTATGGACCACAACTCTATTATTGAACAAATATTGTTAAAACGCGTACAAGTTGGTTTAATTTTCTCTTGGACCATAAATTCCACTACCATTTATTATATACCTCATTTGGTTATTTTGTCAAAGCTGTGTGTGCTAATTGTTTCCTCAATTTTCAATATAAATAGGTTGCCTTATTGAGCAACTAAACACACACCATCACTATACTAAAAATATAGAATTCTTTTACTACAATATTGTGAGTATAATATTGTGAGTATTTCTATTGAGTGTATTGTTACTCCAAGTGTAGATAAGGAATGCAAGTATTGATTAAGTTGATCAATTTCATAGAAAGCAGAATCAAGTCACATGCGAAGGTAAGGGATATCATTATTATGGTAAGGGGTATCATTTTTATGGTAAAGTGATATCATTTTCTTTCATACTTCATATTATGGTAAGATGTTATTATTCGGTTCTTTATATTGTCATTAAATGATGAAAGGTCCTGAAATGATTAGAATATCCTTAATAGTTTGTGCTTCATCTATTATTATGTTATCAATTTGGACTCTGGATAATTAAGTTGAAAATCACTAAGATCTATGTTATCTTATTATTATGATGATCTATGTTTATTCATTATATATATCATTGTCATCATTCTCATGCTTATATTGTGTTAAAAGTCATCTATGGCCAGTAGTGCATAGATGGACTTGGTATGATTATGACCAGGGATTATTCGGTATAATCATGACCGTAATGTTACAAACGATGTGGTAAAAGTCATCTTTGGCCCGTAGTGCATAGATGGACTTGGCATGATTATGACCAGGGATCATTCGGTATAATCATGACCGTAATTGAAAACACAAATATCCTTGGCCCGTAGTGCATGGATAATTCGTGGTCGTGATACTATTAAGCTGAGTCTCAGCATTATTGGTTTTATAGTTGTATATCTTTGGCATGTAGTGCAAAGATGGACTGTTGGTTATTGGTTTTACAGTTTTATGTCTTAGGCACGTATTGCAAAGATGGACTGTTGATTTACCTGATTATAAATATGAATTGTGAATTTAACTATAATCTTCGGTGGTTCAGGTGAAGATAGGTGATGAGAGCTCTCTTTGTCTTGGGTACAATAAAGAAATTTTGATGAGTATTACAGGGATGCAATATTAACGATGAACTTTTAAATTAAAGGAGATAGTAGACATTATGTTTTACTTGACTCTTCTAATGGATTGCTTGTTCCGCTGCTATTATGGTTGAAAACTTTATTCTTCTACCATATATTCTAAATATCTGATTTAGTATTGATGAAGGCTATTGATAATGTAATTATCTTAAGTCATGATATTATTCTTTATCGGGTCAATTTTGTGCTCACCCTTTTACTTCACCACCCCTTTCAGGTAATAAAAGTGTAGCTGGGACTAGCAGAGAGAACTTGGGTATAAAGTGGTAATACGAATTAGTCACAAGCCTAATCAAAATATGAAATGGTGTGGCATAATAATTATGTTGAGAATAATAAAATGTGTGTAACATATTTATATACATCATTTACTAATTGGTTTTGGTGAACAACTATAGGGTGATGAGGACCCGACCTTGAAAGCGTCAAAAATACACCGCATTAGAATGAGGAGAATAAAAATCTTCTCGTGTTTCTTTGGGACTTGAATTATTTGTTGTTGTACTTTATATGGCATTGTAATAATTTAAATATGAATATTGTTGTATTATATACGTTACAATATTTGTATTAAACTCACAATATATATGTGGTCATCGTATTTTGCACAACATTTGTATATTAAAGTTATAGTTTGTATTACGTACCATGTATTTGGCAACCAAAATGGGTGTTGTATACCTATTTTGGGGGCGTCACATTGGTATCAAAGCTTAGGATATGATCCCCGGTGAGAGATGTGAGACTAGAACTAGGAGGGAAGACACGGGTAAATTCTTCGATAGTATGACCTACCTAAGTTTAATTGTTATTTAATTGGTTGGTCGTAATATATGGATAATATGTGGCACGTTAATTAACCCTTGTTTAGAAACCGTATTCTAGAATGATATCCTAAATACGAGAATTAAGGAATGGATGAACCATGAGATGTAAGGAAGTAACATGTGAGCTAGAATTTAAATTTCTTATATCTTCTAAACTACTAGTACATAAATTTTGAAGGCGAAATTTCATAAGGTGGGGTGATTTAAAACCCCGACTTTAATTTATAAAAGTCTTTAATTTATTATTTTAAATTTAAAATGTTAAATTGTTAAATGGTCAAATGAACATTTAATCGAATAAATGAGTAAATAAAGAGAGATATTAAAGTTGTGAATTATTGGGGGCTAATAACATGTGGGATGGTTTTAATGGAAGGAAGAATCACCAACTTAGAAAGAATGGGACAATCTTCCATATCATTTTTGACTTGTGGAAATTAAGGAGAAAAGAGAAATGGGAAAAGAAAAAACAAGAGGAAGAATTAGTAGACTCGTACTGCATTATTCTCCTAGAATATTTAGCGAAAAGAATATAGAATCAGAAGAAGAGAGAGAGAGAGGGAGAGTTCGGGTATGACTTTAGTAGAGGAGAGAAATTAGTAAGAAGACTCCTTATAAAACCTCCATAACCACTATTCATCATCTTCTTCATCAAGCTCCAAGAATCCTAGAGAGAAATAAAAGGTTTGATGATGAAGTTTTATTTTAGCTACGGAAGCATCAAGGAAGTAGTGGAGATTATCTTAACCATCTCTAGCACATCATCTAACATCTTAGGGAGGAAAATCTAAGAAGTAAGTTCTTAAAACCTTAAATCTCCATTTTTCTCTTCAAGCTTCATATCGTGTTAGATGTTATTTTGAGTTATATGTGTAAAAAATCTTCTTAAGAATGATTCTCGAAGCTAAATGATCTCTTAAGAACATCCAAGTGAAACCAAAACACACAAAATTCAAACCTATGTATAAAGGGTGGAAAGATTGACAAAGAACCATGTTGGATAGTTTTGGACTAAGTTTGAGAACCTTATATTCTTATGTTTTATGTTTAAAAGCTTAGTTTGATAATTGTATGTTATATTTCTCTGAGTTAAGAACATAACCCAACTTGAATGAACCAAATTGGAGTTAAAACAAATTAAGTGGTGAAAGTTTTCAGTAAAATCATGTTAAAAGATGGAAATCTTTGTCTTGAGGGTACTTTTGAGCCAACCTATGGAATAATTAATGAATCTGAAAAACTATTATGAAATCATGGGGGTTTTGTAGAGCATGTTACAAGCTTTCCATAGCCTCGAAAACGGACTAATTCCGATAACGGATGAAGAAGTTATGAAGATTTGAAGTATGTGTGTCAAAAGTTGCAAAAATCTAGAAATTGGAGTTAAGTGTCAAAGGTCGGGCACCTAGGCGCTGGACTAGGCACTTAGAATCTGTTCTTGGGCGCCTAGGTGCTTTCCCAAGGCCAATTTTGAGCGCCTAGGCGCTGGTCAAGTGTTAAGCCAAAATCTTTCCGGACGTTTTTTAGTAAATTGGGCATAACGTTTTCATACGAACTCCGATTGAGGTGATTCAGGATGATTCGGAAAGATAACGAGTAAACCTAAAACTTTTGTTCTTTATGTTTTGAGATTTGAAGTCGGTATCAAGGCCTAAAATGGCTATTTTAGGGACTAATGTGCATTTAGAGGCAATCGGAGGACGTCGGGCATGCACGTATGCAACGTGTAATGTTTTCGACGATAAAGGATGTTTTTCTAAGTTATAAAATATGAAAATTATTAAATATAATGATATGATGCAATAAATAAAGACAACTTAAATGAATAATGAGTTATTAGTTGGTGTATATATTAGTTGAGATAATTATGATTTGATGTTGATCCTTACTTTTAATAGAATTTAAATTTGTTTATAAGTAAGGTATTGATTTGATTCTTACGTAAGAAATCACTCAAGTATTTATTTTAATAATTACCACGATGAGTTATTACACGTTGACTCATATTATTTGATATGATATAATTAAACCAATTAAGCGTTATTAAGAGTCTATGTTAATAATTGTGAATAATGGTTCAAAGATTGAAAAGGTGTTGATTAAAGATAAGTATGATATACTGAGATGTTGTTCAATTATTTTCTTTTTACAAAAGTAAGTTTGGCGGGACTTACTTTCTACACACTCTACTTTTTCTAAAGTAGTATGGACCACAACTCTATTATTGAACAAATATTGTTAAAAGCGTACAAGTTGGTTTAATTTTTCTCTCTGGGACCATAAATTCCACTACCATTATTATATACCTCATTTGGTTATTTTGTCAAAGCATGTGTGTTAATTGTTTCCTCAATTTTCAAAGATAAATAGGTTGCCCATTGAGCAACTAAACACACACCATCACTATACTAAAATATATAAATTCTTTTTTACTACAATATTGTGAGTATTTATATTGAGTGTATTGTTACTCCAAGTGTAGATAAGGAATGCAAGTATTGATTAAGTTGATCAATTTCATGTAGCGAGAATCGAAGTCACAAGTCACATGCGAAGGTAAGAGATATCATTATTATGGTAAGGGTATCATTTTTATGGTAAAGTGATATCATTTTCTTTCATACTCCGATTTTATCAATAAAGATTTAAATTTTGTCAAAATAATTTTTAATATTATGGTGTGAATTTGAGATAATATTATAGTTGTGGGTAGTATTTATAAATTTTGCAAAGTATGCAAGTGGTTATATTATATTCGATTGGTTGGGAATATATTTATTTAGCGGGAATATTAATTACTACCAACTCAATCATTAGTGGACCCCCTGAATGTAATTATTGTGTGTCGGATTGAAAGCAAAAAAATATTTTATTGAAATAACGGCGGAAGTTTTACTGTGGATAATTGAACTACTATAGTAAAAGTACGATGTCGTGTGGTTGCATAGTTTCTACGGTATTGATTATTGATACTTATGTGAAAGTCACCGGTTTGATTCCATTATTATCGATTAATAATATGAATTATTATAGCGATAATGACGTTTTGTTTTATTACGTATTATTAACGTAATAAAAGCGAAACATCTTTTATATAAGCAGAATACTTTATTAAAGTTATTCTATAAATAGAATATATTATATTTTATTATGCATAGTGTTGCATAGTGTTTTGCATAGTGTTTTGCATAGTGTTGCATAGTGTTTGCATAGTAAAATGTTTTTATATAAATAGAATATATGATATTTTATTTAAAAGATTTTGCTTTAAATATGGACCGTCGATTAAAGTAAATCAATCTGACCGCTCACGGATTAATTACTATACATTCTATTTTCCTATAAATAGAAGCTTATTCCTTCATTATTTTCTTACGAATTCACTTTGAAACTCTAGAGAGAAATTATAGAGAGAAGCTATAGAGAGAAAATCTATGAGAGAGAAGAAGAAGAGTATTCTGCACTTCACTACTTTGATATCCAATTGTCTTTTACTTAAGGGGTATTATTTGTTGTATCTGTAAGGGGTGTTATTCTTTCTTATTCATGAAGAGAACTTCATTATTCCATTCATTATTATTCGTTGGAATAACTTTAAAAGTGGTATAACCTATACATAACCTGTATATGCGGCATACCCTATACTTGGTGAAATCCTTATGTTATTCCATTCTTATTTATTCTGTTGGAATAACTTTGTATCACGCTGAATCCCCTATACTTGGTGATCTTCTTCATTATTCCATTCTTTATTATTACATTTGGAATATCCTGTGCGTGTGTTTTTACACCGGGACACAGTTCCATTGTTTATTATTCCGCATTTATTATTACATTGGAATATCACATGCATGTATGTTTTACACCGACTGGTTCCATTGTTTATTATTCAGCATTTATTATTTTGTTGGATCATCACATCGGTTGTGAATTTCACGACTGGTTCCGTTATTATTATTACATTGGAATAACTTTGTCTATTCAAGTCTTACGTGCATGGTGATTTCTTTTGTTATTCCATTCTTTATTATACCCAGTTGGTTAAAACTTTGACTTCTATACTCCATGAAATTAGTAGAATATCCTTGATATTTGCGTTTCATCCAAAGATATCTTTTCATGGAAATATTCTTACGATCATTCTTGAATTTTACTCTACAAAACAATGATCATGTTGACAATTTGGGCGTTATTAGTTCTGAATAAATTAATTAAATGAACTTGTTTTATTGAATTATTATGTCATTATCATCATCCTCATGTTATATTATGTTATCTTTGGCTTACGTGCATAGATGAACTTAGTATGATTATGACCAGGGATCATTCGGTATAATCATGGCTTGATATAAATGATGTGATAAAAGTCCTCAGTGGCCTGTAATGCAGTGATGGATAGTTTTTGGTATGATTATGACCAGGGGTGATTCGGTATAGTCATGACCATTGATGATTTAATGAAAATTCTTGACCGTGGTACAGGGATGATTAGATGTGGTGGAATATTTATTAAAGCTGAGTCTCAGCTATAACAGTGATGAAAAACCTTTTAAATCATAAAAGATAGTAGACTTTATTTTCTACTTGACTCTTTTAATGGATTGCATATTCCGCTGCAATTAAACCTGGTTGTCTATTGTATTTTATCAGTTTAACAACGTTTGTTGAAGGCTAATGATAATTTATTACGCATTATCTTAGTCATAATATTTCTTCTTGGGCTAGTTGAGCTCACCCTTTCTTTCAACCGTCTCTTGAGGAAATGAGAATATAGGCCGGACGAGTCGGGGAGCGAGTAATTGTCCGGAGGATAGCATTAGTAGTCCTCACTATTACGTGAAATAGTGTGATAATAGTTGTAATGAGGACTCCTTTTGAGTTTGTATAATATCTAGTAGACAATATTTGTATTCAAACTCACAGTTTATGTCGTATAGTACACGACAGTTATGTTAGTAAGTTGTATTTGAATTTATGTACCATGTAAGTGGCGACCCAAGATGGGTGACGTATACCTAATTTTGGGGGCGTCACACTTCATATTATGGTAAGATGTTATTATTCGTTTCTTCATATTGTCATTAAATGATGAAAGGTCCTGAAAGGATTAGAATATCCTTAATAGTTTGTGCTTCATCTATTATTATGTTATCAATTTGGACTCTGGATAATTAAGTTGAAAATCACTAAGATCTATGTTATCTTATTATTATGATGATCTATGTTTATTCATTATATATATTATTGTCATTATTATCATGCTTATATTGTGTTGAAAGTCATCTATGGCCAGTAGTGCATAGATGGACTTGGTATGATTATGACCAGGAATTATTCGGTATAATCATGACCGTAATGTTACAAACGATGTGGTAAAAGTCATCTTTGATGTGACGCCCCCAAAATAGGTATACATCACCCATTCTGAGTTGTCAATACATGGTACAGAAACAACTACAACTTTATTATTACAACAGTAAAACTGTGAGTTTGAATACAAATATTATCTACTAGACAATATCTATACTCAAATAAATCCTCATCACATTTATTGATACATTATTTTACAAAAATGGTGAGGACTACTAAACAATTCTTTCTAAAACCTTCATTCCATACCCGACTAAGTACTTGCTATATTCTCGCCTCCCGAGAAGAAAAATGGAACAAAAGGAAAAGGGTGAGCTCAACTAGCCCGATAAAAGAATATTATGACTAAGATAATATACAACAAATTACCGTTAGTCTTCAACAGGGGAAAATCTAATAGAATACAATAGACAACAAATTTTAAATCAATATTCGCGGTGAAATAATAATTCATTAGAAGAGTTAAGTAGAGAATGCAAACTACTATCTTCTATGTATGAATTTAAAAGTTCATCGTCATCTTTTATCCCCAAACATCAATCAATATACATCGAGAATCAAATATTCATCTTTGCACTGAAGCCAAAGATATTCATCGATTAATCATGTTCATCTAAACACTGTTCATCTTTGCACTACTCTGCCAAAGATATTCTTGAAAATCATTCATCTTTTTTACTTTCTGAGCCAAAGATATTCAATAATATCATCATTTAAGACTGAGGATGATGAAAAATATTTTTAAAGAAACGAATCCAGTGAAACAAAATGACAAGGATTAAGGATTAAGGATTCGTACTTTGTTTTATCCATGTTCAAAAATACCTCAAAAATAATCATAGTGGTGTAAAATTCAAGAATGATCAAAACATGGATACAATCAAAGCTAGTATCCAGAATAGATATTTTGGACAAAAAGAAGAAATTTTATTTTTCGGTGAATAGTATCGTATACGTGAATAGTGCCGTATACGTGAATAGTAACTCCAACACCAAAAGATAGAAATTTCCCAAAAAACATCTTCACGCTTCATGAATAGTACTCGTGAATAGTAACTCGTGAATAGTAACTCATGAATAGTAACTCGTGAATAGTAACTCATGATTAGTAACTCATGAATAGTAACCCCGACATGAAAAAGTTCCAAATTTGATAAAAAGTTTCAACCAATATTTCAGCATAATGATATTGAAGAAATAATATCATTTGAGAAGAAAATAACATCCCTTACCTCGAAAGATTAGTACTTCTAATTTGGAATCTGGGATATAGTCTTTGAAGGGAACTTGCACTGCCTAACAATACTCAAAGTATACTCAAAATACTCACAAGAATACGCTCGATAATATAGAGAGAAAAACTTGATTTACGGTGTGATTTTCAATTCTAACCTAAGCACCCTATTTTTATAGAAAATTCTTTAGAACACAAAAGCGAAAAATTTAATAAATTAATAATATAATTATATAAATTTCCTACGATGCCTAGAATCTGATTTCAGCCATCAAACACATGCCACATTCTAGAAAAAGTAAGAAAAACGTTTTCTAATTTTAAATATTTTAAACTTCTAAAATCAATTATTTGAACTTGAAACTTCAATAATTCATAATAAATAGCCCTTTCATCAGAAAATTCGAATCTCATGAGTTTTATAGGAAATTCAATTCTCTACAACTTTACAGAAGAAAGTTTTTCCAAATTCCAAATAGAAATTGACCAAAATCCACAAACGGGCAATTTTACAGCTATAATCAAATTTCGATTAATAAATGGGGTCCACCGACATGTTTAACATGTTTTAAATATTTATTGCAACAAAAATACTCTTCCTCCTCGTATATACTCATATATCCCACATTCGTTTGTAAAAATATCACCATTATTATATTATTAAAATATAATAATATATTTAAATGAATTATTTTATCATAAAAGATAAAATTTCAATTTTCAACAATTGTCACATTAAAAATTTTCTCCATCTATATCCACATAAAATCAATATTCTCCTCATCATATGAATCAATAATTAATTATTCACAAATAATATTACGAAATTCAATATTGACAACCGTGCGGTTCAGGAAAGAGGGGCTTTCCAATAAAATTTCTCCTTCTTGGCGCCGCATTAGGTGACCAAACCTCTCCTTAGATGTAACTTTCTAGACATTGCCAATAATGTTATCTAATAATATTATTCGGATAATATGAATTATTGCTTCGATAATGAAAAATCTTGTAAATGACAATTATTGAAACAACAACATATAAAATATCAACGCAAAGAATTATTAAATCAATAAAATCTTGAAAGTAATTACAGTAACCAATATTGAGTAGTGCCTTCTTACGTAAGAATCAATAATTGGTGCAATCTGCAAATGTCTTCTTGTGTTTTAACCACCGAGTATTTTAACGATTAATAGCAATAACTACTACTGCGTTATTTTTAAACAACTTATATTTGTCGCTTTCTTCATCCAATCGCTTTCACATGGGGCCCACACATGGCGCTGCAGTAATACGAATATTCCCCGACGCATTCTAATATTCCACGACCAAACGAATATTCCCCGAACAACAATGAATATTTTATAACCACTTGCTTATTTTTTGAAATATTTGCATATTTTACCCCTAACTATCCACATTAATCAAATCAACCCTTACTATTTCAAAATAATAAATAGAGAAAATTAAATTTCATTAATAATAAGTTGGGGTCTTACATTTGGCCCGTAGTGCATAGATGGACTTGGCATAATTATGACCAGGGATCATTCGGTATAATCATGACCGTAATTGAAAACACAAATATCCTTGCCCGTAGTGCATGGATAATTAAATGGTCGTGATACTATTAATCGAGTCTCGGCATTATTGGTTTTACAGTTGTATATCTTTGGCATGTAGTGCAAAGATGGACTGTTGGTTATTGGTTTTACAGTTTTATGTCTTAGGCACGTATTGCAAAGATGGACTATTGATTTACCTGATTATAAATATGAATTGTGAATTTAACTATAATCGTTGGTGGTTCAGGTGAAGATAGGTGATGAGAGCTCTCTTTGTATTGGGTACAATAAAGAAATTTTGATGAGTATTACAGGGATGAAATATTAACGATGAACTTTTAAATTAGAGGAGATAGTAGACATTATGTTTTACTTGACTCTTCTAATTGATTGCTTGTTCCGCTGCTATTATGGTTGAAAACTTTTATCTTCTACCATATATTCTAAATATCTGATTTAGTATTGATGAAGGCTATTGATAATGTAATTATCTTAAGTCATGATATTATTCTTTGAAATTTGTTTTGTGCTCACCCTTTTACTTCACCACCCTTTCGGTAATAAAAAAGTGTAAATTGGGACTAGCGAGAGAGAACTTGGGTATAAAGTGGTGATACGAATTAGTCACAAGCCTAATCAAAATATGAAACGGTGTGGCATAATAATTATGTTGAGAATAATAAAATGTGTGTAAAATATTTATATACATCATTTACTAATTGGTTTTGGTGAACAATTATAGGGTGATGAGGACCCGACCTTGAAAGCGTCAAAAATACACCGCATTAGAATGAGGAGAATAAAAATCTTCTCGTGTTTCTTTGGGACTTGAATTATTTGTTGTTATACTTTATATGGCTTTGTAATAATTTAAATATGAATATTGTCGTATTATATACGTTACAATATTTTTATTGAAACTCACAGTATATGTGTCGTCGTATTTTGCACGACAATTGTATTATTAAAGTTATAGTTTGCTTTCTGTACCATGTATTTGGCGACTCAAAATGGGTGTTGTATTCCTATTTTGGGGGCGTCACAGTTGGTATCAAAGCTTAGGGATATGATCCCTGGCTGAGATGTGAGACTAGAACTAGGAGGGAAGACTCGGGTAAATCCTTCGATAGTATGACCTACCTAAGTTTAATTGTTATTTAATTGGTCGGTCAGAGTATAGGGATATTATGTGGCATGTTAATTAACCCTTATTTTGAAACTGTATTCTAGAATGATATCTGAAATACAGGAATTAAGGAATGGATGAACCATGAGACAGAAGAAGTAGCCTGTGAGCTAGAATTTGAATTTCTCGTCTCTTCGAACTACCAGGTACATAAATTTCGAGGGCGAAATTTCATAAGGTGGGGTGATTTTAAAACCCCGACTTTTATAAAATAAAAGTCTAATTTAATTTATGATTTTTTTTTAAATTTAAAAATGTTAAATTGTTAAATGGTCAAACGAACATTTAATCGAATAAATGAGCAAATAAAGAGAGGGAGAAAGTGGGAATTATTGGGCGGCTAACATGTGGGAGACAAAGGAATAATGGAAGGAAGAAAATAAGAAAGGAAAGAAGAAAAAGGGAGAATGCTCCCATATTATTTACGCTCACGGGTATAATTGATAAAAGAAAGAGAAAGAAGAAAAGAGAAGGAGAAAGGAGAGAAGAGAAAAGAAAGAAAGAATCAGAGAAGAGGAGAGGAAGAGAGGGAGAGTTCAGGTATGACTTGAGTAAAGGAGAGAAGCAAACTCCTTATAAAACCTCCATAACCACTATTCATCATCTTCTTCATCAAGCTCCAAGAATCCTAGAGAGAAATAAAAGGGTTTGATGATGAAGTTTTATTTTAGCTACGGGAAGCATCAAAGAAGTAGAGGAGATTATCTTAACCATCTCTAGCACATCATCTAACATCTTAGAGGAGAAAAATCTAAGAAGTAAGTTCTTAAAACCTTAAATCTCCATTTTTCTCTTCAAGCTTCATATCGTGTTAGATGTTATTTTGAGTTATATGTGTAAAGAATCTTCTTAAGAATGATTCTCAGAAGCTAAATGAAATCTTAAGAACATCCAAGTGAAATCAAAATACACAAAATTCGAACCTATGTATAAAGGGTGGAAAGATTGACAAAGAACCATGTTGGATAGTTTTTGGACTGAGTTTGAGAACCTTATATTCTTATGTTTTATGTTTTAAAGCTTAGTTTGATAATTTTATGTTATATTTCTCTGAGTTAAGAACATAACCCAACTTGAATGAACCAAATTGGAGTTAAAACGAATTCGTGGTGAAAGTTTTCGTAAAATCATGTTAAGCGATGGAAATCTTTGTCTTGAGGCACCTTTGAGCCAACCTATGGACTCATTAATGAATCTAAAAAATTATAAAATAATGGGGGTTTTGTAGAGCATGTTACAAGCTTTCCATAGCCTCGAAAACGGACTAATTCCGATAACGGATCAAGAAGTTATGAAGATTTGAAGTATGTGTGTCAAAAGTTACAAAAATCTAGAAATCAGAGTTAAGTGTCAAGGGTCGGGCGCCTAGGCGCTGGACTAGGCGCTTAGAATCTGTTATTGGGCGCCTAAGCGCTTGCCCAAGGCCAATTTTGGGCGCCTAGGCGCTGGTCATGTGTTAAGCCAAAATCTGTTCGGACGTTCTTTAGTAAATTGGGCATAACTTTTTTATACGAACTCCGATTGAGATGATTTTGGATGATTCGAAAAGATAACGAGTAGATATAAAACTTTTATTCTTTATGTTTTGAAATTTGAGGTTGGGATCAAGGCCTAAACTGGCTATTTTAGGGACTGATGTGCATTTAGAGGCAATCGGAGGACGTCGGGCATTCACGTATGCAACGTGTAATGTTTTTGACGATAAAAGATGTTGTTCTAAGTTATAAAATATGAATATTATTAAATATAATGATATGATGCAATAAATAAAGACAACTTAAATGAATAATGAATTATTAGTTGGTGTATATGTTAGTCGAGATAATTATGAATTAATGTTGATCCTTACTTTTAATATAATTTAAATTTATTTATAAGTAAGGTATTGATTTGATTCTTACGTAAGAAATCACTCGGTATTTATTTCAATAATAACCACAGTAGTTATTACACAGTGACACATATTATTTGATATGATATAATTAAACCAGTTGGTAGTATTAAGAGTCTATGTTAATAATTGTGAATAATGGTTCAAAGATTGAAAAGGGTGTTGATTAAAGATAAGTATGATATCGATTGTTGTTCAATTATTTTCTTTTTACAAAAAGTAAGTTTGGCGGGACTTACTTGAGCACTCTATTTTTTTTAAAGTAGTATGGACCACAACTCTATTATTGAACAAATATTGTTAAAACGTGTACAAGTTGGTTTAATTTTCTTTGCGGGACCATAAATTCCACTACCATTATTATATACCTCATTTGGTTATTTTGTCAAAGCATGTGTGCTAATTGTTTCCTCAATTTTCAGTATAAATAGGTTGCCCGGTTGAGCAACTAAACACACACCATCACTATACTAAAAATATAGAATTCTTTTACTACAATATTGTGAGTATTTATATTGAGTGTATTGTTACTCCAAGTGTAGATAAGGAATGCAAGCATTGTTTAAGTTGATCAATTTCACAGAAAGCAGAATCAAGTCACATGCGAAGGTAAGGGATATTATTATTATGGTAAGGGGTATCATTTTTATGGTAAAGTGATATCATTTTCTTTCATACTCCATATTATGGTAAGATGTTATTATTAGTTTCTTCATATTGTCATTAAATGATGAAAGGTCCTGAAAGGATTTGAATATCCTTAATAGTTTGTGCTTCATCTATTATTATGTTATCAATTTGGACTCTGGATAATTAAGTTGAAAATCACTAAGATCTATGTTATCTTATTATTATGATGATCTATGTTTATTCATTATATATTATTGTCATCATTCTCATGCTTATATTGTGTTAAATGTCATTTATGGCCAGTAGTGCATAGATGGACTTGGTATGATTATGACCAGGGATTATTCGGTATAATCATGACCGTAATGTTACAAACGATGTGGTAAAAGTCATCTTTGGCCCGTAGTGCATAGATGGACTTGGCATGATTATGACCAGGGATCATTCAGTATAATCATGACCGTAATTGAAAACACGAATATCCTTGGCCCGTAGTGCATGGATAATTCATGGTCGTGATGATACTATTAAAATTTGAGTCTCGACATTATTGGTTTCTGATTGTATATCTTTGGCACATGGTGCAAAGATGGATTTGTTGGTTATTAGTTTCTGACGGTTTTATGACTTAGGCACGTATTACAAAAGATTATTTGTTGATTTACGATTATAAATATGTATTGTGAATTTAACTATAATCTTTGGTGGTTCGGTGAAGACAGTGATGAGAGTTCTCTTTGTCTTGGGTACAATAAAGAACTGCTGTTGATGAGTATTACAGAATGAAATATCAACGATGAACTTTTAAATTAGAGGAGATAGTAGACATTATGTTTTACTGACTCTTCAATTGATTGCTTGTTCATTCGCTTATTATGGTTGAAAACTTTTATCTTCTACCATATATTCTAAATATCTGATTTAGTATTGATGAAGGCTATTGATAATGTAATTATCTTAAGTCATGATATTATTTACTGGGCTGTTTGTGCTCACCCTTTTACTTCACCACCCCTTTCAGGTAATAAAAGTGTAGCTGGGACTAGCAGAGAGAACTTGGGTATAAAGTGGTGATACGAATTAGTCACAAGCCTAATCAAAATATGAAACGGTGTGGCATAATAATTATGTTGAGAATAATAAAACGTGTGTAACATATTTATATACATCATTTACTAATTGGTTTTGGTGAACAACTATAGGGTGATGAGGACCCGACCTTAAAAGCGTCAAAAATACACCGCGTTAGAATGAGGAGAATAAAAATGTTCTCGTGTTTCTTTGGGACTTAAATTATTTGTTGTTTTACTTTATATGGCATTGTAATAATTTAAATATGAATATTGTCGTATTATATACGTTACAATATTTGTATTGAAACTCATGATATATGTGTAAATAAGTATTTTACGACAATTGTATTATTGAAGTTATAGTTTGTTTTACGTATACCATGTATTTGGCGACTCAAAATGGGTGTTGTATTCTATTTTGGGGCGTCTACAATTATTGGTGAATAATAAGGTGTTAAATTGATATAATATTTTGGTTATGGGTGAAATGTGCAAATTTTGCAAAATAAGCAAGTGGTTATAAAATAATCATTATTATTAAAGGAATATTCGTTTGGTGGTGAAATATTCTTGTTGTCGGGGAATATTAAATGCGACTGCCAAGCGATCATTTATGGGCCCCATAATGAGAATAATTGTCGGATGATGAAAACGACAAGTTTGAGTTTTTATAAATAACGGTAGTAGTTATTACTGATTAACAACATTGGAATACCGGTGGTTAAAATACGATGTGTCTGGCGTGGTTGCACAAGAGTTAGCACACGGTATCACACAAGTATTGTTGAATTATTGATTCTTACATAAGAAGGCACTACTCAATAATTGTTACAGTAATTACTGTTCAATATTTTATTTTATTGATTCAATAATTGTTGCGTTGATATTTTATATTATTGTTGTTTCAATAATTATCACTGCACAGTATTTCCCATTATCAGATCAATAATTCATATTATTTGAATAATATTATTAGATAGCATTATTGGAAATGTCTAGAAAGTTCTGTCAAGGAGAGGTTTGGTCACCTAATTGGCGCCGATGAGGAGAAATTCTTATTGAAAGCCCCTTTTTCCTAGAAGAACTTTGGTTGTCATAATTGTGATTCTGTAATATTATTTGTGAATAATTAATTATTGATTTATATGATAAGGAAATATTTATTTTATGTGGATATAAATGATGGATATATTTATTTTTATGTGGATAAAAATGAAGGAATTAATGCTGAGGTGTTTTATCAGTATTTTATCGGTGTGGAGGTATTAAAAATCATCCGTTTGTGGATTTCGGATATTTTATGTTTGGAATTTGGAAAAACTCAAAGCTACAAAGTTGTAGAGAATTAGATTTCAGGCAGAATGGACATAAAATTCATATTTTTCTGATAAACGGGCTATTTTCTATGAATTACTGAAGTTTTGAAAAATAAAATAAATTTTTAATTGGGTGGGACCCATTTTGGTTGGTGTGGAATGCATGTGGGCTGCTGGGAATTTTTCAAAATGGGCATGCTAGCTGATTCAAATAAGTTGGCGTGGAAGAAAGTTGATTAAAAATTAATATTCTATTATTTTAGTCTCCTATGGCGTTCTAGCATTTTCCTATAAATAGACGCTTAGGTTAGAATTGAAAATCACACCAGAAACAAGTTTTCTTTCTCTCTATATTGTCGAGTGTATTTTAGTGAGTATTTTAATACCTTGAGAGTTGTTATTCCGTGCAAGTTTCTGTCGACTTTATATCCGAAATTCAGTCAGAAGTACGGTTATTTTGAGGTAAGGGATATTATTTTCTTCATAAATGATATTATTTCTTTCGATATCATTATGCCAAAATATTGGTTTGAACTTTTTATCAAATTTGGAACTTTTTGGGTCGGGGTTACTATTCACGTGTCTCTGGCCTTTATTCACGTATCTGACCTATTCACGAATACGGCACTATTCATCAAAAAATAAAATTTTCTTCTTTTTATCCAAGATGTCTATTATGGTTACTATCTTTGATTGTATCCATGTTTTGATCTTTATTTTTAAATTTTGTTACAAAATTGGTTATTATGGGGTATTATTGATCTTGGATAAAAAGCTATTATCTGAATCCTACTATTTGTCCTTCCATCCAATTGGATCCGCTTTCTTTAAAATATTTTCATCATCCTCGGTCCTAAATGATGATATTCTTGAATATCTTTGGCATGTAGTGCAAAGATGAATGATTAATCGATGAATATCTTTGGCCGTAGTCTGAAGATGAGCAGTGTTGAGATGAACATGACCAACCGGGTGATCTGAAATGAATATCTTTGGCATGTAGTGCAAAGATGAATATTTGATTAAAGATGTATATTGATTGTTATTACTGAGGATAAAATATTGATGATGGACTTTTAAATCTTAGAAGATAGTAAAACTCATTCTCTTGACTCTTCTAATGGATTGTTATTTCACTGCGATTGTTGATCTAAAACTTGTTGTTTATTATATTTTATCAGATTTTTCCTGTTGAAGACTAATGATAATTTGTTGTATATTATCTTAGTTATAATATTCTTTCTTTGGGCTAGTTGAGCTCACCCTTTTCCTTTTTGTTCCATTTTTCTTCTCAGGAGGTGAGAACATAGCAGGATCTAGTCGAGGTATGGAGTGATGATTCTAGAAAGATATTTTAGCAGTCCTCACTATTTATGTAAAATAGTATTTGAATAATTATAATGAGGACTTATTTGAATGTGGATATTGTCTAGAAGACAATATTTGTATTTAAACTCACAATATGTGTTGTCGTATTTTGCACGACGATTGTATTATTAAAGTTGTAGTTTGCTTTCTGTACCATGTATTTGACAACTCAGAATGGGTGTTGTATACCTATTTTGGGGGCATCACATGATAGGTTCACTTGCATCAGTGGACTGATATTGTAATTGTGCTATAAGTGTAAGGGGATATTTGTTTTCTGCTGAATGTCCTAAAATCTAAACGAATCAGTCATTAAGAGTATTTGTTTTAAAGCTTTAAAATCTGAATGAAATTTGAATAACCTTTGGCGATTCTTTTAAAAAACATTAGCTAAATCAATTTGAATCGATCAATGATGGTTTTTTACCCAAATAATCATCCATCTCGATCATCTGCCGACTGTCATCGCACACCCAATACATGCAAGTAAACCCACCACCATCTTCAAACCCCTAGATTCACCACCGTCGAAAATCCTTCTCATCCTCCACCACCCATCTTCAAAATCCTACCATCTCAGAGCCAGATCTGTAGTTATATCATGACTAAATTACAAAACGAAAAAGAAAAAAAGAATCAACCCTAAATAAAAACCATGTCTCCTCTCATCTAACAGTTACTAATATCCAAATTATTTAAAAAAAAAAGAGGGAAGAAGAAGAGAATGGGGGATTGATGGACCGAGATGAAAAGGGGAAAGGGGAAAGGGGAAAGGGGAAAGGGGAAAGGACGAAATGGATAAAGGGGAAAGGGTTACATTTTGTTAAGTTTTTATCTTTAGTTTTTGTTTTTTTTAATTATTAATGTTTTATTTTATTTAATTGTTATTTTATTTTTTTTAATTGTTGTTTTGATAACTTATTATTCATTATTACTATTATGCATTTTATTTACATAAAATGATTTAAAAAAATTGTAGAATGACTCATTTTTAAATTTGTTTGAATTATTCAATACTTTGTTTGATAATTTGTTTTAACTATTTATTTTTATATGTTGTACAATGAATGTTGTATTTAATTTTTTTTAGTATATCCAGATAGAATTATATACTTGTTCATCATAGTTTAAAGGAATAAAATAGTTAAAGACTATTATTCAGATGTTTCAGACGTATCAATTGCCAAACAATTTTTTTCATTTAGATTCAGCTCAATTCAGATTCAGATTCAGATTCAGATTCAGATTCAAATTCATTCAATTTTTATCAAACAGCCCCTAAGTGTCATTTTAATTGTGAGACCCTAAATTTTATGAAATAAAAGTATTCAATTTTTCTATTTTGGTAAATAATTAAATTGATAAAAGTTTAAAGTTAAGGGTAATATGTAAATTTTTTTTTTTGCAAAGTAAGCAGGTTGATATAAAATATTCGTTGTGTCGGGGAATATTCGATTAGTCGGGGAATATCCATACGATGGTACAATCATTGGTGGACCCCACAACGAAATTATTGTCGGATTGAAAAAACGACAAAAATAGTTTTATGAAAATAACGGCGGAAGTTTTACCGTTAACTGTTGAAACACCCAGTGTTAAAAAAATACGATGTCTGGCGTGGTTGCATAGTAGCACACCAGTATTGATTATTGATGCTTATGTGATAAGTCACTCGGTTTTGTTTTATTGGTATTATTAATGTAATAAAAGCGAGAAAAGATTTTTATATAAAAATGCAGAATACTTTTATAAAGTTATTCGTTTTATTAGGCTAATAATAAAATCTTTTTATATAAAATAGAATACTTTTATAAAGTTATACATTTTATTAGACAATAATTAGAATATATTATATTTTAGTATGCATAGTATTTGCATAGTGCCTGCATAGTATTTGCATAGTAAAATCTTTTATAAAGTTATTCGTTTTATTAGATTATAAATAGAATATATTATATTTTATTTAAAAGATTTTGCTTGAAATATGGACCGTCAGATTAAAGTAAATCAATCTGGACCATTCATGAGTTAGTTACTATGCAGTCCATTTTTCTATAAATAGAAGCTCATTCCTTCATTATTTCTTACGAATTCACTGAAACTCTAGAGAGAGAAACTATAGAGAGAAAGAAGAAAAGTATTCTGCTACTTCACTTACTCATATATCCAAAGACTCTTCTTCTTCTTAAGGTAGGGGATATTATTTGTTGTACTCATAAGGGGTATTATTTCTTTTGTATTCATGAAGAGAACTTCTGTTATTCCATTATTTATTATTCTGTTGGAATAACCTGTATACGTGAGCTACCCTATACTTGGTGAAATTCTTACATTATTCCATTATTTATTATTACATTGGAATATCATATGCATGCATTTTACTGTGGGACCTAGTTCTATTCTTTATTATTACATTTGGAATATCACATCATGTAAATTTTCTGGGGACTGGTTTCGATTATTTATTATTACATTGGAATATCCCATCGGTCGTATTACGCTTTGACTGAGTTCCGATATTTAGTATTCATTGGAATAATGCATCTATCTGAATCACCGCATGCATGGTGATTTCATTGTTATTTTATTCTTTATTATTTTGTTAGAACATCACAATGCATGCAATTTAATTTCGACACCGTTCCGTTATTATTATTACATTGGAATAACTTTTGTCATCTGCAATCTGCGCATGCATGGTGATTTCTTTTGTTATTCCATTCTTTATTATACTCGGTTGGTTAAAGTTTTGACTTATACTCCATGAAATTAGTGGAATATCCTTGATATTTGCGCTTCATCCAATATCTTTTCATGGAAATATTCTTACGAGCATTCTTGAATTTTACTCCACAAAAGTAGTATCGTCTTTGACAATTTGGGCGTTATTAGTTCTTGGATAAATTAATTCTTGAACTTGTTTTATTGAATTCTTATATCATTGTCATCATCCTCATGTTTATATTATGTTGAAAGTCATACGTGGCACAGTGCATAGATGGACTTGGTATGATTATGACCGAGGATTATTCGGTATAATCATGACCGTAATGTTACAAATGATGTGGAAAAAGTCATTTGTGGCCTGTAGTGCATAGATGGACTTGGTATGATTATGACCAGGGATTATTCGGTATAATCATGACCGTAATGTTACAAATGATGTGAAAAAAGTCATATGTGGCCTGTAGTGCATAAATGGACTTGGTATGATTATGACCAAAGATTATTCGGTATAATCATGACCGTAATGTTACAAATGATGTGGGGGGGGAAATCCCCATTGACCCGTAGTGCAATGATGGACAGTTTTTGGTATGATTATGGCTATGGATTCTCTTCGGCCAAGGGTGCAAAGATGAATTATTTTATGGCATGATCGGGGACCGTTAATGGAAACACGATTATCTTTGGCCCGTAGTGTATGGATAATTAAATGGTCGTGATACTAATGAATATCCTTGGCACATAGTGCGGGGATGATTCGATGATGTGGATTCATTATTGAAATGAGTCTCGGTGATGAAATATTAATTCATGGATGTGATAATAATGAATATCTTTGGTAGTAGTGCATGGATAATTCATGGATGTGATACTAACGAATATCCTTGGCGTAGTGCATGGATAATTCGATGATGTGGATTATTTATTAAAATTTGAGTCTCGTGATAAAATATTGGTTATACACTTTTAATTTGTAGAAGATAGTAGATATTATACTCTACTTGACTTTTCTAAAATACAGTTGTATGTCTTTGGCTTGTAGTGCAAAGATGAATTGTTAATGAATATCTTTGGTTGTAGTGCAAAGATGAATTTATTAGTATGATTATGAACAAGAATTGTGATTTGGTATAACCATGATTTTTGATGTTTCGGTGAAGATAGGTGATGAAAATTATCTTAAATCACAGGTGCGAAGAGAAATTTAGAATCACAATTATGATTATGAGTTATTCATATGATTGTGGACAGGAATTGTTGATTGATGTTACAGGGATAAAACATTATTGGTAGACTTTTAACATGGAGAAGATTAATAGACTTGATGATCTATATGACTCTTCTAATGGATTGCTCGTTCCGCTGCAACTATGGTTGAAAACTTTTATCATCTACCATATGTTCTAAATCTCTGATTTATTGATGATGAAGGCTATTGATAGTGTAAATTAGCTTTAGTCATGATATTCTTTACTGGGCTAGTTGTGCTCACCCTTTCTGCTTCACAATTCCTTTCAGGTAATAAGAGTGTTGCCAGGTCGAGTGGGGATAACAAGGGAATAGAACGGTGGTCTCTGGTATTTGTGGAGGTTCTCCTAAACAATTATAGAAAAGTGTGTTGTATTCTATACATCATTTAATAGTTATATTTGGTGAATCAAATAGGGTGAAAGCGAACCCAACTTTGGAAGGGTGTTTTGCCACTATCATACTGAAGATGTAATGACATACAACCTCGTGTTCTCATAAGACATGGTTGTGCACATCCACTTCTTTGAATATATCTACGAGCACTACCTATATGATCTTGGGGTTTATGTGAAATATAATTTTCACTTGGAGACAACGAAGATATTTATATGTCGAGAGAAGACTCACTATTGGAAAGAAGATGATAGTAATCTTCTTGTTTTTCTTTAGGGACTTTTAGGTCAACGAGGATAATTACGTGGACATATGATATCTATCATAACCTGTAGGCGTATGGCCTCCCATGTATACGAAGGTTTTCTTGAGCACTTCCCAAAGATTTTAATTTCTAAAACAGTTTTTGACTATATTTTATGTAAAATACCAATTGTAAGGTTGTGGTGAGAGACACCATGAGAGTTACATACATTTGTATTAAAACTCACGAGTTAATCGTAATTAAGTATTCTATCTGACGATTCAACGATTATATAAATGAAGTTATATTTGAATTTTGTACCATGTATCTAACGACTCATAATGAGTGATGTATACCTAATTTTGGGAGCGTCACATTAATGCTATGTTTGAATTGGATGAATGAAATTGGTGAACGAATAGAATGGTGAGTGAAATGATTCATTCCATTTCTGAGTGGAATGAGTTATTTCATACCTTCTTCTGAAGAATAAAGTTCTCAAATTTAGTATAAATAGAAATGGTTCATTTCATTCTAATAGAATAATCAAACACATTTTTTTTATTATTTCATGGGAACGAACAAGTTTTTTATTCCCACTTTAATTCCTACAAGCAAACATAAATATGTTTTAAAAAAAATTCCAACTGATTAAAAAATATTAAAACAGTAATCCATTTTAAATGATTGCAATGTTAAAAAAATTGAAATAAGTAAATAACATATTAGTCCATTGCCACTGCGTTAGGAAGCTCGAAACTTATTTTATGGTCCAAAAATACATATAAAGTCAGAAGGGTCGGCCGTACAATAGATTATAATAAGATGTACTCTAAATTAAACAAATAAAATATATGGAATGGCTATATTATAGAATTAGATAGTATATATTTATTTGTAAGAATTATAATTTCAGATTATATTCTCATAAATTATAATTTCAAAATAATTAATTTAAATTAAGTAGTCTTAGTCACATGTTTGTTTTTTATGGAATAACTTAAAATAATTTAATGTTATGTTTATTTTGTCTAAAATTATTTAAATGATTGAATAAAAAACTTACTATTTGAACTATTATACTCTTACCACTAATAAGTACTCCCTCCGTCTCATGATAAAAGTTGTTATTACTATTTTGGATAGTCTCAGATTAAATGTCCACTTTCCTTTAATAACCAAACTTTTACATATTTTTTTCTATTATACTCATAACATTAAATATCTCATACTTTTCTTATTTTAATTCTCTCTTCATATTTAATAAGTATAGAGAGAGAATATTTTGAATTGAATAACTAGAAAGTCACTCTCTCACCTACATTGAAAATAATTAATGACATTATTATGGGCAATTTTGTCATTTCATTCATCTTCTTAATATGCCTGAAAAGTCCACCGGGACTTTTATCCTGGGACGGAGGGAGTAATAACAAAGATATTATATTCTCATTAGTTTGAGTATTGATAGATAGTATACATTGATTTTTTAAAATAAAATTAAAGGTTAATTTTGTTCATAAATTTTTAGTCTTAACTAGTAGGGATTATAAAGCTTATTTGAACATGATATTAAATAATCCTCATTTTTAAGTTATTTTATTATTTTAAAACTAATAGTCTTAAGAGGGGGGAGGGGGGAGGGGGGTGGGTGGAAATAAGAAAAAAATCAAAGTATAGTCATTCATCATTAGCAGCATGAGGGAGGATCGAGTCAGAAGCCCTAACCAGTTTTAAGTGGTTTTATATAATTATTAAAAGTAGTAAGGTGGATGTTTTTTTTTCGGCTAATATTTATTATATTCAAAAGAGTTATATAATATATTATGAATTATAATAAATTTAAGTCGAATTATAATTATAAAATTTATATTAATTTTTCCTGTCTAAAATGTGTCATACTTTATTACATAACAATCACAAAACACTACTAAACCAATAAAATTATTTCACGTTATTTAAGACGATTTTTTGACAAAAATTTAAAAATTAATATTTTCACATAACTTTTTAATATTTTCACATGAAAATCGTCACTATCTATAGATCCACGGTTTTTATTGTCGCTATACTATTACTTTTCACAAAAATATCAATTTTCAAAATTTAAGACCCATTATTATCCATTATATATACTTTAAAACACAAAATTTGATTTTAATTCAACAAGTAATACACCCCTAGATGAATTTTTTTTTTTTTCAACAAATGGTGTCTTCAGTTGCAAATATAATATCTTTTTACCATGCATTACAGCACAACTCAATATAGCACCTTATGTCATTTTCTCGTTCTGGCAAATAAAAATTTTACAGAGTGAGGATAACACTTGGATTATACTATTAATTCTAAGTATCTTATTTATTTTAAAAATTAACTTAAAACTATTAATCTCAAAATAAATAAATAACTTAAAAAAAAGGCTATTTAATATCATCTCTAACCATGCATAATAGTCCCTACCATTTTGGATTGGACATAATTAACCTTTATCCTTGTTTGAAATGAAATGACCAATGTGTCCTTTTATTAGTGTTAAGGGTATAATAATTTAAATGATAAATTTTTATCCAATCTTTTAAATAATTATGGGCAAAATAAACACAACATTAATCATAATCACATGTTTGTTTTGATTGAGATTATTGATGACAAAACTTAAAATAATACTTACAAACAAACATAACCTTGTAACAGTATATGCCAACAAAATAACATTCCACAAATATATTAATACTAGTAATTGTCTGTACCTGAAGTCACGACGTAACTAAATTCTCCCTCTCTATTTCAACAATCCCACTATCATTTCCTCTCTCTCCTCCTCTCACCATCCTTTCCCGCCCAAACCAATTAGAATGAATATGAATCATCCTTGTATTTTTTCGCCCAAATTAATTAGAATAAATCTAAACCGTTCTTGTGCTTTTCCGTTCAAATTCAAAATAGATTCTATCTTATTAATATAACTGTTCCTCAAGTGCATGAAAAGAACATAAACACGGAGGAGTTCCAGAAGAACAGCATCACCACTTATGAGCTACACACAAGATACATTTATTACAATTTTCGCAAAGAAATGGATAGGGGTAGAGTCATGCTAGGTATTGCAAAACAATTTTGAAGGGCAAAAAAGTCGATACATAAAATCAAATCGCGAATATGTCATTTCCCAATATGCTACATCTACAATGAAATACCTTATGGGCTAGGAAATTTTCTAAATAAAAACGGCAAATAACTTAATATTTTCAAGCATGAAACAAAAGCTGTAAAATGAACAAACAGTTCGGGCTCGATTCGTAGTCGCTCAATTAAAAATTCGATTTGAGTTCTACTCGAAATATAAATAAGTCAAATATGAACAAATTTTAAAGTTCGATAAATTACTCAAACCTCCTCAAATTGTAGTTCGAAAAGTTCAAACTCGATTCGGAATCGTGCTTAACTCGGTAGTTAAATGAACCCCAATCAAACCTTATTTTATACTCGATAAATTTTATGAACCAAATCTGAACAACTCAATACTCGGTTCGACTCAATTCGTTTACTTCCTTAATGAAGCATGCCTCTAGTAATTGCATCTCTAAAGAGAAAAAAATGGGGGAAGAAAAAGGACTAAATTGCCAACAGTAGTTGGCAAGTTAGGTGCTAAATTAGTCAAAAGCATATCTCTACATACATGGGCTAATCTATTGTATCAATACTACTTTTCAAACTTGCTTACATAATCAAAAGTTGACTTCAAACTGCACTTATTTGCAACCAAATGTCAACACCATCAATACACCAAATTTGCACAACTCTAAGCAAGTAAATCTCTCGGTATCCACAAATATCATCACATTCAAGAAGATCAAATTACAGAAATTGTGACACCAAGATGAGAAAATGGAGCCTTTCTACAGGTGTACCAGAAGCTAAAAGTTCTAAGCTCCATCTCACAATCTGTGCGCTTGAAGGTTTGTCAGTTGAAGAGATAAAAAGCAAGGAGAACTATAATTTTAAAGTACAGATAGAATGGAGAATTCCTAAGAAAAGTTACCTGTCCAGAAGAATTGGTGAAAAGAATCACACCTCAAAGCAGCGCATAAACTCCGACGGATGTGTCCATTGGAACGAACACTTTGAGCATAACTGCAAGCTGAAACTGAAGGACTACAATAGTACCAGACACTGGAAGATCAACCTTGAGCTTCAAGTAAGTTAATAATGTTTGGTAACATAATCAGGTAAATCACATGTGATCCTTAAGTTAGAAGTTAAACTTGCATACAAAAACAATATTATCAGGGATTAGATGCAGAATCAAACAGCAAACCTTCAGTTTTAGCCAAACTCAAAGTAAATACTGCTGAATTTGCTGGTCTAACCGAAAGTTCAGAGAAAACTTTCGGACTCCCAATTAAATGCTGCATCGATGAGTCCACAGTCGAGGCCAGACTAATAATAAGGGTAAGGGTAAGCCTGTGTAGTAATAAATAGAAGCTATTCATAATTCTTTGTGCTAAATTGCCGCAACTGAATTTCAGGTGAAACTCAGTTTACTAGAAATCCAAACCAAACAGATAAATGGCACTGTACACCCTATTTCTCCTACCCGGCTACTGCCATCTTTATCAGCTTGTGTCAGCTTCCAGACTCAAACTACTCATACTATGACTCAAACTACCAACAACATAGACAGCTTATCTTTGGAATCAGACGACGAGGATGCTGAACAAAGCTACAGAAGCATAACCGCAACAAATATACAGATTGCTGGTCTAATAGATGACAAGGTCGGTCTAGTAGATGACAAGGTCAAACATGTGAAGGATAAGAGCTGGGAGGAAGACCAACCATTCAGTTACCAAGAGACGCACAAACCATCATTAATCAGCCTCAAGTCATGGAACAGTAGAAGGCTTGGATTCAGAGTACCTGATTATCCCCGAGATACGCCACTCTTGAACAAAGCATTTGGGGAAGACGGGGGCGACGATATTGATAATGTCCGCCGCTGCCTTTTATTATCCTTAGGAGTAAGAGAAAGTCAAGTCAAACATGATTTCCAGCCATCAGGATTCACGGGCAGTGATCGCTTTGAAGTAGGCAGCTGGGAGAAAAGAAAGTTCATAAGCAGAGATGGGAAGCTGGAACTAGTGACAGAGATGTTCCTGGCTTCTATTGATCAGCGGAGTGACAAAGCATCAGGTGAAGGTGCGTGCACTGTTCTTGCTGCAGTAATTGCTGATTGGCTGCATCAGAACCCAAAATTACTACCGCTAAAGTGCCAATTTGATAAATTAATCAGAGATGGATCTTTGGAGTGGAGAAACCTATGCAAAGAGGAGACTCATAGGGAAAAGTTTTCAGATCACCACTTTGACCTTGATACTGTCTTACAAGCGCAAGTTCGACCTTTGATGGTGGTGCCAGAAAAGTCCTATATAGGCTTCTTTGAGCTTGAAAATATACCAAATCAGTTGGATTTCCTGCAAGGTGCAATGTCCTTTGACAGTATATGGGAGGAGCTCCAACAAAGTGAATCCACTTCAGAAGAGAAAATCTATGTTGTAAGTTGGAATGACCATTTCTTTGTTCTCAAAATAGAAAAGGAAGCAATATACATAATTGACACACTAGGAGAGAGGCTATCAGAAGGATGCAATAAAGCATACATACTAAAGTTCAACAGAGAAAGTACGGTCTATAGAGTGCAATCAAAGTCGAGCAACTCAAAGATGGCTTCAGGAGATGAACAAGATACTGAATTATGCAATTCAGGGAAAAATGACAAGAGAGACGGCCATGAACTAATATGTAAAGGCAAGCTATGCAGCAAAGAATTCATTAAAGGATTCCTTGCTGCACTCCCACTTCAAGAACTGCAGTGTAACATCGAAAAGGGAATAGCTGACAAAGCTCCACTCCATCGTCTCCTGCAAATTGAGTTCCAATACATGACTCCATGCCATAAGCGCTCACCAAGCATAGAAATAAGGTCCTAATGGATCAACCCTGAAGTAGTAGTGGACAATAACAAGCCTTGCAGTGAAAGAGGGCCAAAAGCTCACAAAAACTATGGTATTTCATCTAGTAATAATGTTCACCATTACCCACCGTGTAATACAATTAAACAAAAACTTGTTTCTCATACTGCCATTAAGGCATTAGTCATGCATTATTCTTCTAACATTTTAAAAGTTCTGTAACGAAACCATTGTGACAATGGTTTTTTGTTCTTCATGTAATCCACAGCTGAAACAAAACCAAATATTTTGTGGAGTTGCAAATTCTTCTGTCCTCAATAGAAAAAATAGCAAAATAAATTTGAAAAGAGAAGACAACCAGCATATATGCTACAGCTGCTTCAAGATTCCTCAAGAAACAGGTGTCGGTGAAACTAGAGCAGCTTACAACCAAACTTTAATTTCAGTGCATAAGCTTTCCCAGGAGGCACGGGATAATCTAATTAACTTCAATCTTCATGAAAAAAAAGGAGTAGAATAAAAGGCTTTAAACTAATTAGAAGTATACTTATCAAGTCGTCGCCTAGGCGACGCTTAGGCGTCCAGTCGGTGCATTTTGGGAAGGCGTCTAGGCGACTTGGTGAAGGGGAGAAAGTCGAGCTCTCAGATGTCAAAGGCGACGACTTGGACAACTTTGTGGCGACTCGGACGACTAGATTGCTAAGCAGTCGACTTGGACAGGGTTCGATCCGAAGCTTAACTCGGTTAAAAAAAATAAGTTCGATCAGTCTAAAACCTAATCGATCGATCAGTCGCAAACTTACAATAACCCAATAACAAAGGGAGAAAGGGGAGAGGCAGAGAGCAAGAACAAGAGCAAAACAGCAGCATAGAGGGGACTCACCGACGACGACTCCGGCAGCTCGCGACTTCGGCCTCCACTCCGGTATGTTGCTTCTTCTTATATTCTTCTTCTCTCCTTCTAACTTCTCTTCTTCTTCGTCGTCTTCTTCGTCGTGACTTCAAACTCTGTTGGCTAGACTTCTGCGGACTCTGTTGGCTAGACTTTAAAATTTTAGTAATGTTATACGTGCCTCTAGATAAAGTGCATGGGCCCTTCGAGAATTTGAGGCCTGCCGAGAATTTCAATGCATTCTTCAAAAAAATTTGGGTAGCGTGTACTGTGTTGTATATATACTCAGTTTATTATAAACTCTACAGGCATTGTGATTGCTTTTTTTGTTTTTTATTTACTATATTTTTATTTGATTTGATAATGGTCTAAATTAGAATTTTTTTTAAAAAAAAAATTGTTAACTTAACTTAAAACTTAATTGTATAATACTACAATTAATTATTGTAAATTAGTTGTATAATGGCTATTCATATAATTAGTCAGTAATTGAAATTAATTTCTTTATATCTAGCTAACTTTATATTGTTAATTAAAGATATTAGAGCTTTTTGTTGTGATTTGATATGTTACAACCTACATTATGAATATGGTAAATCATTAAAAAAATTAATATATCAATATTCATATAAATATTAAATATATATAATTTTATTCGTATAAAATTTACATTGTTAACGACTTGTCGACACGCTTAAGCTCTCGGCTATCACCTCGCCTCGACTTGTCGCCTTGATAACCTTGTCTACAGACTCATCAACTTGCAAAAATCTAAGCCTGTATTCACATTGACACTATCAAGTTAAGGCGACCCACGGCAGGAAAGCTAATCAAAAATCTTGCATTTAAGGAAACATCAACAAATAGCTAAGAAGGAACTTACACTCCTTGATCCAAAGGAAAAGGCCAAGCCATTTACATCTCACGGAAATCAGACTACAGGAAGAAAGTTGAACTCGTGCCTATTCCTCAACATTACTTGGGAGAAAGATTTTGAACAGCAAGTACCATTTATGGTTACATTGGTTAAAAGAATACATTTCCAATACACAAGCACAATTATCGCCAAGTTAAAGCGTATGTTAATAAATCACAATTCACGAACAAAAACTTCTCCGTTGATATGCTTCATGCATGTAACAGATTAACTGGAATACATATGTACAGCAAATCTGAATGTCATTTAGAACTTAAATTGGTTCCAACTTTAAATATTACTGTTATCCAGTGCTATAAAGAAGGGATTACAGACTTGTGGGCAATATCATACACAGATATGAGAATTTCAGCCCCTATCAAGATAATTATAAGCCACTCCAGAAAATCAGATTTCCTATTTTGAAGAATCTCCTGAAGGAAACGAATATTATGCTGCAAAAGAATAAATTGGAAGTGTCACCACGACAATCAAACTGCCAGAGTTTTCAGTATCAAGTCAAAAGAACTCCACAAAAGGGATACTCTACCTCCACAAATTTCAATTTAAAATCAAGACTTGCAAATCTCTGAGTTAATTCAAATTCATCTCTGAGATATTCCCAAATCTGAGCATATTTAGCATCTTTCCAGGCAATGTCTGATCTAAATTAGAGAAATAACTTTCAATCAGCTAAAAATAAAAGTTCTACTGCAAATTAGATTTGCCACAGTTACTTGGAATGAGTGATTAGTACTTAATAGATATAAAGACTGATCTCCAGCAAAAGCAAGCTATCATTTGAGCCATAAATTTTTTAAGCACTTTATATTTAGACTGAATAAACAACATAACTAAAATAAAAAATTTATTGGTTTTGGATGCATAGAAACAGGGTCAACCCATAGTTTATCATGAAGTGCCTTGAAAATTCAATAAGCCATATACTTGATATATGAATCTGTGTTTTATATGAAACTCTGACGAATCAATCATAACTCACATGAGGAGGAGGCTGGGGAAGAGGAATAACATAATGCCTTTTTAATCTTTCTATGAATATCAAATTGATATTGCAAAGGTGTGCACAAAATTGAAATCCTTGTGTTACAGCACCTCAATCTTTTAATTTGCAGGAGGTAGATCTAGAAAGTGCACTACAAAGTTATTGACAAATGTTGGCATGATGCTATGATCTTCCAGTGATCGAGTTTGAAGACTAGAGAGACTGGCATCAGTTTGACATCTATCTAAATTCCATGTCATTAACGTTGTATTTACATACTTTTCTGGTGACTGCTTTGCACTTGGGATTTTTTATGTCAATAAACAAGTCGAGCACTTTTGCTGAAATTATGTTTACATTAATGATGGGAACTTGGGGAAGAAAAATGAAGGAGATGAATCTGATGATTTGGAAAAGACAACGAGTCATGCACCAAACCCTCATTGAAATTGAGACTGCTGAATTGCATTCTCATGTAGAGTAACTAACTTCTTGCTTGTTTTAGCAAGTGAATGGCACCAAATAAAAATCAAGTTGTTAAATTACAGCTAAGAAACAAAGGTTAGCTATTTTTTGGATAAAATTAGATATCCTATTAGATGAAAAGAGAGATATAAGCATAGAGGAACAAATTTAAATGTCACTGCTTCAACCATTTTTTAACTGTCATGACAGTGATATCATTCCTCAAGACAATTAATCCTCCACTCTTATAATTCTCACACTTGGTGCTACATCTTATATTCCACTAATCCACTGATTTGAACAATTTAACATATGTATAAGATTACAAAAATAATGTTTCGCCTAGGTTTTCTTAATGAATTTGTTCTATTTCTTTATTTTTATTTTTTGATAGTTAAGTTTGACCCCAAGTAAGGGTTTGGAACCAGCAACCTTGAGGTCATGTCATTTCTACCACCCCTTGAGGTTATGAATTTGTTCAACTATTATTGTTCTTCTACAATAGAGAAGTGTGTCTAAGAAAGATGCCACGTCAGACAGATAAATGGGAGAACATGGTTCTGTCTATGATGGCCACAGAAAATCTACTGAAAGATGCTCACTTAAGAAACTATGTCACAGAAAATTAAGAAATTGAAGTGGTAATCACATTGCAAAAATCTAAAAGCAAAATAAGAATTCCCAATTCTTTAATAACTTTATAAAATGTGTACCTCTCAAAAAGGCCAAGCTTGAGAATTACATCAGCAAGATTTGAATTTGCTTTTCCTACTAACTGAAACAATTTTTTTCTTTCCATTGTAAAGGTTCCAGTTTTTTCCATCCCGCGATTGATATCAGTAAATTCTGCAACCATTCCATCAACCTGAAAGACAAATAATTAAAAATTCAGTTCTAATACAGCTATTATTAAAGCAGAATATTCACATTGCAGAAACTTCATGATACTTACCTGGCGTACATAGTAATCAAGAGCAATACTCTGACCAAGGACACTACCAACGGTACGGATTCCATCGATGTTCAGGTACTGCAACATTAAATAATCTAATCCACCTTGCATCCATGTGTTTAAAGATGGTTTCTCTCTCACCTCATACTCTAATTTTCAAACGCAAGTGAAGTTCAGTCGATTGAAAATTTCAGATAGTAAATTCAAATAAAGGAAAAAAGACCGGAACATTGGTTCATATGAACTGCATCAGTAATGAGTCAAATAATCCTTCAGCCAATAAGAGATACACACAGAGAGAAGAAAAAAGATCAAAACGACAATAGAAAGAAAAAAAGAAAAAAAACTAACTAGATACAGAGACTAGCCAAAATTAACAAAAAGACGTATAAAAATATTATACAACAAATGGTCAAATTGTTATACAGGGAGGTAGGGGATAACGTAGTTCTACACAATCTAAACAAACTGCAGACCATGTTTGCAACTTAAAGGGAACTAGACATGGGTCACAAAAAGCAAGGTGAAAGTGGATTGAGGACCTCACAAAACCTTGTGAAAGCATTAGGATATTAACAGCCTGACTATGAATGTTAAGGATGTTACAAAATGGATTGGGAAGGGGTGTTACGAGTTCCAAGTTCCTCAAAACCTTTAATCGCTAGTTGTCACCTCATCCTTTGATTATTTTACTAAAGAAGCAATTTCTACAAGCCAGATAAGGTTTTAAGCATTCAGCAGACCAAACTCTTATTCATGTGCCTTCAAGAACACAAAGTGACCTAAATAAGCAATTAATGCCTCTCCCTCCTCCCAACAAGCTAATATTCATATCTATTTAATTGTTATTAATTAGGATTATCTACAATATATATATATATATATATATTAATATATGTTTAAATAGGGTTCAGGAGTCTAGAGCATTTGAGAATTTATAGATAAGTTGGGCATAAACAGTTGATATGGTCCCTGGATTTTAATTTAGGTCAGTATCATTTTTGGTTTTATTTTGCTTCTTGGTGAACTAAAAATCCTGAGTTTAAAACTTATTGATTCATAATTCTAATAGTAGGAGGATGAGTAACATATTGTTCTGTATACTTTCTTGAGTCAATGAATATACGGAGTATTGAACAAGAGTAGATCATTAGATTAGTGAGTTATTAGAGTTTGAGATAGCACATTTCAAAATGTCCTCCTTTAGTTATCCCTTAATCTTGAAACAGTAAAAATGAATAGTTTAATTCTTTTTTCTTTGTTTTTCTGCAACTATAAGCCTATATACGCCAACCAGATTATTAAAACCTTGTGCTTCTCTTCCAAATAACACCCCTAAAGGCACTGAAAACACTGTTTACCATGAGTGTTCACAAAGGCCCTAATTGCCTCAAATCACTCCTTTTTCCTTTCCTAATTAAGCCTCAGGTTTTGCCCAATTCATGCAACTATTAAAGAGAGTAGCTCAACTTACCAATTAACCAAAAACCCAACAATAATCAGCCTAATAGAACCTTTGGGCCTGAATCACATGGACAATATTAGAACACTTTGACCTCTATGACTGTCGGGTTTATCATCAGAACTTGAAGGGAAGTGATCCTTAGCAGTGAATAAAGTATCCATTGTGTTAGAAAAAATAATGTTAGAAAAAGATGTCTATAGGACAAGTCTCCTCAATCCCATGCAAGCACCAAAAATGATGTCCTAGCTTTCAAATAGTTTCTCTTATTCCGGTTAAGTGATAATCATCAACTAACCCCAAACAATCCCTTACCATGGACACAAGTATCATTAGCAAATTCAGGGGAAATTAGAGCATCTAACTCTCCCAACTTATATTTATTGCTTTTATACCATACTTGTAATCTCTCTTCTCATCTAATAAAAAATTCTTCTTAATCATTTAAGAAAATGAAACTATATTAGAGGTAGAAGGGTAATACAAGAATAGAATAAGGAGTTCTCTGCTGCAAAAGAATAGGTGAAAAAACAAAGCCCTCAACATAGGCATAATAAAAATTTCAACTTTTATCTTTAAAAAAATGAAAATTTATTAGAGATAGAAGGATAATACAAGAAAAGAACAAGGAGTCCTCTGCTGCAAAAAGAATAGGTGAAAAAAACAAAGCCCTCAATGTAGGCAGCCCGCCAACCCTTCTGGATATCAGATATGGAAACCCCCGGAAAATCCCTAAAGTATAAGCTGAAGAGATGCTAAAAAGGCCACTCTCTCCAACAAAAGATCAAAACGCATTAATATGTCCTGAAAAATCTGAGCATCTCTCTGCCCCCATAAGCCCATAGAAACAGCAAACATCCACACCACCAAAAATCTCCCAAAATCCCTCTACTTGTTTCAAGCAGCCCTAAATTTGTTAAATATTCTCTTGCCACAAGTCTATTGATCTATAATTCCATCTAATATTATTAGTGTATTACATAAAGACCGACTTCAATCCAGGTAATTCACAAGAGTGCAATATGGGATAAGGTAGACACTGACTTGTCATGCATTCCATTTTTTGGTGCTCCCTGCATTGCTCTTACAATGACCCTGCTCTTTTAATGAAATTAAATTTGAGAAAATATAATTTGGACAATTAATATTTTTCCCAATCGTTGATTACACCCCACAACATAAAGTAACAGAAATTGCAGAAGGAATTAAGATGAGAACAGCAAAAGCAACCGGCTTAAAAACTATAAAATAACAGCAGAAAACATTACTTATAACAATACAACGTACCAAAATGCTAATTTTGCAGTGACACAAAGAACTTAAAACAGAAAGACCAGTAAATTCCTTTAGGTATATTACAGTTACACAAGGGCATTCCATGTATGGATTGTCCGAGGGTCTAAGAATTGCACAATCAAATCCAGTATTCGCTTTGAAAATGCTACTTGGTGGCTACAACAGTTCGTAAGAAGGTCAATATGCAATAAAAGCTGAACCACTAAAACCTTCTTTAATAAAAGGATATGGCGGCCATTAAAGAGCACAGCAAATTCTCTTAGAGAACTACATTGAACTCTAACCGCCTCTACAGGGTTTCAAACCTGTGCACCACCAATCTACAAGTTTGTTTCTAGCTATAACTTCATTTGTGGGATATTTGTACAAGCCCCTTTACAAAAACCTTCCACTGACTGAAGAGTTTTTTTCGAATGCTTCAGTGCATCACCTTTCTATTTGTGTAAGGGTGTCAAAAGACTGCAATTTTGTCCCTGTACATTTTTTAATAAACAGAAATAATATAAAAAGGATAGAGTGGTTCTAAACAAACAAATTAATTATATGTGATGCTAGTTACTACAGAGACAATATTTCTGCTAACTAATACACTTCAATAAGGGAATTGTGTTCTTCAAGCATCCAGTATCTTTGGACGTAAGGAAATCCTCTCTTTTAAAATGTCTTATGCTTGTTGTCTAAACCACCTAAGATAGGATCCAGTTGATAGTAGGCTTTACAACTAAAAACTTCCAAGTATTTGAATGTATGTACATAGTCTAGGGAACTTGTGATTCTTTAAGGACCTATTAAAGGAAACATTTTTGCATCTACCTACAAAAGAAACTTTCCCACAAACAAAAAGGATCACCAGGCTACTGCCACATATCCAGCCACACTTGAAAGTCCATGGTTTTAATTTTTAAAACCCGGACCGGACCGCCGGTTCAACCGGTTAAAACCAGAACCGGTCGGCACTCCAGTCCGGTTTGAACCAATAAATCATTTTAGTAAAAAAACCGGTTGACCCACCGATCAAACCGGTTTTTAAATTTTTTTTTGTACCAAAAAGAATTTTAATATTAAAATTAATCACTTTTAATAATATTATAACTCAACTTTATTATGTTTTAGTTCATAAAAAACGAGATTTTTAAAAAATTTATTAATTGCTAATAATATATTTTTATATATTAATGACGCCATTGGGTCAATAATGATTCGACCACTGATTGGACCAGTGACCCATCCATCCGGTACCTTTTTTAATTCAATAACCAGTCCGGGTGTAAAAGTCTTGCTTGAAACAACCTCATTAAGATTAATAGCTACAAAGTTTTAACAATTAGAAAGGGGGTCCATGTGCCTTTTAATTTGTAGGATTACTTAACCCTTCAAGATCAATTACTATTTATTGCAAAATACAGAGCAAATATCATACTTCATATTAAGAGATGATGTCAAAGTAGAACCATATGTGTTCTCTTCTATCATCAAAGAATTTTCAATACATTATAAACCCTTTTTACATTATATGCACATTTCATACTATAATTATAACATATCAAACAAAGAATGAGAAATGAAAATAAAGATATGTTACTGCATAGCACATGGAAATTAAATGTATATAGACACGCACATATGCAATGTTCCTAAAACAAGAGCTCACCATCCTTTCTCATTTCAGGTAGCAATCCTGAAGCATGTCTCTCGACGAGTTTCAGATATCCATCAACTTCGTGATCACGAACGTTAAATAAGACAATTGAGCCATACTGGAAAACTACCATGTAACAGCAGTCACTTCCACATAAACTGGAACCCGAACCCTGAAACAGAGAACGCATATAATATTCAGCAATTACAGGTAGCACAGTATAAGAAAAAGAAGAAAGAGAGAAGAAGAAACAATATAGCAGGGAATAATAGAGGAAAAGAACTTGAAGAGCAGGGAGAGAGAGAGAGAATTAGGCAGAACTCAGAAGATTATTTAACATGGAATTCATAAATACTTAATAATGAGTAACAATACATCAAAGGTCTCTATGTAGGTAATCCGAGACAGATTAAACAACCCCACAAAATAAATGAATTCCTTAAACTTAAGGAATATCTATAGTTTAAGCTGGATAACACAAAGTAAGCCTTAAACCAATTAATTCGAAATACAATTGCGAAGTACATCAAAGACAGAATTCCAACCAAAAAGAATGCTGCTTTACTTACTATATCGCAATACCAATATAACAAAACCCGAAAAATGAAGATATTAATATATTATGCAAGTTAAGCTATATCAGTTGGATATACAACTACATCTAAGCTTGCATGGAGACAAGCTTATTTGCTTGGCACAACAAGCCTTCATGATCTTCATCAAAGATATTATGAACTTTTTGCAATTCAGAACTATAAGTCCCATTTAAAGAACAAAGATAATTGAATCTGTTACCCAACTTATCAAAGAAAACAAATACCCAACACAGGAAAACCAAAAGGGAATAATGTGCCATCAAGATGCGTAAGTTTTGAGTCGCTAAACCTGATCTAATTTGCTGGTTGATGAATGATAGCTACTCAACCTTAACATACCAGCTCTCTCCACCCATTGATTAGTTTGATTAGTAGGTGAGGAGAAGTTAGATCTATAACTGGCAGTTTATTTTCCTTCGTGAAAAAGAGTAGCGAAGTTGTAGCGAAGTTCTGATAGGTGCATGTAGTCCTATCTTTCCGAAGAAAACAACAGCCAAGCATATAGGCGACGCTATCCCTTGCACCAACCGCCAAAAGCAGTATAACTCACATCACTTCAAAATGAACATCATACTCCAAATATCCAAGCCACCAGAAGATATTACACATTCTTGTTCAACTTCAGACATACAATGCCACTTGAAGATATTACATTCAATGCAACTGACAGTAACAGCACCCCACAAAAGTAAGTATTAAAAACGAAACAGAAACTTGCCAGGCATTTGGTCACTCGAAATGCATTTCCTATAAAATGCTTCTTCTCCACCATAAAACCAGCACACTGCACACCCTTCTTAAAATAAAATAAAAATATATTTTTGATAGTTGAGTACTTGAGTTTGGCCCCAAGCATGCGGAGACTGGAACCAGCCCCCTTCTTAAAATAATTATGTCACATTCGTTCAGAATTCTGTACACGTATAGCCTGACAGTGGATGTAGTTTGATTAGTTCAATCTAAAACTTCTTGGGCACATGAAGAACTGAGTTCAAATGAATTTATCAAATAACTTTACACCATACAGTTCACTGTATCTATAAACTTTATTCTTTTGTTATTTTTTTCAATAGGTGCTGTAAACAGATCCAATTATTCAAAAAGGCAATTAAAACACAATCAAATATGTAATGTAAGATATTAACAATAAGCAAACATAACGCAGAACTTACATTGAGCTCAGGTTTAAGGTTGTCAAACCTCAAAACAACATAATTAGTCATTCGCGATGTAGGTGGAATAAAGTTGGGTTTGTTCTGTTCCACCAAACTTCTCAAATCCACACTGCAACATTAATCAGCATAGAATTCAAATTGACAATAGACATAATGGTTCAAAAATACTTCAAAGCAGCCAACCAGAAAATATAAAAGCATTTGATAGTTTATGCTTTAAACTATCAAAACTTAGTTCAGGCTCAGGTACTGTCCTTGAACCCTCATTTCTTTTACAAGTTCCTGTCCATTACACATTCCAACCAATTTCCATAGTCATGGAAATTAAGTGAAAAATGTAATGGAGGGGATCGTATGTATACATATTTTGTGCCAGTTGAAAAAATAAATGGTGAGGTTCCATATCTAACCTCGTAGAGAAGAAATAAGCCCTGACAGGAATAGAGGGCTTAAGGTCATCTTCTGTAAACTCTTCAGCATTCCAATCCAACGTGTCAGTCGAAGATATCGAAGAACTGCATCCGGCCACCGCAAAGCTCGAAACAAAGCATACACTTCGAGCAGCTCCCGAACTGGCCGCCTTAGTAAAATGAAAATCCCGGAGGAGAATTAGGGTTCCGGGGAGAAATAAAGAGAAAGAATGTTGTTTATTCGATGATAATAACAGTGATGGTAATTGTGGTGGCGGGAGGAGAGTTGTGGTGCTAGGGTTTGAGAGAGAGAAAAGTGTTCGAAATGCACGGAGAGTTGTTGATGAAGATGAAGAAGGGGAGGAGAGAGATGGAAGTGAAACGATAGAAGACTTCATGCGAGTGTGGAGTGATCGGGGTGGCCGCCACAGCTTCATCGGCGCCTTTGTTTTTAGTTTTCTGATGGATTGGTCGAGTTTGTTCTCTTTACCTCCTTAAACCCATTAACCCTTGTCCATTATTTCCGTTATTTGATAGTTATAGTCACGAGCAAGCAAAATAACATATAAAATCAATGGCAAAACTATGTTTTTTACCACTATATTTGAAAATTTTATTTATTACATCACTTAACTTTTAATTTTTTATATTACCCCATTAAACTAATTAAAATATTAAAATTGGGTCATTCCGTCCAAAAAATTGATGACGTTAAAGTAATACTGATGTGACGCCTCTTTGAATTTAGGTATCATCACCCATCTTGAGTCGCCAGATATCGTGATACGAAATTCAAATCTGACTTATAATACTAAATGCGTGTATATACGACAAAACATAAACTCGTGAGTTTGAATACAAATATTGTCTACTTAGAGAGTATACAAACTCAAAAAGAGACCTCATTACAATTATTATCACACTATTTCACGTAATAGTGAGGACTACTAATGCACCATCTAGGACCATCACTCTGCTTCCCAGACTAAATCTCGACTATATTCTCATTTCCAAGAGAAAAAGTGAAAGAAAGGGTGAGCTCAACTAGCCCAAGAAAAAATATTATGACTAAGATAATGCAAAATAAATTATCATTAGCCTTAAACGATTAAAAACGATATAATATAACAAACATCAAGTTTAATCTGCAGTGAACAAGCGATCCATTAAAAGAGTCAAGTAGAGAATAAAATCTACTATCTTTTATGATTTAAAAGGTTTTTCATCACTTTTATCATTTGAGACTCAACAATAAATAATCCACATCATCGAATCACCCCGCACACTACTGGCCAAGGATATTATTTAGTATCACGACCACAATTATCCATGCACTACGGGCCAAGAATATTTGTGTATTCATTAATGGTCATAATCATGCCAACAATCGTCCATCAATGCACTACGGGTACAATGAGGACTTTTACCACATCATTTGTAACATTACGATTAAATTACATACGAATAATCCTCAGTCATAATCATACCAAAGTCCATCTATGCACTTCAAAATACGGATGACTTTCAAAAAAAATATAAGCATGAGGATGATGACAATGATATAAGAATTCAATAAAATAAGTTCAAGAATTAATTTATCTGAGGAACTAATAATGTCCAAATTGTCAACACGATATCTTTGCTTTGTAGAGTAAAATTCAAGAATGCTCGGAAGAATATTTTCATGAAAAGATCTTTGGATGAAGCGCTTGATATCAAGGATATTCCACTAATTTCATGGAGTATAGAAGTCAAAACTTTAACCAACCGAGTATAATAAAGAATGGAGTAACAAAAGAAATCACCATGCGTGCGGTACTTGATGCATGACGAGTTATTCCAATGAAATACTAAATAATCGGAACCGGTCGGTAAATTACACCGCGAAGCGGGATGTTCCAACAGAATAATAAAGAATGGAATAACAACGAAATCACCATGCATGCGGTACTTGGCGTGACGAGTTATTCCAATGTATCACTAATAAGATTTAAATCAAGTCAGCGTAAAAATGCATGACGGGATATTCCAACAGAATAATAATAAAGAGGAACCGGTCCCATGCGAAAAGCGCACGAATGAATATATTTCAATAGAATAATAAAGAGCGGAATAATAGAAGAATGTCACCAAGTATAGGGTAGCCAGCGTATCTGAGTTATTCCAATGAATAATAAAGAATGGAATAACATAAGTTCTCTTCATGAATACAAAAGAATACCCCTTACCTCAAAATATCAGTACTTCTGATCGGAATATCGATATAAGGCTGAAGGAAACTTGCACTGATGAATAGAAACTCACAAAGTATCTAAATACTCACAAAATACACTCAATAATCTAGAGAGAGAGAAAGCTTATATTTACGGTGTGATTTTCAATTCTAACTTAAATTCTATTTATAGGAAAATGTTAGCAGACTTGACCTGCAACCTGATGGCTTTACCTGCTACTATTCCCACCCACCACATTTGAAATAAAATTCAGCACATTTCTTCACCAACCACAAGTGGGGCCCACTCAATTCTAGAATTTTTTACCAAAATGCTAAATTTGGATACTTCAATAATTTCTGAACCAGTCACATCTTAAAATTTATAACAAATCATACGTTCATTGTTAACGGTTCAAAATTTGTGGACATATACTCAACTTATATATGTATAACATATCCAAAAATTACAACGATCCAACGGTCGGATTAAAAATTATAACTCACGCAATATATCTCTAAAAACACTGATTTAATTTTTAATACCTTCATTCAAACAAAAATCTTGATAAAACACCTCAACATTAACTCTTTTATTTTTAACCACAATAAATATATCCAACATTTATATCCACATAAAATAAATATTTCCTTATCATATGAATCAATAATTAATTATTCACAAATAATATTACATAATCACATTTATGATGACCGGTAGTTCCTCAGGAAGGGGGCTTTCCAATAAGAATTTCTCCTTCTTGGGCGCCGCAATTAGGTGACCAAACCTCTCCTTGATGTAACTTTCTAGACATTGCCAATAATGCTATCTAATAATATTATTCAAATAATATGAATTATTGATCCGATAATGGAAAATCTTTCATGCGATTATCGATTATTGAAACAACAATAATATAAAATATCAACGCATCAATTATTGAATCAATAAAATAAAATATTGAACAGTAACTACTGTAACAATTATTGAGTAGTGCCTTTTTACGTAAGGATCAATAATTCATCAATCACTGCATCCATCCACAGACATTCGTATTTTAACCACCGGGTATCCAACGATTAGCATGTAACAACTACGTTGTTATTTATAAAAACTCAAACTTGTCATTTTCTTCATCCGACAATTATTACATTATGGGGCCCACAAATGATTCGCTACCGTCGCATTTAATATTCCCAAAAGAAGAATATTCCACGACCAAATGAATATTCCCAAATAACAACAATGATTATTTTATAACCACTTGCATATTTTGCAAAATTTGCACATTTCACCCATAACTGAGAATTATATCAAATTAATACCTTATTATTCACAATAATAATTAGAGGAAATTTGATTTTATTTATAATAAGTTGGGGTCTTCAAAGATAAGTTTCTCGTATCGGTAAGAAATGAGCGGACTTGGTCGATTTATCAACAATGACCTAAATCACATCTACGCTTGAGAAACTTTGGGAAGGCCGTGTAATCTAAATCCATGGTAATGTGCTCCCACTTCCATTCTAGAATTTCAAGTGGTTGCAATGGACCTTTTGGTACTTGATGCTCCGCCTTGACTCGTTGACACGTTAGACACCTTGAGATAAACAACGCTATCTCTCTCTTCATATTGCTCCACCAAAATGTATGATGAATATCATGATACATTTTGGTACTCCCAGGATAGATTGCAAATGGTGTGTTATGCGCCTCCATCATGATTTTATACTTTAAATCAGGGTCGTTAGGAACACAAAATCTGGAGTTGACTCGAAGTATTCCTTCTTCATTGATTCTTGCTTCCGGCATAACACCTTCTTGCACTTTCTTCCTCATACGCATCGCCTCCAGTCAGTAGCTTGAGCGACTTTAACTTTATCAATTAAAATCGATTCTACTCGTATATTCGCCATCATCACATAGGTCCCCAGAGTCTTTAACTCTATCTCCATCCTTTGCAAGTCACATAAAATGGGCCTTTGCGTTGACAATATCGTATTCGCACTTGCATATGATCTTCTACTCAATGCATCGCCTACCACGTTCACTTTTCCAGGATGGTATTGGATGGTATGATCATAATCTTTCAACAGCCTCAAGCCAACGTCGTTGTTATCGCGTATGTTGAGTTCCTTTTGAGTGAAGAAATATTTGAGGCTTTTATGATTTGTAAAGATCTCCACTTTCTCCCCATACAAGTAATGCCTCCAAATCTTTAGTGCGAAGATAACATTTGCTAACTCTAGATCATGAGTAGGATAATTCCTCTCATATTCTTTGAGTTAATCGTGAGGCATAAACTATGACTTTCCCATGTTGTATGAGAACACATCCTAACCTTTTTGCTCAAGATCATCAGAGATGACAAATCCCTCCGAACCGGATGGTATTGTCGAGCAGTCTTTGAAATGAGTCTCCTCTTGAGTTCTTGAAAACTCTTCTCACATTCCTCGCTCCAATAGAACTTTGTATCTTTCCGAGTCAATTTGAGTTAGTGGAGCGTGATTCGAGAAAACCCTTCTACGAATCTCCGATAATAACCAATGTAAGCCGAGAAAGCTACGTGCTTGGTCATCGATTTAGGTTGCTCCAGACTTTGAATAGCTTCAATCTTTGCTGGGTCAACAGATATTCCATGACTTGATACCACGTGCCTAAGGAATGCTACTTCCTCAAGCCAGAACTCGCATTTCTTCAACTTGGCATAAAGCTTATATTCACGAAGCTTTTGGAGTATCAGCCTCAAGTGTTGCTCATGGTCTTCACGGGTTTTGGAATATATGAGGATGTCATCAATAAAGACGACCACAAAGTGATCCAAATATTCCTTGAATACTCGGTTCATCATATCCATGAAGGCAACAGGAGCATTAGTCAATCCAAAGGACATGACTAGAATTTCATAATGCCCGTCTTGAGTTCTAAAAGTCATCTTTGGAATGTCATCGGTCTAATCTTCAATTGGTGATATCCAAAACGAAGATCAATCTTTGAAAAGAATTTGGCTCCTTGCAATTGTGGTTAAACAGTCATCAATACGTGGCAATGGGTACCTATTTTTTTGATGGTGACATGATTCAACTCCCGATAATCAATACAAAGTCGCATACTCCCATCTTTCTTTTTCACGAATAGGACAGGAGCACCCCAAGGAGAACTACTAGGACGAATGAAACCGATGTCTAACAATTCCTGTAGTTGGGTCTTTAACTCCTGAAGTTCAATAGGAGCCATTCGATATGGGGCTTTGGAAATAGGTTTTGTACCAGGTTCAAGGTCAATACAAAATTCAATTTCACGCTCTAGGGGTAGGCCAGTAAGTTCTTTAGGGAATACATCAGGAAATTCATTAACAATAGAAATATCATTCAAAACTGACGTATTTTTGTTTAGATCCGTGACATGAGCTAAGAAAGCTTGACATCCATTTTTCAATAAACGAATAGCTTTATGGCTTGAGATGACAATGATTGATTTTAATGGTTTGGTGGCTTGAATTCGCATAACAGATTGGTTAGGAATATGAAAGCTAACAACCTTACGAAAATAATCAATTTTTACATGATGAGTAGTTAACCAATCAATCTCTAGAATTATGTCAAATGCAAGTATTTTTAATGAAATAAGATCGACAGGTAATGTGAAGGTACCGATTTGAACCAAACAAGACTTATAAACAATGGATGTAATGAAGGTTTCTCCCAACGGAGTTTCTACAGATAAGTCAAAGTCTAATTTCTCCGAGTCAAATTTAATCGTTGAGCGCAAGTAGGAGAAATAAAAGAATGGGTAGAACCCGGTATCAAATAAGGTATAGACTTCGCTAGAGTTTATAATAAGCTTACCCGTGATGACCTCGTTCGGGTTCCTTACTTTCTGGGAGGTCACAACAAATGCTCTCCCTTGCACCACCGGCTTTGACGTTTCTGGGACGGCCTTTGGTGCCTCCATCCTAGCTGAACTTGTCTTCGGTGAACGACAACATCGGGCTAGGTGACCTTCTCTTCCACAATTATAACACGCTTTGGATGGCATCGCGCAGTTTGGACTGATATGTCCCTCCCCTCCGCATTTGAAGCATATAATAGGTGGTCGTTCTCCTTCCTTAACCACGGTTACTGATGCTGACGTCTTTCCATCATTGTTGAATCTCCTTTTCTTGAAATGTCCATTTTCTTTGTCTTAGCCATGATTACCACCGGGCGTTACCATTTCGCACGTGTTGATTCTCCACGTTTGTTGTCACCACTTGATGGTGATACCACTTGGTATTTTCATCTTTGCGTACCGCTTTCTCTTGGTTGCGTTGACACGTTATCGCGCTCCAATAATCGAGCCCTATTTACAACATCTAAGTACAAACACGGTTTATGAGAAATAAGATATTGACGTATCTCCAGTTTCAAACCTCTTAAAAACATTCGTGTCATTCGCTCCTCATTATCGACCAAATGGGATGCAAACCGGGATAACTCCGCAAATTTAGCCTCGTATTGCGACACGATCATATTGTTTTGTTCCAATTTGATAAACTCCACTTCTTTTATGTGACGAATACTCTCGGGAAAGTACTTGTCATTTAATAGCTCTTGGAACTTCTCCCAAGACATCTTGAGTGCGTCAGGCTGGGTACGTTTTATAGATTCCCACTAGTAATCTGCCTCTTCACGCAACATGAAGGTGGCGAAGAGAACCTTTTGCTCCTCGGAGCATCCCAAGAAATCAAATATCTTGGTGATCTGCTTTATCCATGCTTCCGCCTTAAGTGGTTTTGGCTCTCCAATAAACTCTGGTGGTCCCAGCTCCTTGAACTGTTTAGTAGTGACCGTCCGAGAGTTTCCAGTGTTTCCACCTACATTTCGGACATGAGCCACCCTCGCCTGATGTTGCATGAATTTTATAAAGCCTCTGAACAATCCATCATTCATCATTTGGTCCGTGTTGTTGTTTTCATGAGGATTGTCGCCTTCCTGATGCACATTATCCTGATTATTGATATGTGGAGACTCAACGGTCTCTTGTGCTCCATTGCTATTCTCAACATTCTCGGATGTCATTTTCAGATACTGCCACAAAACAAGGGTTAGTTGACATGTAACATATTACCTCTAAACTCTGACTAACCAATTTAAATACAAAATAAATTTAAATAGGTCATACTAGCGAAGGAATTCCTCGTCTCTCCCCTCCTAGTTCTAGTCTCACATCTTAACCAGGGATCATATCCCTAAGCTTTGATACCAACTGTGATGCCCCCAAAATTAGGTATACATCACCTATCTTGAGTCGCCAGAATCGTGGTACAAAATTCAAATACAACTTAATAATACAACTGTGCAGTACAATATACGACAAAACATAAACTGTGAGTTTGAATACTAATATTGTCTACTAGAGAGTATACAAACTCAAAAGGAGTCCTCATTACAATTATTATCACACTATTTCACGTAATAGTGAGGACTACTAATGCACCATCTAGGACCATCACTCCGCTTCCCGACTTATCCCAAATATATTCTCATTTCACGAAGAGAACGGTGAAAGAAAGGGTGAGCTCAACTAGCCCAATAAGAAATATTATGACTAAGATAATGCGAATAAATTATCATTAGCCTTAAACAAAGATTAAAAAGCGATACAATATAACAATCATCAAGTTTAAGCTGCGGTAACAAGCAATCCATTAAAAGAGTCAAGTAGAGAATAAAATCTACTATCTTTTATGATTGAAAAGGTTTTTCATCCCTTTATCATTGGACTCAAATTTTTAATAAATAATCCACATCATCGAATCACCCCCACACTCTGGCCAAGGATATTCTTTAGTATCACGACCACAATTATCCATGCACTACACGCCAAGAATATTTGTGTATTCATTAATGGTCATGATCATGCCTCTGTTTGTCCATCAATGCACTACTACAGACCAATAAGGACTTTTACCACATCATTTGTAACATTACGGTTATGATTACAATCAATAATCCACGGTCATAATCATACCAAGTCCATCTATGCACTACGAGCCACAAATGACTTTCAAAAATATAAATATGAGGATGATGACAATGATATAAGAATTCAATAAAACAAGTTCAAGAATTAATTTGTCCAAGAACCAATAACGTCCAAATTGTCAACATGATACTGCTTTATAGAGTAAAATTCAAGAATGCCCGGAAGAATATTTCCATGAAAAGATCTTTGGATGAAGCGCAATTATCAAGGATATTCCACTAATTTCATGGAGTATAAAGTCAAAACTTTAACCAACCGAGTATAATAAAGAATGGAATAACAAAAGAAATCACCATGCATGCGGTGCTTGGCATACAAGTTATTCAACGAGAATACTAAATAACGGAACCAGTCAAAGAAATTACATGCCGAAGCGGGATGTTCAACGAATAATAAAGAATGGAATAACAACAAATCACCGTGCATGCGGTGATTGCCAGCATAGACGAAAGTTATTCCAACGGAATACTAATAAGGACGGAATCGGTCCCGTGAAGACGCATAAACAAGATATTCCAACGAATAATAATAAAGATTTTAACCAGTCCCAAGTAAAAACGCATGAGCATGTGATATTCCAACAGAATAATAAAGACGGGAATCAGTCCTTGTAAAAAACGCATGATACGATGATATTCAATGTAATATAAAGAAAGATGAATAATAGAAGAATGTCACCAAGTATAGGGTAGCCTGTGTATACGAGTTATTCCAATGAGAATAATAAAGAATGGAATAACATAAGTTCTCTTCATGAATACAAAAGAATAACACCCCTTACGAGTACAACAAATAATATTCCCTACCTTAAGAAGAAAAGTCTTGGATATATAAGTAGTGAAGTAGTAGAATATTTTTTTCTTTCTCTCTATAGTTTATCTCTCTGAGTTTCAAAGAATTAAAAGAAAATAATGAAGGAATGAGCTTCTATTTATAGAAAAATGGACTACATAGTAACTAACTCATGAAACGGTCCAGATTGATTTACTTTTAATCGGACGGTCCATAATTAAAGCAAAATCTTTTAAATAAAATATAATATATTATATATATATATAACATGTGCAAGAAAAAAAAGAATCATGGGTGGAAGACCCGTGAATTCATCTTAGTCCCTCTGCCCATTTTTTCAAACCTATATATATATATATATATATATATATATAATAATATACAATAATAATACTCCTTACGTCCACCTAATTTCCCCCCACCCACCTCCCATTAACAATATTATATATATATATATATGTATATATAATACTTATATATATATATGTATTCATATATATATAAAACGAAAACTGAGATAACTTCTACCGACAATTTTTTTTTAAAATGGGAAAGTGGGGGTCCAAATAATAATCAAAATTGACAACAATTACTATAGCAATAATTGAACAAAACTGAGTGACTTCTCACATAAGCATCAATAATCAATACCATGTGCTACTATGCAACCACGCGTATTACTGTACTTTTAACACCGGGTGTTTCAACAGTTAACGGTAAAACTTCCGATTATTTTTATAAAAAGTATTTTTGTCGTTTTCTCAATCCGAATGATAATTCCGCTAATGGGGTCACTAATGATTGTGCCGTTATCACGAATATTCCCTGTTAAAACGAATATCCCCCGACCAATCGAATATTATATAACAACTTGCGTACTTTGCAAAATTTATAAATATTACGCACAACTATAACATTATATCAAATTCATTCCATAATATTTAAAAATAATATTTATAGAAAATTCATCTTTATTCAAAAAGTTGGGGTTTTCGCCCTCGAAATTAGGGTACGTACCTGGTATATTGAAGAGGTAAGGATACCTTGATTTCATTTCAGATTCTAACTCCCAAGTCATTTCCTCAACATCGTGGTTTCTCCACAAAACTTTGACTTGAGGTATAACCTTGGAGCGTAGAATATGTTCTTTCTTATCCAAGATTTGAACAGGAACCTCTTCATACGTCAAACCTTCCGTTATTTCGTTCGGTTCTAACTCAATAATGTGGTTCGGGTCTTCCACATATTTACGTAACATGGATATGTGAAAAACGTTATGAACACGAGACATACTTGGCGGTAAAGCGAGTCTATAGGCCACAGTTCCTACTCGATCGAGGATTAAAAATGGGCCGATGAATCGAGGATTGAGCTTTCCTCTCTTTCCAAATCTCGTAACTCTTTTCCACGGAGCAACTCGTAATAACACATGATCTCCTATATCAAATTTCACGTCCTTTCAATGAAGATTAGCATAACTCTTTTGTCAATTTTGTGAGGTTTTTATACGTTGTCGGATCGTTTAAATCTTTTCCGTAGTCATACGTACCAACTCCGGTCCCAACAACGTTGCTTCACCCACCTCATTCCAAAGATACCGAGAACGACATTTTCTTCCATACTGGCGCCTCGAATGGAGCCATGCCAATGCTTGCTTGATAATCTGTTGTTGTAGGAAAACTCCACCAATCGGTAAGAACTTGTCCCAACTTCCTTGAAGTCAAGGACACGAGTCTTAATAAATCTTCCAGAGTTTGAATAGTCCTCTCTGATTGTCCGTCCGTTTGAAGATGATATGCCGAACTAAATCGTAAATCCGTGCCCATAGCTTTTTGCAAGCTAACCCAAAATCGTGAAGTGAATCTTGGGTCTCGATCAGAAACTATGGATACTGGCATACCATGCAATCTTACAACCTCGTTTATGTACATACGAGCAAGACGTTCAAGTGTATAAGTTTCTCGTATCGGTAAGAAATGAGCAGACTTGGTCAATCTATCAACAATCACCCAAATCGCATTTATGCCTTGAGAAACTTTGGGAAGACCGGTAACGAAATCCATGGTAATGTGCTCCCACTTCCATTTTGGAATTTCAAGTGGTTGCAATGGACCTTTTGGTACTTGATGCTCCGCCTTGACTCGTTGACACATTAGATACCTTGAGATAAACAGCGCTATATCTCTCTTCATATTGCTCCACCAAAATGTATGATGAATATCATGATACATTTTGGTACTCCCAGGATGGATTGCAAACGGTGTGTTATGCGCCTCCATCATGATTTTATACTTTAAATCAGGGTCGTTAGGAACACAAAGTCTGGAGTTGACTCAAAGTATTCCTTCTTCATCGATTCTTGCTTCCGACATAACACCTTCTTGCACTTTTCTTCCTCATACGCATCACCTCCAGTCCGTAGCTTGAAAGCGACTTTAACTTTATCACATAAAGTCGGTTCTACTCGTATATTCGCCATCATCACATGGGTCCCTGGAGTCTTTAACTCTATCTCCATCCTTTACAAGTCACACAAAATGGGCCTTTGCGTTGACAATATCGCATTCGCACTTGCATATGATCTTCTACTCAATGCGTCAGCTACCACGTTAAACTTTTTCGGGATGGTATTGGATGGTATGATCATAATCTTTCAATGCTTCAAGCCAACGTCGTTGTCGCATGTTGAGTTCCTTTTGAGTGAAGAAATATTTGAGGCTTTTATGATCCGTAAAGATCTCTACTTTCTCCCCATACAAGTAATGCCTCCAAATCTTTAGTGCGATGACAATAACTGCCAACTCTAGATCATGAGTAGGATAATTCCTCTCATATTCTTTGAGTTGTCGTGAGGCATAGGCTATGACTTTCAAACCCTTCTTCGCCAATGTGGATACCAAATTAGTGTACAAAAACAACTCAGTTCTGTACCAATATTCTGATCGGGCAGCTGAGAATCATCTGAGAGCTAGGTCGGTGTGGTTTTGCCGTAGGAGCTCGTTGAAGGTGGCAATAAGGTCGGATTTAACGAGATGGGAAAGGGTTTTGGAGAGAGAGTAGTCATTGGTGGATCTGTGGGCCCTTTTGAGAGCTTGGGCGGCTTGGATTGCTTCTATGCTCAGTATTCGGCCTTCTTAGCAGGGACTTTCTTGCCCCCGGTGGTATTCATCTCCTCCACTGGATTCTTCTCGACGGGCTTCTTCTCGAAAGTTCCGTTATTACTCGAATACCCGAATGTACAATTCGGTAATTCGGTTAGTTCCAAATTTCGATTAGTGTTTCGGATAGTAAAATTATGGATAATTCGATATTCTGTTATAACTGAATATCCTATTCAGTTCGGCTATAAACAAATGGTCACTCCTAGTTATAGTGGGAGTAGTTAGCAATTGACCAAGGGAGTAGTTATGACAAGGGAATTGATATTTACAAATTCGAAAGGGTTACTTTCACACAATACTCTCTCACACGAAGTGGACCCCACTTATTATTCCTACAAGAAAAAACTTATGAAACTGTCAAGTTTATTTGTACAGTGTCGGCACACAAGCCGAAAAGTCCATGAAGTTAACTTGATAGCAAGAGAATTGATATTTACAAATTTGAAAGTGTTACTTTCACCCAATACTATCTCACAGGAGATGGACCCTTCTTATTATTCATATAAAGAAAAACTTATGAAACTGTCGAATTTAATTGTGGAAATATCAATTCCCTAGTTATACTGTTTATTTATTTAGTTTTAAAATAGACTGAATTTTTTTATTAAAAAAAAGGACGAGAAACTTTTAATTTTATTATTATGGTATTTTTTATAAATATAAAAAATACAAAAGAGATTAACGAAAGTTTTCCTTGCTTAAAATAAATCAATTTAAATAGAAAACTAAATAACATAAGTAAATATTTTGAATCCCTACTATAGCGTTAACATTATAAATACAAACAAACATAATTATATAACACTATATTCCTAGTTTTTAATGGATAAGAAAATAATAGAAAACTTAAATTTGATGGAGAAAAAATACTATAATTTTTTTTTCATATTGTTAATGAGTTTATTAAATTAAAGGGAACAAATAAATTTAAAATACTATTTAATTCTTATATTAATTTTGTTATGTTTATGTTGTAAATGGCACAAGAAGGATTACAAATATTTGCTTGGGTTAATTAGTTTTTTTGTCCAAATTTGATCATATTTTTACAGACAGCTTAGATAAGAAAAGTGGTCAAATTTTTCATCCATTTATTTTCTTTTATATTCATTAAAAAACTTAATAACAACATAACTTAAGAGAAATCTTAAATTGTGCATCATTTTTAAAACTTAATAAGAGTAGGATAGTATTTTAAATTTAAAATTTAAGGTTTATTTATTTTTCCTTCATAAATTCAATAACAACATAAATAAATAATAAAACTTACAAGTTTTCAATCCGTTTTTATTTAATTTTTATTTTTTATTCTTTTATTTTTCGTTTAAAACTCATAAACATAGTGTTACTGTGAGTTTTACGTTGTGTTTGTGATAAAAAAAAACACTATGTTTGCGAGATTTAAAAAATAGAAAAGAAAATTTAGTGAAGAGATTAAAAGTCCATTATTAGAGAGTTTTTTTTATTTGGCTCCTCTCCATTACATATTTTTTCCAATTACATCCAATATACAAATTATTAAATTTTAATCATTTTGTTAGTAATGATCAAAATATATTAATACATAGTTGATGATATTAAGATCAATCCTACAAAAATTATAATCACAAAAAATATTTCTACCATGAAAAGCCAAAAAAATTCATCAAATTGAAATTTTGGTGAAAAATTCACATGTTCATCAAATGGTGATTGTGTTAGATTAATTTAATTTTATAAACAATTATGTTATTCAATATAATACATTAGTTGATCAATATCAATTTCAATTATACTATTCATAATTCTAAAAATATGGTGTATTACATGAAACCAGAAGGAATATGTAATGGAGGGAATCCAAATCCTTTTTATTATGATAGAACGAATAGGAAAAGGAAGGTCACGTGTAAAACACAATAAATCTCAAAATAAATAAACAGGGCATTAATAACTTCAAAATATTTAATGATTAATAATCCATAAATTTCAAATTAAATACAATTCTCCAAAAATTTCTACAATAATCAAAACCTGAAATGAAATAAATCTATTAGGTCAAAGGTAGTTAGTTCTCTTCACATGAAACCCTAAACCATCCCTGTAAACCTGTTAGAAGAAAAACACAATATGAGTCAAATGTCCAGTGTAAGACCCCAACTTTCATAAATAAAGAATAATTTTCTCGAAATATATTTTTGAATATTATGGTGAGGATTTGATATAATGTTATAGTTGTGGGTAATATTTACAAATTTTGCAAAGTAAGCAAGTGGTTATATAATATTCGATTGGTCGGGGAATATTCATTTTAACGGGGAATATTCGATATGCGACGACACAATCATTGGTGGACCCTATTAACGGAAGTATTGTCGTAGTTAAAACGACAAAATTATCTTTTATAAAAATAAATGCGAAAGTGTTACTGTTAAACCGTTGAACTACCCTAGTAGTAAAGTACAATGTCTGGCGTGGTTGCGTAGTAAGAGCACACCAGTATTGATTATTGATCTTCGTGAGAAGTCACTTAGTTATACTCAATTATTGCTACAATAATTATTGCATCCTATCTCTCATATTATTGATTCAGTTATTGTCACAGTATCATCTGCATAATATTTATTATTATTAAATCAATAATTGAGACGACAAAGTTATTCATATTTTTATTTGCAATATCGATGATGTCTGAAGTTACATCGAGGAGAGGTTTGGTCACCTAATTGCGCGTCAATAAGGAGAAACCCTTATCGGAAAGCCCCCTCTTTCTTGGGAACGACCTGGTTGTTAAATAATGTGAGTTATAGTATTAATGATGAATAAGTTCATGTTGATTAAAGATGAAATTGATAGTTCCATTGTGTTGGGATTATTAGTGTTAGTGAAAATCGACATTTATTTCGATAATAATTGATGTCTGGAGGTTATATTGACCAATCGGGTAATTAATTGGATAAATGAGCAATTAATTGCTATTATTTCACATGCTTATAACTATTTGTTCACATGTGTGTACTATTGATTCACATTCATGTACTATTAGGGGAGGTGATGGAAGATTGATAATACTTACATGACTAAATTAAAATTGGAGGTATAGATGAAGGTACTATACTGTAATTAGTTTTTTCACATGATTATACTATTAAGTCACATGAATGAACTATTGATTCATATTATTTACTATTAGGGGAGGTGGTGCAAGTTTGATAATACTTGCAGGACTAAATTAAAAATGAAGAAATTAAAAGTGGAAGGTATTATACTGTAATATTTTGAGCCCCAAAAAGTGCAATTATCAAAACTATATTTTTCTATAAATAGAAGCTCATTCTTTATTCATTTCTCACCAATTCACAAAAGCTTTAGAGCAATTATTATAGAGAGAAATTATAGAGAGAAAGAAGAAGAGAAGTCTGTTACCTCAGTATTCCAGTATCCAGTTTTTCTAAGGTAAGGGTATTATTCTTTCGTATTCATGAAGAGAATTATTTTCTTTCAATACTGTAAGTAAGGTTGTTATTCCATTCTTTATTATTACATTGGAATAACTTTATGCATGCTTGATCTATCGCATGCACGGTGAATTCTGGGCCGTTATTCCATTCTTTATTATTCTCATTGTAACATCTTATGCGTGCAGATTACGCATGACTGGTTCCATTCTTTATTATTACATTGAAACATCCTGCATGCATGCGATTACGCGTGACTGGTTCCATTCTTTATTATTACATTGGAATATCACATGCATGCGGAGTTCGCGTGACTTGATTCCATTCTTTATTATTACGTTGAATAACTCATGCATCGAATGAATGACGCTTGCGCTGGTGAATTCTTCTGTTATTCTATTCTTTATTATTCTGTTGGAATAATCTGTCTACGTGGATTACCGCATGGCGACAAAAATCCATTTGTTGTTTCATATATTCTATTATACTTAGTTGGTTAAAGTTTTGGCTTCTATACTCCATGAAATTAGTGGAATATCCTTGATATTTGCGCTTCATCCAGTATCTTTTCATGGAAATATTCTTCTGAGCATTCTTGAATTTTACTCCACAAAACAGTATCATGTTGACAATTTGGACGTTATTGATTTCTGGATAAATTAAATTATAAATCTTAAAAAATTTATCCTTGAACTTGTTTTTATTGAATTCTTATATCATTTTCATCATCCTCATGTTTATAATATGTTGAAAGTCATTTGTGGCCTGTAGTGCATAGATGGACTTGGTATGATTATGACCAGGGATTATTCGGTATAATCATGACCGTAATGTTACAAATGATGTGGTAAAAATCCTCATTGGCCGAGTGCATTGATGGACAGTTGTTGACATGATCATGACCATTGATGAATACACGAATATCCTTAACCCGTAGTGTGACACCCCCAAAATTAGGTATACGTCACCCATCTTGGGTTGCCACTTACATAGTATATAAATTCAAATACAACTTAATAATACAACTGTCGTGTACAATACGACAAAACATAAACTGTGAGTTTGAATACAAATATTTTCTACTAGAGATTATACAAACTCAAAAGGAGTCCTTATTACAATTATTATTACACTATTTCACAGAATAGTGAGGACTACTAATTCTATCATCTGGTTCGTCACTCCGTTCCCCGACTAGTCCTTGCTACGTTCTCATTTCCTAAAGAGAACAATAAAAGTAAAAGGGTGAGCTCAACTAGCCCAGTAGGAAATATTATGACTAAGATAATGCAGATATATTATCGTTAGCCTTCAACAGTGTTAAACTGATACAATATAACAACCATCAAGTTTAACTATAGCGGAACAAGCAATCCATTAAAAGAGTCAAGTAGAGAATAAAATCTACTATCTTTTATGATTTAGAAGGTTTTTCATCACTTTTATCATTGGGACTCGACAATAAATAATCCACATCATCGAATCACCCTCGCACTACTACGGCCAGGATATTCTTTAGTATCACGACCACAATTATCCATGCATTACGGGCCAAGAATATTTGTGTATTCAATAATGGTCATGATCATGCCAACAACTGTCCATCAATGCACTACGGGCCAATGAGGACTTTTACTACATCATTTGTAACATTACGGTCATGATTACACCAAATAATCCCTGGTCATAATCATACCAAGTCCATCTATGCACTACAGGCCACAGATGACTTTCAAAAAAAATATATAAACATGAGGATGATGACAATGATATAAGAATTCAATCAAACAAGTTCAAGAATTAATTTATTCAGGAACTAATAACGTCCAAATTGTCAACATGATACTTCTTTGTAGAGTAAAATTCAAGAATGCCCAGAAAAATATTTCCATGAAAAGATACTGGATGAAGCGCAAATATCAAGAATATTCCACTAATTTCATGGAGTATAAAAGTCAAAACTTTAACCAACTGAGTATAACAAGGAATGGAATAACAAAAGAAATCACCAAGCATGCGATAGATCAAGATACGCAGAGTTATTCTAACGTAATAATAAATAACGGAATCGGTCCCACGTAAAAAGCACGACGGGATATTCCAATGTAATAATAAAGAGCGGAATCGTCCCCAGAAAACGCCTGCAGACGAGATATTCCAAATGAATAATAAAAAAGACGGAACTAGGTCCGACGTAGAAACGCATAAAACGGATATTTCAACGAATGATAAATAATAGAACCCGGTCCGGCACAGAAGCATACGAGCGATGTTCCAACAGAATGATAAAGAATGGAATAACAGAAGAATTTTACTAAGTATAGGGTAGCCTACGTATACAGGTTATTTCAATAGAATAATAAAGAATGGAATAACAGAAGTTCTCTTCATGGATAAGAAAGAAATAATACTCCCTACCTTGGAAAAACTGGATACTGGAATAGTGAGTTGCAGATTTCTCTTCTTTTTTCTCTCTATAATTTCTCTCTATAATAATAGCTCTAAAGCTTTTGTGAATTGGTGAGAAATGAAGGAAGAATGAGGTTCTATTTATAGAAAAATATAGTTTCGATAATTGCACGTTTGGGGCTCAAAATTACAAAGATCAATACCTCTAACTTTTCTTTCATTTATAATTTAGTCCTGCAAGTATTATCAATCTTGCACCAACTCCCCTAATAGTAAATAATGTGAATCAATAGTTCAATCATGTGAATCAATAGTATAATCATGTGAAAAAAATACGAATTACAGTATAGTACCTCCATCTATACCTTAATTTTTAACTTAGTCATGCAAATATTATCAATCTTGCACCAACTCCCCTAATAGTAAATAATGTGAATCAATAGTACACATATGTGAACAAATAGTTGTATAAGCATGTGAATTAGTAGCAATTAATTGCTCATTTATCCAATAAATTACCCGATTTATCAATATAACCCCTAAACATCAATTATCATCGGAATAAATGTCGATTTTCACTAACACAAACAATTCCAACATAATGAAACTATTTTTATCAAAAATATAAATTTTGAAATTTTGAAGTTTGACTTTTCCCAAAAAAGTCAACTGTTGACTTTTTGACCAAATAGTGAATCCTGGAAAATTTTGTGTTTATAGACTATTTTTACTAATTTCGTCATTTCGGACTCAAATATCACATCCGCGTCTCCAAATTTAACTCTAAACAACATTCATCATTAATATTATAACTCACAATATTTATCAACAATCGTTCCCGAGAAGAGAAGGCTTTCTAATAAGGATTTTTCCTATTGGTAGCGCTTGATTAGGTGACGAAACCTCTCCTTGTGAACTTCTAGACATTGTAAATATTGCGGTTTATAATATGAATAACTTTAATTGTCTCAAGTATTGATTTAATAAAAAACATTTTATGCGATGATATCGACCATAATTGAATCCATAATATGATAGATATGATGCGATAATTCATGTAGCAATAATTGAGTATAACTAAGTGACTTCTCACGTAAGCATCAATAATCAATCACAGTAATGTACTATGCGACCATCGCGACATTCTTGTACTTTTAACACCGTGTGTTTCAACGGTTAGAAAATGACGTAATTATCTTTTTATAAAAATAATGGCGAAAGTGTTACAGTTAAACTGTTGAACTACCCTTAGGTAGTAAAAGTACAATAATACACGTGGTTGCATAGTAGCACACTATTGATTGATTATTGATGCTTACGTGAAAAGTCACTCGATTATACTCAATTATTACTACGATATTGTCAGACCTTATCTCTCATATTATTGATTCAATTATTATCACAAAGATATCATCTGCATAATATTTATTATTATTAAATCAATAATTGAGATGACAAAGTTATTCATATTATTATTTAGAATATTGACAATGTCTAGAAGTTCTGTCAAGGAGAGGTTTGGCCACCTAATTGCGCGTCAATAAGGAGAAATCCTTATCGGAAAGCCCCCTCTTTCTTGGGAACGACCTGGTTGTTAAATAATGTGAGTTATAGTATTAATGATGAATAAGTTTGTGTTGATTAAAGATAAAATTGATAGTTTCATTGTGTTGGGATTTTTAGTGTTAGTGGAAATCGACATTTATTTCGATAATAATTGATGTCTGGAGGTTATATTGACCAATCGGGTAATTAATCAGATAAATGAGCAATTAATTGCTATTATTTCACATGCTTATAACTATTTGTTCACATGTGTGTACTATTGATTCACATTCATGTACTATTAGGGGATGTGATGGAAGATTGATAATACTTACATGACTAAATTAAGAATGGAGGTATAGATGAAGGTAGTATACTGTAATTAGTTTTTTCACATGATTATACTATTTTGTCAAATGAATGAACTATTGATTCACATTATTTACTATTAGGGAAGGTGATGCAAGTTTGATAATACTTGCAGGACTAAATTAAAAATGAAAAAAAGAGGAAGGTATTATACTGTAATATTTCGAGTCCCAAAACGTGTAATTATCGAAACTTTATTTTTCTATAAATAGAAGCTCATTTTTCCTTCATTTCTCACCAATTCACAAAAGCTTTAGAGCAATTATTATAGAGAGAAATTATAGAGAGAAAAAGAAGAAAGTATGCTACCCCACTATTCCAAAGATCCGCTTTTTCAAGGTAAGGGTATTATTTTTCGTATTCATGAAGAGTTTATTTTCTTTAAATACTGTAAGGGTTGTTATTCCATTCTTTACTATTCTCATTGGAATAACTTTGTCTGCAAGGCGATCTCGCATGCTGGTGAATTCTCATTGTTATTCCATTCTTTATTATTCATTTGAAACATCCCATGCTGTGTGGATTACGTACGACACAGGTTCCATTCTTTATTATTACGTTGGAACATCCTATCTGTGCGGATTACGCATGACACAGTTCTATTCTTTTTATTATTCTGTTGGAATATCCATGCATGCGGGTTACACATGACCTAGTTCTATTCTTTATTATTATATTGAATAACTCTATGCATGCTGTGCGGATTACGCATTGGCGCTGGTGTGATTCTTCTCATTATTCCATTCTTTATTATTACATTTGGAATAATGCATCTACGTGGATTATAGCATGGCGGCAAAAATCCATTTGCGGTTTCATATATTCTATTATACTCAGTTGGTTAAAGTTTTAGCTTCTATATTCCATGAAATTAGTGGAATATCCTTGATATTTGCGCTTCATCCAATATCTTTTCATGGAAATATTCTCCTGAGCATTCTTGAATTTTACTCTACAAAACCGGATCATGTTGGCAATTTGGACGTTATTGATTTCTGGATAAATTAAATTATAAATCTTTAAAAATTTATACTTGAACTTGTTTTATTGAATTCTTATATCATCATTCATCATCATCGCCGTGTTTATAATATGTTGAAAGTCATCTCGTGGCCTGTAGTGCATAGATGGACTTGGTATGATTATGACCAGGGATTATTCGGTATAATCATGACCGTAATGTTACAAATAATGTGGTAAAAATCTTCATTAGCCATAGTGCATTGATGGACAGTTGTTGGCATGATCATGACTATTGATGAATACACAAATATCCTTGGCCCGTAGTGCATGGATAATTTGTGGTCGTGATACTAATGAATATCCTTGGCCGTAGTGCAGGGATGATGTGGTTTATTTATTAAGTTGAGTCTCAGCGATAAAAGTGATGAAAAAACCTTTTAAATCATAGAAGATTGTAGATTTTATTCTCTACTTGACTCTTCTAATGGATTGTTTGTTCCGCTGCAGTTAAACTTGATGTTTATTATATTTTATCAGTTTAACACTGTTGAAGGCCAATGATAATTTATTCTGCATTATCTTAGTCATAATATTTCTTACTGCGCTAGTTAAGCTCACCCTTTCTTTCATTGTTCTCTTCAGGAAATGAGAACGTAGCCGAGACTAGTCGGGAAACGGAGTGACGGTCCAGATGATTGCATTAGTAGTCCTCACTATTTTGTTAAATAGTGTGACAATAAATGTAATGATGACTCCATTGAGCATGGATATTGTCTAGATGCCAATATTCTTATTAAAACTCTTAGATTATGTTTTGTCGTATTTTACACGACTATTGTATAATTAAGTTGTATTTGAATTTTGTACCATGTATTTAGCGACTCAAGATGGGTGATGTATACCTATTTTGGGGGTGTCACATCCAGTACAGATATAGAAATACACAAATATACTACAGTATATAGTGAAACCAAAAGAATAAAATGAATGAGTAAATACAAAATATGAATTAATTATCAATATATCAAAATTAGTGAGGCTAGATATAAATGATGAACATTGTCGAATGGACGATTATAATCAAAAGGATCAAAACCAAGAAGAAGTGTGAGATCCCAAATTTTATGAAATGAAAGTATTCAATTTTTTTATAATTATTATGTTATTTAGTAAATGGTTAAATTGATAAAGGTTAAAGTTAAGGGTGATATTTGAAAATTTTACAAAGTAAGCAAGTTGATATAAAATAATCGTTGTATCGGGGAATATTTGATTGGTCGGGGAATATTCGTTTTAACAGGGAATATTCGTACGACGGCACAATCATTGGTGAACCCCACAACGGAAGTATTGTCGTAGTTAGAAAACGACATAAATATCTTTTTATAAAAATGACAGCGAAAGTGTTACCGTTAAAACTGTTGAACTACTCGGTAGTAAAAGTACAATAATACGCGTGGTTGCATAGTAGCACACGGTATTGATTATAGATGCTTACATAAGAAGTCACTCAGTTATACTCAATTATTTCTACAGTAATTACTGCATCATATCTCTCATATTATTTATTCAATTATTATTACAATATCATCAGCATAATATATATTATTAAATCAATAATTGAGACGGCAAAGTTATTCATATTATTATTTTCAATATTGAAAATGTCTAGAAGTTCTGTCAAGGAGATGTTTGGTCACCTAATTGCGGCTGTGATAAGGAGAAATCTTTATCGGAAAACCCCCTCTTTCCTGGGAACGACCTGGTTGTTAAATATTGTGAGTTATAATATTAATGATGAATAAGTTCGTGTTGATTAAAGATGAAATTGATAGTTCCATTGTGTTGGAATTATTAGTGTTAGTGGAAATCGATATTTATTTCGATAATAATTGATGTCTAGAGGTTATATTGACCAATCGGGTAATTAATCGGATAAATGAGGAATTAATTGCTATTAATTCACATGATTATAACTATTTGTTCACATGTGTGTACTATTGATTCACATTCTTGTACTATTAGGGGAGGTGGTGCAAGATTGATAATACTTGCATGACTAAGTTAAAAAATGGAGGTATAGATGGAGGTACTATACTGTAATTCGTATTTTCACATGTCTAGAAATATTGATTCACATGATTTACTATTAGGGGAGGTGGTGCAAGTTTGATAATACTTGCAGGACTAAATTAAAAATAAAAGAAAAGAGGAAGGTATTATTCTGTAATATTTCGAGCCCCAAAACGTGCAATTATCGAAACTATATTTTCCTATAAATAGAAGCTCATTCCTTCATTATTTTTCACCAATTCACTAAAGCTGTAGAGTAATTATTATAGAGAGAAATTATAGAGATAAAGAAGAAGAGAAGTCTACTACCTCACTATTCTAGTATCCAGTTTTTTCTAATATAAGGGGTATTATTTCTTTCGTATTCATGAAGAGAATTATTTTCTTTCAATACTCGTAAGAGCTGTTATTCCATTCTTTATTATTATGTTGGAATAACTTTTATCATCTAAGTCTAGTATATACATGATGAAATCATTCGGTTATTATTCCATTCTTTATTATTACATTGGAATAACATTATGCATGCGATTACATCGTATGCACAGTGAATTATGTTGTTATTCCATTCTTTATTATTCTGTTGGAATATCCTGTCTGTGCGGATTATGCATGATCTGGTTCCATTCTTTATTATTCTATTGGAATATCCTGTATGTGCGGATTACGTCTGACCTGGTTCCATTCTTTATTATTTTGTTGGAATAATCTGTTTGTGCGGTCTATCGTATGCCTGGTGAATTCTTTTGTTATTCCATTCTTTATTATTCTATTGGAATAACCTGTCTGTGTGGACTACCGCATGCATAGTGAATGATCCTTTGTATTCATTCTTTATTAAAGTGTGGAAATGATCTGTCTACGTAGATTACCGCATGGCGGGTGAAAATCCATTTGCAGTTTCGTATATTCTATTATACTCGTATGAGATATCATTTCTTTTGTACTCGTCATGGAATATCATTTTCTTTGGTATTTTTTTATTATGAGTTACTATTCACGGGTTACTATTCAACCGGTTACTATTAACTCTAGTATTATTCACTCGGGTATTCGGGGCACTTTTCGTGTCGGAGTACTATTCACGGGTTACTATTCACCTAATTACTATTCACTTAGGTTTTTTGAGTACTTTTTATGTCGAGGTACTATTCACGAGGTACTATTCCCGAAGTGCTATTCACGGGGTACTATTCACGATAAAAAATTGATTCTTTTTTGTTCAAATTATTCTTGGTACATGAATATTATTCTTGAATTTTAATCTACAAAGCAGTATCATGTTGACAATTTGAACGTTATTGATCTCTGGATAAATTAAATTATAAATCTTAAAAATTTATCCTTGAACTTGTTTTATTGAATTATTATGTCATTGTCATCATCCTCATGCTTATATTATGATGAAAGTCATCTTTGGCTTATGTGCATAGATGGACTTGGTATGATTATGACCAGAGATTATTCGGTATAATCATGGCCAAGTAATGTAATGTGACGAATGATGTGGTAAAAAGTCCTCATTGGCTCTGTAGGTTCATTGATGAGGCAGTTGTTGGTAGATTATGACCATGGATTATTCGGTATATATCATGACGATTGATGATTATATGAATATCCTTAGTCGTGGTGTCGTGAGGATGATTTGATTTTATTTATTAAGCGAGTCTCGTGATAAAGTTGATGAAAAACTTTTTAAATCATAGAAGATAGTAGATTTTATGCTCTACTTGACTCTTCTAATGGATTGCTTATTTCCGCTGCAATTGTTGATCTAAAACTTGTTGTCTATTATATTCTATAAGTTGTTATACTGTTGAAGGCTAAGGATAATTTATTCTGCATTATCTTAATTATAATATTTCTTACTGGGCTAGTTGAGCTCACCCTTTCTTTCACTGTTCTCTTCAGGAAATGAGAATATAGCTGGGATGAGTCGGGGAACGGATTGACGGTCCAGATGGTTGTTTTAGTAGACCTCACTATTCTATGGAATAGTGTGACAATAATTGTAATGAAGACTCCATTGTGTGTGGATATTGTCTAGATGACAATATTCTTATTGAAACTCTTAGATTATGTTTTGTCGTATATTTTGCACGACAGTTTCATAATTAAGTTTGTATTTGATTTATGTAGTGTGTATCTGGCGACTCAAGATGGGTGATATATACCTATTTTGGGGACGTCACAGTTGGTATCAGAGCTTAGGGATATGATCCTTAGCTGAGATGTGAGACAAAAACTAGGAGGGGAGAGACAGGGAATTCCTTCGCTAGTATGATCTACCTAAGTTTATTTGGTATTTAATTGGTCGGTCAGAGTATAGGGATAATATGTGGCATGTCAATTAACCCTTATTTTGAAACTATATTCTAGAATGATATCTGAAATACAGGAGATGAGAAATGGGAAAATCATAATAGAGAAGAAATAACCGGGAAGGTACAATCCGAAAAGAAAGTAAAGTATTCTCATCTCTTCGAACTACCAGATACATAAATTTTGAGGGCAAAATTTCATAAGGAGGGGAGATTGTGAGATCCCAAATTTTATGAAATGAAAGTATTCAATTTTTTTATAATTATTATGTTATTTAGTAAATGGTTAAATTGATAAAGGTTAAAGTTAAGGGTGATATTTGAAAATTTTATAAAGTAAGCAAGTTGATATAAAATATTTGTTGTCTCGGGGAATATTTGATTGGTCGGGGAATATTCGTTTTAACAGGAAATATTCGTACGACGGCACAATCATTGGTGAACCCCACAACGAAAGTATTGTCGTAGTTAGAAAATGACATAAATATCTTTTTATAAAAATAACGGCGAAAGTGTTACTGTTAAAACTGTTGAACTACTCGATAGTAAAGAAATAAATGTCTGGCGTGGTTGCATAGTAGCACACGGTATTGATTATTGATGTTTACGTAAGAAGTCACTCAGTTATACTCAATTATTGCTACAGTAATTGCTGCATCATATCTCTCATATTATTTATTCAATTATTGTCACAGTATCATCAGCATAATATATATTTTTAAATCAATAATTGAGACGGCAAAGTTATTCATATTATTATTTTCAATATTGAAAATGTCTAGAAGTTCTGTCAAGGAGATGTTTGGTCACCTAATTGCGCGCCAATAAGGAGAAATCCTTATCGGAAAACCCCCTCTTTCCTGGGAACGACCTGGTTGTTAAATATTGTGAGTTATAATATTAATGATGAATAAGTTCGTGTTGATTAATGATGAAATTGATAGTTCCATTGTGTTGGAATTATTAGTGTTAGTGGAAATCGATATTTATTTCGATAATAATTGATGTCTAGAGGTTATATTGACCAATCGAGTAATTAATCGGATAAATGAGGAATTAATTGCTATTAATTCACATGATTATAACTATTTGTTCACATGTGTGTACTATTGATTCACATTCTTGTACTATTAGGGGAGGTGGTGCAAGATTGATAATACTTGCATGACTAAGTTAAAAATGGAGGTATAGATGGAGGTACTATATTTGTAATTCATATTTTCACATGTCTATTGAGTCACTATTGATTCACATGATTTATGATTTACTATTAGGGGAGGTGGTGCAAGTTTGATAATACTTGCGGGACTAAATTAAAAATAAAGGAAAAGAGGAAGGTATTATTATGTAATATTTTGAGCCCCAAAACGTGCAATTATCGAAACTATATTTTCCTATAAATTGAAGCTCATTCCTTCATTATTTTCACCAATTCACTAAAAAAGTAGATCAATCAATTATTATAGAGAAAAATTACGAGAGAGAAAGAAGAAGAAAGTCTCGCTACCTCACTATTCCAAAGATCCAATTTTTTAATATAAGGGGTATTATTTCTTTCAGTATTCATGAAGAGAATTATTTTCTTTCAATACTAAATAAAGAGTTGTTATTCCATTCTTTATTATTATGTTGGAATAACTTTTATACATGCCAAGTCTTGCATATACATGGTGAAATTATTCCTTTATTCCATTCTTTATTATTACATTGGAATAACACATGTCATGCAAGTGATCTATCGCATGCACAGTGAATTATGTTGTTATTCCATTCTTTATTATTCTATTGGAATATCACATGCATCATGGATTATGCATGACTTTGGTTCCATTCTTTATTATTCTATTGGAATATCCTCGTCTGCGTGCGGATTACGCTTTGACTTCGGTTCCATTATTTATTATTACATTGGAATAACTTTTTTTGTCTTGATCGTCGCGTGCACGGTGAATTCTTTTGTTATTCCATTCTTTATTATTACGTTGGAATAACCTATTTGTGTGGACTACTGCATGCATGGTGAATGATCCTTCAGATTCATTCTTTATTAAATTGTGGAAATGATCATCTACGTGGATTCTGCGTGGCGGGTAAAAATCCATTATGCGCCAGATATTTCTATTATACTCATATGAGATATCATTTCTTTTGTACTCGTCATGGAATATCATTTTCTTTGGTATTTTTCTCTTACGAGTTACTATTTACGGGTTACTATTCACCCGATTACTATTCACTATAGTTTTATTCAATCGGGTATTTGGGGCACTTTTCGTGCCGGAGTACTATTCACGAGTTATTATTCACGGGTTACTATTCACCCGATTACTATTTACTTGAATATTATTCACTCGGGTATTTTGAGTACTTTTCATGTCGGGGTACTATTCACGAGGTACTATTCCTGAAGTACTATTCACGGGGTACTATTCACGATGAAAAATTGATTCTTTTATGTCCAAATTATTTTTGGTACATGAATATTATTCTTGAATTTTACTCTACAAAGCAGTATCATGTTGACAATTTGGACGTTATTGATCTCTGGATAAATTAAATTATAAATCTTTAAAATTTATCCTTGAACTTGTTTTATTGAATTATTATGTCATTGTCATCATCCTCATGCTTATATTGTGATGAAAGTCATCTTTGGCTTACGTGCATAGATGGACTTTGTATGATTATGACCAAGGATTATTCGGTATAATCATGACCGTAATGTGACGAATGGTGTGGTAAAAGTCCTCATTGGCCTGTAGTTCATTGATAGACAGTTGTTGGTAGATTATGACCATGGATTATTCGGTATAATCATGACGATTGATGATTATATGAATATCCTTTGCCGTGGTGCAGGGATGATTTGATTTTATTTATTAAGCAGAGTCTCAACGATAAAGTTGATGAAAAACTTTTTAAATCATAAAAGATAGTAGATTTTATGCTCTACTTGACTCTTCTAATGGATTGCTTATTTCCGCTGCAATTGTTGATCTAAAACTTGTTGTCTATTATATTCTATAAGTTGTTATACTGTTGAAGGCTAAGGATAATTTATTCTGCATTATCTTAGTTATAATATTTCTTACTGGGCTAGTTGAGCTCACCCTTTCTTTCATTTGTTCTCTTGAGAAAATGAGAATATAGTTGGACGAGTTAGTGGGAACGGATTGATGGTCCGGATGGTTGTTTTAGTAGTCCTCACTATTCTATAAAATAGTGTGACAATAAATATAATGAGGACTCCATTGAGTGTGGATATTGTTTAGATGACAGCATTCTTATTGAAACTCTTAGATAATGTTTTGTTGTATATTTTGCACGATAGTTGCATAATTAAGTTTGTATTTGAGTTATGTAGTGTGTATCTGGCGACCCAAGATGGGTGATGTATACCTTTTTTGGGGGCGTCACAAGAAGACTGAATCAAATGTTTACAAGGTGACAATTTCATACTAAGCTCAAATACAAATAGTCAAAGGCTAACAGTATACATCGGTACATTGATGTATGCAAATCAAATTGGATATTACGCATGACACATACATCACTAATCCTCCAATCAAATTAAATCAAATATTGGATCAACCCATACATATCTTGAACAAACATATCAAATGTCCAAAGTTTACACCCAAAGTAACATACAAAGGATACGCCGTGAACTGATCACACCACCACGGAAGGTGTCATGCCCCAGTGTTAAGAAGGCATGTCTGTGGGACCCCCACAAGTGGTTATGTGATGCCCCCAAAATAGGTATACATAACCCATTCTGAGTTGCCAAATACACGGTATATAATTTAAATACAAACTTAATTTACACAATTATTAATTGTCGTGCAGAATACGACAAAACACAAGCTGAGAGTTTTAACACGAATATTGTCTCGTAGGCAATATACAAACTCAAATGAAGTCCTCATTACAATTATTATCACACTATCATAGAATAGTGAGGACTACTATAGTCACCATCTTGAACCATCACTCCAATTCCCGACTAGTCCTATCTATATTCTCGTTTTCTGAAGAGAACAATGAAAGAAAAGGGTGTGCTCAACTAGCCCAGTAAAGAATATTATGACTAAGATAATGTAGAATAAATTATCCTTAGTCTTGAACAGTATAAAAATTGATTAAATACAATAGACAACAAGTTTAACTGCATCGGAACAAGCAATTCATTAGAAGAGTCATGTAGAGCATGATGTCTACTATATTCTATGATTTAAAAGTTCATCATCAATATTTTATCTCTGTAACACATCTCAATAAATAATCCACATCATCGAATTTTCCATGCACTACGGGCCAAGGATATTCGTTAGTATCACATCCACAAATTATCCATGCACTACGGGCCAAGGATATTCGTTATTATCACCAGTAGTCATGATCATGCCAAACAACTGTCCATCAATGCACTATGAGCTAATGAGGACTTTTACAACATTATTTGTAATATTTCAGGTCATGATTATACCGATACATAATTTATGGTCATAATCATACTAATCAACGGTCCATCTATGCACTACGGGCCAAAGATGACTTTCACCACAATATAAGCATGAGGATGATGACAATAATATAAGAAATTAAACAAGTGAGATTCAGGATAAATATTAAAGATTTATAATTCAATTTATCCAGAGTTTAAGAATGTCTAAATTGTTAACATGATAACTACTTTGTGGAGTAAAATTCAAGAATTATATTCATGCATCACAAATAATTTAGACAGAAAAGAAATCAATTTTTGTCGTGAATAGTACCCCGAGTGAATATTACCTGAGTGAATAGTACTTTGTGAATAGTACTTCGTGAATAGTACCATATGTATGAATAGTACTCTGACATGAAAAGCTTAAAATTTAACAAGAATGTTCAGAAAAATATTTTAGTGAAACGATACTAGATGAAGCACAAATTTCAAGGATATTCTACTAATTTCAAGGAGTATAGAAGCAATACTTATCAACATAAGTGTAGAATTAGGAATATGAAATGAAATAATATTACTTACATACTACAAAGTATGGAAGAAAATATTATTTCTTACGAATATTGAATGAAAATAATAATACTTACCTTAAAAGGAGAGTACTTCTAACTAGTATAACGGGGATATTCTTGAAGAAAACTTGCACTATTTGCAACACTCAAAGTTTACTTAAACTCAAAAGAAATACTCTCAAATTATAGAAGAAGAATTCTCTGATTCTGGTGTGATTTTCATTTCTAAACTAAGCATCCTATTTATAGGAGAATGGCAGGGCACTATTTGAATTAGAAAATTACGGGTGAACAAAAGAAAAATCACTGACGAATTCGGCAAAAAATTTGATTTTACTATGTTGCACTATGCAAACACTATGCAGCACTATATAAACACTATGCAACACTATGCAGTACTATACTATGTAAACACTATGCAACACTATGCAAACACTATACAGTACTATGTAACACTATGCAGCACTATGCAATATAAAATAGAAACTGAGATAACTTTCTACCGACGATTTTGAAAAATGAGTAAGTAGGGGTCCATGTAATAAGCCAAATTTATAATAAATACTTCATGACAAAACCCATTTTATTTATCACAATTCACTTTACTAATCACATTTTTAATATTTCAATTTTTATTAATCATTAATATTATAACTCGCGATATTAACAATCAGATCATTCCCAGGAAAGATGGGACTTTTCGATAAGGACTTCTCCTTATTGACGCGCAATTAGATGACCTAACCCCTTTCCTTGACAGATTTTTCTAGACATTGTCAATAATGCAAATAATAATATGAATAACTTTGTTGTCTCAATTATTGATTTAATAATATAAAATATTGTGCAGATTATACTGTGACAATAATTGAATCAATAATATGAGATACTATGCAACAACTATTGTGTCAATTATTGAATAAAACTGAGTGACTTCTCACGTAAGCATTAATAATCAAAGATATATTACAATATCGTGTGTTACTGTGCAACCACGCGTATTAATGTACTTTTATCACCGGGTATTTTAACAGTTAACGATAAAAGTTTTGCCGTTATTTTTATGAAAAGGTTATTTGTGTCGCTTTATATATTCGACAGTAATTCCGTTGTGGGGTCCACCAATGATTGTGCCGTCGTACAAATATTCCCTGACCAAACGAATATTTTATGACAACTTGCTTACTTTGCAAAATTTGTAAATATTACCCACAACTATAACATTATATCAAATCCACACCTTATTATTCAAAATGATATTTAGATAAAATTAAATCTTTATTCATAAAAGTTGGGGTCTTAAAACCTCCCCTTCTTATGAAATTTCGTCCTCAAAATTGGTATACGTACCTGATATGTCTAAGAGGCGAGGATACCTTATTTTTATTTCATATTCTAACTCTCAGGTCATTTTCTCAATATCGTGATTTTTCCTCAAAACTTTGACTTGAGGTATAACCTTTGAGCGTAGAATATGTTCCTTCTTATCCAAGATTTTAACAGGTACCTCTTCATATGTTAAATCATCCACTATCTCGTTTGGTTCTAATTCAATAATGTGGTTTAGGTCTTCCAAATATTTATGTAACATAGATATGTGAAAAACGTTATGAACACGAGACATACTTGGCGGTAAGGCGAGTCTATAGGTTACAGTTCCTACTCGGTCGAGGATTTCAAATAGACCAATAAATCGAGGGTTGAACTTTCCTCTCTTTTCAAATCTCGTAACTCCTTTCCATGGAGCAACACGTAACAACACATGATCTCCAACATTGAATTCCACGTCCCTTCGATGAAGATCATCATAACTTTTTTGTCGATCATGTGAGGTTTGTATACATTGTCAGATCATTTAAATTTTTTCATTGCCATGCGTACCAATTATGGTTCCAACAATGTTGCTTCACCCACCTCATCCCAGTATACTGGAGAATGACACTTTTGTCCATACAACGCCTCGAATGGAGCCATGCCTATACTTGTTTGATAACTGTTGTTGTAGGAGAATTCCCCTAATGGAAAGAACTTGTCCCAACTTTCTTTGAAGTCTAGGATATAGAGTCTTAATAGATCTTCAAGAGTTTGAATAGTCATCTCCGACTGCCCGTCCGTCTGAGGATGATATGCCGAACTCCATGCCCATAGCTTTCTACAAACTATCCCAAAATCGTGAAGTGAATCTTGGGTCTCGATCAAAAACTATGGATACTGGCATACCATGCAGTCTTACAATCTCATTTATGTACACACGAGCAAGATGTTCAAGTGAATAAGTTTCTTGTATAGGTAAGAAATGAGAAGACTTGGTTAGTCTATCGACAATGACCCAAATTGCATCTATGCCTTAAGAAACCTTGGGAAGACTAGTAATGAAATCCATGTTATTGTGCTCCCATTTCCATTGTGGAATTTCAAGTGGTTGCAATGGACCTTTTGGCACTTGATGCTCCGCCTTGACACGTTGACAAGTTAAACACCTTGAGATAAACTCTGCTATCTCTCTCTTTATATTACTCCACCAGAATGTATGTCGAAGATCACGATACCTTTTGGTACTTCCAGGATGTATTATAAACTGTGTGTTGTGTGCCTCCATCATGATTTTATACTTCAAATCAGAGTCGTTAGGAACACAAAGTTTGGATTTGACTCGAAGTATTCCTTCTTCATCAATTCTTGCTTCTGGAATAACACCTTTTTGTGTTTTCTTCTTCATACACATTAGCTCCAGGTCTGTAGCTTGAGCAGCATTAACTTTATCGGTTAAAGTCGGTTCTACTAGTATATTTGACATCATCACGTGAGTCCCTGAAGTCTTTAATTCTATCTCTCTCATTTGTAAGTCATACAAAATGGGCCTTTGCGTTGACAATATCACACTCGTACTCGCATATGATCTTCTACTCAACGCGTCAGCTACCACATTCGCTTTTCTAGGATGGTATTGAATGGTATGATAGTAATCTTTAAATAGCTCGAGCCAACGTCATTTCCGCATGTTGAGTTCCTTTTGGGTAAAGAAATATTTGAGGCTTTTATGATCTGTATAGATCTCCACTTTCTCCCCATACAGGTAATGTATCCAAATCTTTAGCGCGAAAACGACTGCTGCCAACTCTAGATCATGAGTAGGATAATTCTTCTCATATTCTTTGAGTTGTCTTGAGGCATAGGCTATGACTTTCTCATGTTGCATGAGAACACATCCTAAACCTCTGCCTGAAGCATCACTGTAGATGACAAATCCCTCCGAACCTGATGGTATTGTCAAAACAGGTGCTGAAATGAGTCTCCTCTTGATTTCTTGAAAACTCTTCTTACATTCCTCGCTTCAATCGAATTTTGTATCTTTTCAAGTCAACTGAGTTAATGAAGTGACGATTCGAGAAAATCCTTTCATGAATCTCTGATAATAACCAACTAGGCCCAAAACACTACGTACTTTGGCTATTGACTTAGGTTGATCCCAACTTTGTACTGATTCAATCTTCGTCGGGTCAATAGATATTCCGTGATTTGATATCACGTGCTTAAGAAATGCTACTTCCTCAAGCCAGAACTCGCATTTCTTCAATTTATCATATAACTTATTTTCACGAAGCTTTTGAAGTATCAGCCTCAAGTTTTGCTCATGTTCTTCACGACTTTTGGAGTATATGAGGATGTCATTAATAAAGATAACCACAAAATGATCCAAATATTCCTTGAATACTCGGTTCATCATATCTATGAAGGCATCAGGAACATTAGTCAATCCAAAAGACATGACTAGGAATTCGTAATGCCCGTACCGAGTTCTAAAAGTAGTCTTTGGAATGTCATTAGTTTTAATCTTTAACTGATGATATCCAGAAGGAAGATCGATATTTGAAAAGAATTTAGCACCTTACAACTGGTCAAATAGGTCATCAATACGAGGTAACAGGTACCTATTTTTTATGGTGACATGATTCAAATCCTGATAGTCAATTCAAAGTTGCATACTCCCATCTTTCTTCTTTATGAATAAAACAGGAGCACCCCAAGGAGACGTACTAGGACGAATGAAACCGATGTCTAACAGTTCTTACAGTTGGGTTTTTAACTCCTGAAGTTCAATAGGAGTCATTCGATAAGGGGTTTTGGAAATGGGTTTTGGAAATGGGTTTTGTACCGGGTTTAAGGTCAATACTAAATTCGATTTCACGCTCTGGGGGTAGGTCAGGAAGTTCTTCGGGAAATATGTTAAGAAATTTATTAACAATAGAAATATCATTCAAATCTGACGTATTTTTGTTTAAATCCGTGACATGAGCTATAAGAAAGCTTGACATCCATTTTTCAATAAGCGAATGGCTTTATGGCTTGATATGACAGTGATTGACTTTAGTGGTTTGGTTGTTTGAATTCTCATAATAGATTTGTTAGGAATATGAAAACTAGCAACCTTACTAAAATAATCAATTTTAGCATGATGAGTAGTTAACCAATAAATCCCTAAAATCACATTAAATGCAAGTATTTTCAAAGAGATGAGATCAACAGGTAATGTGAGGGTGCTAATTTGAATCAAATAAGATTTATAAATAGTGGATGTAATGAAGGTTTCTTCCAACAGAGTTTCAACAGATAAGTCAAAGTTTAATTTCTATGGAGTCAAATTTAAACGTTGAGCGCAAGTAGGTGAATAAAAGAATTGGTAGAACTGGTATCAAATAAGGTATAGACTTCATAAGAGTTTATGATTAGCTTACCCGTGATAACTTCATCCGGGTTCCTCAATTTTTGGGAGGTTACGACAAACGCTCTCCCTTAAAATACCGGCTTTGACTTGTCTGGGACGACCTTTGGTGTCACCATCACAGCTGGACTTGACTTCACTACATGACAAAATCCAGCTAGGTGACCTTCTCTTCCGCAATTGAAACACGCTTTGGGTTGCTGTGTACTGTGACGTCCCCAAAATAGGTATACATCACCCATCTTGAGTCACCAAATACATGGTACAGAAATCAAATACAAACTTCTTTTATACAACTATCGTGTAAAAATATGACAAAACATAGCTGAGTTTTTACATGAATATTGTCTCATAGACAATATCCAAACTGAAACTCAATCCTCATTACATTTATTATCACACTAAGTAGTGATGACTACTAAAATAACCATCTCGGACTGTCGCTCCATTCCCTGACTAGTCTCAGCTACGTTCTCATTTTCTGAAGAGAACAATAAAAACAAAAGGGTGAGCTCAACTAGCCCAGTAAGAAATATTATGACTAAGATAATGCAGAATAAATTATCATTAGTCTTCAACAGTGTTAAACTGATAAAATACAATAAACATCAAGTTTAACTGCAGCGGAATAAGCAATTCACTAGAAGAGTCAAGTAGAGCATGATATATACTATCTTCTATTATTTTAAAAAAAATTCATCCACTTTATCGCTGAGACTTAGCTTAATAAATAAACCGCATTATCGAATCATCCCTTCAATACGGGCCAAAGATATTCATGTAATCATCAATGGTCATGATTATGCCGAATAATCCCTGGTCATAATTATACCAACAACTGTCCATCAATGCACTACGGGCCAATGAGGACTTGTACCACATCATTTATAACATTACGGGTCATTATTATACCGAATGATCCCTGGTCATAATCATACCAATCAATAGTCAATCTATGCACGTAAGCCAAAGATGACTTTCATCACAATATAAGCATGAGGATGATGACAATGATATAAGCATTAATCAAACGAAATTAAGGATAAATATTAAAGACTTTAAATTTATTCAGAGTTTAAAAATATCCAAATTGTCAACATGATACTGCTTTGTGGAGTAAAATTCAAGAATAATATTAATGTATCAAAAATAATTTGGACAGAAAAGAAATATATTTTTCCGGTGAATAGTTCCCCGTGAATAGTATCCCGTGAATAGTATTTCGGAAATAATACCTCGTGAATAGTACCCCGACATGAAAAGTGCCCCAAATACCTGAGTGAATAATATTTGAGTAAATTGTAACTGGGTGAATAGTAACCCGTGAATAGTAACTCGTGAATAGTACTTTGGCATGAAAAGTGCCCTGAATACCCGAGTGAATAGTAACTGGGTGAATAGTAACCCGTAAATAGTAACTCATGAATAGTATTCCGGTATGAAAAAATAAATAATTATCAAGAAAGCTCAGAATAATATTTCCATGAAAAGATACTGGATGAAGTGCAAATATCAAAGATATTCTACTAATTTCACGGAGTATAGAAACAATACTTTAACAGAATGAGGGTAGAATTAGGAATACGAAACGAAATAATATTACTCACATACTATAGAGTATGGAAGAAAATATTATTTCTACGAATACTGAAAAAAATAATATCTCTTACCTTAGAAGAAGACTGGATACTAGAATAGTGATGTAACAGACTTCTCTTCTTCTTTCTCTCTATAGATTCTCTCTCTATAATTGCTCTTCTGAGTCTTAGTAAATTGGTGAGAATGAAAGAAGAATGAGCTTTTATTTATAGAAAAATATAGTTTCGATAATTGCACGTTCTGGGGCTCAAAATATTACAGTATAATACCTTCATCTTTTCCTTTATTTTTAATTTAGTCCTACAAGTATTATCAAACTTCTAGTTACAGTATAATACCTTCATCTATACCTCTATTTTTAATTTAGTCATGTAACTATTATCAGTCTTGCACCACCTCCGCTAATAGTACATGCATGTGAATCAATAGTACATACATGTCAATAAATAGTTATATGCATGTGAACTAATAGTAATTAATTGCTCATTTATTCGATTAATTATCCGATTGGTCAATTTAACCTCCAGAAATCAATTATTATCGAAATAAATGTCGATTTCCACTAACACTAATAATCCCAACACAATGGAAATATCAATTTCATCTTTAATCAACACGAACTTATTCATCATTAATATTATAACACACATTATTTAACAACCAGATCATTCCTAGGAAAGAAGGAGCTTTCCGATAAGGATTTCTCCCTATTGGCGCGCAATTAGGTGACCAAACCCCTTTTCTCAACAGAACTTTCTAGACATCGTCAATAATATAAATAATAATATGAATAACTTTGTCGTCTCAATTATTGATTTAACAATATAAAATATTATGCAGATGATACCGTGACAATAATTGAATCAATAGTATGAGAGATATTATGCAACAATTACTATGACAATAATTGAATAAAACTGAGTGACTTCTCACGTAAGCATCAATAATCAATACCGTGTGCTACTATGCAACCGCGCGTATTACTGTATTTTTGCTACTGGGTAGTTTAACGGTAAAACTTTCGCCGTTATTTTTATAAAAGATATTTTTGTCGTTTTCTAACTCCGACAATACTTCTGTTGTGGGGTCCACCAATAATTGTGTAGTCGTACGAATATTCCTTGTTAAAACGAATATTCCCTGACCAATTGAATATTTTATAACCACTTGCTTACTTTGTAAAATTTGTAAATACTACCCACAACTATAACATTATATCAAATCCACACCTTAATATTCAAAAACAAATATTTCGAGAAAATTAATCTTTATTCATAAAATTTGGGGTCTTACAGCCGGTGAAATTTTGTCCTCGAAATTTGCGTACGTACCTGGTATGTTGAAGAGGTGAGGATAACTCGTTAGATTCTAACTCTTGAGGTATAACCTTTGAGCATAGAATATAATCCTTCTCATCCAAGATTTTAACAGATATCTCCTCATACGTTAAATCTTCTGCTATCTCGTCTAGTTCTAATTAAATAATGTGGTTCGGGTCTTCCACATATTTACGTAACATCGATACATGAAAAATGTTATGAACACTACATACTTGGCAGTAAGGCGAGTCTATAAGCCACCGTTCCTACTCAATCGAGGATTTTAAATGGACCAATAAAATCAAGGGTTGAGATTTCTTCTCTTCGTCGATTATTGCTTCTAGAATAATGCCTTCTTGCACCTTCTTCTTCACATTCATCAACTCTGAGTCTGTAGCTTGAGCGACTTTAACTTTATTAATTAAAGTTGATTCTAATCGTATATTCACTATCTTCACATAGGTTCTTGGAGTCTTTAACTCTATCTCCATCCTTTGTAAATTATACAAAATGGGTCTTTGTGTTAACGACGTCGCACTCATAACCGCATAAGATCTTCTACTTAACGCGTCCGCTACCACGTTCGCTTTTTCTACGATGGTATTGATTGGTATTATCATAATCTTTCAACAGCTCAAGCCAACGTCTTCTGCATGAGATACGTTAGTTCTGAGTGAAGAAATATTTGAGGGTTTTAGAAATGGGTTTTGTATTGGGGTCAATACAAAATTCGATTTCACGCTCTGGGGTAGGCCAGGAAGTTTTTTGGGGTATACGTCAGAAAATTTCTTAACGATAGAAATATCATTCAAAACTGTGACTCTCATCCAAGACTTGGTTATCACGTCACATTGATACCTATCAACTTGCCACCGTTATTCACGGCATCCCCATACGAAAAGTCTGGTTTCGGTGCATTCCAAGACTTGGAAGTCACCAGCGAAAGGCTCGGGGCTCTATACTTATGGCTTAATATAACAATGATTGACTTTAGTGGTTTGGTTACTTAAATTCGCATAACAGGTTGGTTAGGAAAGCTAACAACCTTACAAAAACAATCAATTTTAGCATGATGAGTAGTTAACCAGTCGATTCCTAAAATCACATCAAAGGCAAGTATTTTCAGTGGGATAAGATCGACAGATAACGTGAGGGTGTCGATTTGAATCAAATAAGACTTATAAACAGTGGATGTAATGAAGGTTTCTCCTAACGGAGTTTCAACAGATAAGTCAAAGTATAATTTCTCAAGAGTAAATTTCAAACGTTGAACATAACTAGGTGAAATAAAAGAATGGGTAGAACCGGTATCGAATAAGGTATAGACTTCGTAAGAGTTTATGATTAACTTACCCGTGATAACTTCGTTCGGGTTCCTCGACAAACGCTCTCACTTAAACTACCAACTTTGACTTATCTGGGACATCCTTTGGCGTCACCATCCCAGTTGGACTTGACTTCACTACACGACAAAATTGAGCTAGGTGACCTTCTCTTCTGCAATTGAAACACACTTTGGGTTGCTGCGTACAGTTTGGACGGATGTGTCCCTCCTGTCCGCATTTAAAACATACGACCGGTGGTCGTTCTTCTTCCTTTGAAACAGATGCCGCTGTCTTTCCATAATTATTGAACCTTCTCTTCTTGAAGTTGTTCTCACTTAGTTCACCTTTCCTATTATCTTGGCCATGATTACCACCGAAGTGGTTACCATTTCTTACCTGATAATTTCATCCACGATAGTAATAGTTGTTCCGATGGCCGTTGCAATCGGTACAATTATTATCGTGTTATTGGTCGTTGCCTTTTGGTTGAGCTGACTCATTATTGCGCTCCACTAACTGAGCCATATTTACAACATTCGAATATAAACAAAGTTTTTAAGAAATGAGGTATTGACGTATTTCGGGTTTTAAATCTCTTAGAAACATTCGCGTCATTCGCTTCTCATTATCAACCAATTGGGATGCAAACTGGGATAACTCCGCAAACTTTGCCTCGTATTGAAATTCGGTCATATTGTTTTGCTCCAGCTTGATGAATTCTACCTCCTTCATGTGACAAATACTTTCAGGAAAGTACTTGTCGTTGAACAATTCTTGGAACTTCTCCCAAGACATCTTGAGTGCGTCAGGCTGGGTACATTTTACAAATTCCCACCAGTAATTTGCCTCTTCACGCAACGTAAAGGTGGCGAAGGGAACCTTTTGCTCCTCTAAGCATTCCAAGACATCAAATATCTTGGTGATCTACTTTATCCACGTCTCTGCCTTAAGTGGTTATGGCTTTCCCAAAAACTCTGGCGGTCCCAGCTCCTTGAGCGGCTTAGCGGTGACCAGCCATGAGTTGCTGTTCGGTAAAATCAATACGCGCAAAACACGCAAGTGTACGTGGTCAACAAGTAATATAATAATGAATAAAGTATCGTTCCCACGAGGATAAATTATCAAGAATTTTAACTTCACAATTATCAATTTTCTATTAATCCTAATTCTATTAAACTATTTAATTCAATGATTTTAAAACTATAAAAACTAAATTAATAAATAAGTAAACTATCACAAAAACAACCGCTAATATCAAAATCCGGAATTTCAAACAATTAATGGAGAATTAGACTTATGATTTCACCCTGAGCTTCACTCTGATTTGTAAACCTTTATTCCAACTGAATTTAATATCCCAGTTTATTAATCAAGAACACGAAAGTAATAATAGTCACCTCTCGATGCACTAATACCGTATTAACGTCAATCCACAATTAAGATAGAAATCCGTTAAACACCTAAATCAACCAACTCACTATATCTCTATGTGAACTGCAATTAAAAAAGGTTTAAGCTTAAGTTCTCTATTCGATTACATATGATGTTAAGCATATCTCTACCTTAACAATAATCAAAAATCTGCTATTGACAAAATTCATGACACATGCTATATCAACTAGATATAGAATTGAATCTCCTCTCTCGATTCCATTCAAATCCACAAAGAATTGTTGATCAGGCAATTCATAAATTCCCGCTCGAATTAACATAGATAAACTGAGAATATATTATTGAATTGGAAATCAAAGCTATTAAATCATCGTTTCACACAAAGATCCATCACAAGTCTAATAAGTGAATTAGTTCATAACGAATGAATTAAAAACTGAATGATATACTGAAAACATCCTTTCGATTACAAATAAAGAACTAAATAGAAGAAGAATAATGAAAACCCCTTCACGTAGCCTCGATTTGCAACCGTCACGATAATCTTTGAAAATTACTCCTCCGAAACTCGCCTTGAATCATGGAATTTTTCTTATAATATGCTCCTTCTTTTGTGTGATTAGTTGTATTCTACGTAATATTCAGCTCCTCTCTATTCTGGCCGAAAAATCCCTCATATAGAGTCCAGGTGCCTACAACAAACCAACAAACCAAGTAGCAGCAGACTCTATACAGTAGCAGGACACTTGCAAGATTCGGGACCCACCCAAATGGGGTATAAACTTAGAACACCATTTCCAAGTGTATGCTCTCATGCTAAGGAAATTTTTTGCTTTCATGAGTTTTTCCACTTTTGCTCCAAAACTCCGCCATTCTTCACCACTTACATCCATGACCACCCTACACATAAAATAACATGAAACGAGTAAAAACGAACACAAAACATGAAGATTACTATGAATTTAAGCTTGAAATGAATATCGATTCGTGTATATAAAATCCACTTATCAAAATCCCCCAAACTTAAACCGTGCTAGTCCTCGAGCACAAAATAAACTACATGCTATGCAATGCAATGAGATGAAATAAATAAAATCTAAATGCCTAAAAATCAAACAATATCACAGAAACTAAATTATTCATCGGCCTCAGAGAAAACAAGCAACTTTACAATACGAATTACCAAAACCAATCCACACTTTCATATTAATTCTCAAACCTTAAACAATTATCACTGCTATAGGGTGCGTGTGTGATCAACATCTAAGATAACTGATACAGACCCAAATACAATACATAAGCAACTTCTTAGAAGGAATCGTACAGTGCAAACTTGAAAATTCCAAAGATAGGCACAACTCAACTAAAATTAAACAATACCAAATTCAAGGGTACATGCAGGATACTTATACTTTCTTTTTCTTTTCTTTTTTTACACGGGGGCTTTTTGCTCTTTTCCCGTCATTATTCCCTTTTTTTTAGATAGACGGTTGGTGAGTGCGTTTTACGCTCCATCTCACGCTTGTGTTTATGGGGAGTGTTTCTCCTCAACCCATCACAAGACTCAACATGTTTCATTTTTTTTTTCAAAGCTTATATACCCCACATATACTCTCCCAAACTTAGGTTCTTGCCTAATCCAAGCCTTTACTGTCTATCCTTGTCGTTTTCTGGTTCACCCTAGCATTATCCTTTAGAAACTATTTATGTATCAATTTGAATTGACCGGTCAACAAACATGTTATTAGTGCTAACCTTTTTATAACAGTTTCAAACAAGTCCAAGGATCGATTCATAATAGAAATTATATCACAGTTCTAATAATCCATACTATATTGGTTAACTTGTTCACAATCTCATCATTGGCCCACGAATAACATGAAAAATGCAACACCGTTGGACATATGCAAACACACTATTAAACTAATTTTTTTTATTATTATTTTAAATAACATTTATGACAACAATGCAAAATCCTAACTTATATGCACGCCTTATCTATAATGCAAAACTAGATATGAAAACAAAAATAACAAAATGCATGCAACTAAACAAATAAATCCCCCAAACTTAAATAAGACAATGCCCTCATTGGATAAAAATTAAGTGCATGAGGACTTCCCTGGAATCGTCTAAGTCTGGGGAGGTGGTTGGTGCTCTTCTTCGTCGGAATCACTTGGAGGAAATCGAGGTAATGGTTCGGGTTGTTGATATGGAAATTGAGCCACCGGGTTGAAACTTTGAAGTGTTGTGTTTAGTGAGGCGAAAGATGCGTTCATGGCATCAAACATATGATCTTGGCGCATCGCCAATCGCCGCATTTCCCGACGTGCTGCCCTATTGTGATTTTGGAACTCAAGGAACTGAGGAATAGATATTGCCTCGGTCTGCGATACTTGCTCGGTTCCTTGATCTCCCATCGCTTCATCCTCATCCCCCGAGGTATCTTCGACATCGACTTCGTCTTCCGACGCCGATGGAAAAATAAAACCAGCACCTCGTGGATGTGACTCTCCTCCCGCCTAAACCGAATACCGTATAATCATTCTCGAATCAAGCAAAGCGAAGCGGCATTTGAGTGGGCTCATCATCGAAATATCTCACCCCGGCGTTGCGAAAAGACAACGTATAAGTGATGGGTGTGGTGTGACCGCCCAAAAAATTTCCACGTAAGCACCGATGGATTGAGAAATTGATAATGGCCTTACATCAATAATGAAATCTTGCATGACGGCAGTATACAAGAATGCCTTCTCTTTTGTGACGTCCGAAGTGTGTTGGGACGGAAGCAATTTTGCGCATAAGAATGCGTACCATATTTTTCCATACCGACTAAGGTCCTTGCTATTGAACACCGTTCCTCCCTTTCTACCTTTAATCCAAGATGTGCCCGGCTTTGTCATGTTTGTAATAACCTCCTCATAGTCAGGGTCAGAATCCCTCAATTGTGCATACTGACAATGTCGTGGCACCCGCAACTGATAGTAAGCATTAATGGCATCGTCACTGAATGGAACCATGCGACCCCGCACAAACATTTTGAAAGGAGCTTTGTCTTCGGCGTTTGCATAAAATTCCTTGACAATGTTGACAACGGCGGGCATCGGATGTTGAGTAAAGTGAAGCCACCCCTTTTGGTAAATTTGAGACATCATCTCCCCATCATTCCCCTCGGGGGCCAATCCCTGCTCTGGCGTAAGTGCTTTAGTTAGCATGTACTCATACCGGTCGGCGGCGGCGACACTCATAAATTTTCTGCGATCGTAAATTCATGGTGGTTGAGCGGAGCTTGAACTCTCCCCCCGTTGGCGTTTGGATGTCGGTTGAGAAGCCATTGAATTTCAGCTGTTAACACTTGCTAGCAAACACTACCTTCCCTAAAAATTGGTTCAGTCAGTTTGTCAAACACTTGGTGTGCACAGCCCGTTCTTCCCCCATACTTAGGTTATTTCTATGGAATTCAGTAGAGAAAAGATGAAAACTTGACACAAACTCAACTTACTCTTAAGTGTGCTATGTGTTTCCCAATTTCCTGAAGAATTCGAGTTTAGTGGTGATGAATTTGGGAAGTCTGGGGTAGGGTTTATATAGGAGTGATGAATGAGAGAGGAAGTGGTGTACTTGAATGTGGGAGGTAATGGAATTAGTGGGGGTAGAAAGTGGGTCTGATGGATTTAGGTAGTGGGTAGTAGTGGGTTGGTATGGAGGTTAGGTAGTGTGGTTGAGGAAAATGAGAGCAAGAGAGGGAATAGACGTGTGTGTGGGGAAATAAGGAAGGGACGTGCGTTTAAGATGAGCGTGTCTGCCTAGAATTAAGGACCCCCACCCGTGGGTGCACACCAATAATAAGGCCGCTTGATCCAGAGGTGCCACTCGACTTCAATTTTTTGCTTCAAAAAGTGCAGATCAAAATTCTCCGATTTTGCTTGTTTTCTTGCCCGTTGTTGCTCTTACTCACTTTGGACCCCTCCTGCAACCATAAACATGCAATATATTAGATTAATTACGACTTGGAGTTTCATTGAGATTTTTAGCAAAAGTTTTACTTGATAAGACCTAACTTGTAAAACCCCAACTTTTTGAATAAAGATGAATTTTCTATAAATATTATTTTTGAATATTATGGAATGAATTTGATATAATGTTATAGTTGGGGGTAATATTTATAAATTTTGCAAAGTACGCAAGTTGTTATATAATATTCGATTGGTCGAGGAATATTCGTTTTAACAGGAATATTCGTATAACCAAGACAATCATTGGTGGACCCTACAATGTAATTATTGTCGGATTGAGAAAATGACAAAAATACTTTATGAAAATAACGACGGAAGTTTTACTGAATAAGCTGTTGAAACACCCTAAGTGTTAAAAAAAGAATATGTCTGGTTAGTTGCATAGTAGCATACGATATTAATTATTGATGCTTACGTGAGAAGTCACTCAGTTTGTTCAATTATTGCTATAGTAATTGTTGTCAATTTTGATTATTATTTGGATCCCCCACTTTCCCATTTAAAAAAAAAATTATCGGTAGAAGTTATCTCAGTTTTCGTTTTATATATATATGAATACATATATATATATAAGTATTATATATACATATATATATATATATATTATTGTTAATGGAAGGTGGGTGGTGGGGGGAAATTAGGGTGGACGTAAGGAGTATTATTATTGTATATATATATATACGTAGGTTTGAAAAAATGGGCAGAGGGAGTAAGATGAATTCACGGGTCTTCCACCCGTGATTCTTTTTTTTCTTGCACATGTTATATATATATATATATATATATATAATATTATATTTTATTTAAAAGATTTTGCTTTAATTATGGACCGTCCGATTAAAAGTAAATCAATCTGGACCGTTCATGAGTTAGTTACTATGTAGTCCATTTTTTTTATAAATAGAAGCTCATTCCTTCATTATTTTCTTACGAATTCACTGAAACTCCAGAGAGATAAACTATAGAGAGAAAGAAGAAAGTATTCTGCTACTTCACTACTTATATATCCAGTACTCTTCTTCTTAAGGTAGGGAATATTATTTGTTGTACTCGCAAGGGGTGGTATTCTTTTGTATTTATAAAGAGAACTTATGTTATTCCATTCTTTATTATTCTACATTGGAATAACTTTTGTACGCCTGTGCTACCCTATACTTGGTGACATTCTTCTATTATTCTGCTTTTTACTACTATTCGGAATATCCTGCTCATGCGTTTTACGCCAAACCCGATTCCGCCTTTATTATTACATTGGAATATCATATTCATGCGCGTTACGGCGGGACCTAGTTCCGCCTTTATTATTATTACATTGGAATATCCATGCACATGCGTCTTCTACGGGACTGATTCCGTCCAGATTAGTATTCTATTGAATAACTCATCTGCTGGTACCGCATTCATGGTGATTTCGTTGTTATTCCATTCTTTATTATTACGTTGGAATATCCTCGCATGCATGCTTTTCTGGCCGGACTGGTTCCGTTATTTATTATTCTGTTGGAATAACTCACTCTTCATAAGTGTCTATCGCATGCATGGTGATTTCTTTTGTTATTCCATTATTTATTATACCCAGTTGGTTAAAACTTTGACTTATACTCCATGAAATTAGTGGAATATCCTTGATAATTGTGCTTCATCCAAAGATCTTTTCATGGAAATATTCTTCCGAGCATTCTTGAATTTTACTCTACAAAGCGGTATCATGTTGACAATTTGGGCGTTATTGGTTCTTGGACAAATTAATTCTTGAACTTGTTTTATTGAATTCTTATATTATTGTCATCATCCTCATATTTATATTTTTTGAAAGTCATCTCATGGCTGTGAGTGCATAGATGGACTTGGTATGATTATGACTAGTGATTATTCGGTGTAATCATGATTAATGTTATAAATGATGTGGTAAAAGTCCTCATTGGCCCGTAGTGCATTGATGGGACAGGTTGTAGGCATGATTATGACCATTAATGAATACACAAATATTCTTGGCCGTAGAGTGCATGGATAATTATGGTGGTCGTGAAACGAAAGAAAATCCTTGGTAGTAGTCTTTGGGGTGATTCGATGATGTGGAATATTTATTAAAAGTTTGAGTCCCAAATGATAAAAGTGATGAAAACCTTTTAAATCATAAAAGATAGTAGATTTTATTCTCTACTTGACTCTTTTAATGGATTGCTTGATCCGCTGCAGTTAAACTTGATGATTGTTATATTGTATCAGTTTAACACTGTTTAAGGCTAATGATAATTTATTCTGCATTATCTTAGTCATAATATTTCTTACTGGGCTTGTTGAGCTCACCCTTTCTTTCACTGTTCTCTTCAGGAAATGAGAATATAGCTGGGACAAGTCGGGGAACGGAGTGATGGTCCTGTTAGAGTTTATGCCCTAGAGGCCAATTATTTGATATAATTGCTTAACGTTTTGATATTATATTTGATTGAATAAATATATGATTTTATTATGGTTTTATTTACTGTGTAATATAATTGTTAACATAATAAAATTCCTTAGAATAGTGATACAAATTATATAGTTTCAAGTATGTGACTTGAACATGAGATTATATAATTACAATTAGTATTATTGTTCTTAAATGTCCCTAGTCGAGTATCATTGTTGATGGACACAACAATGATGCATTGAGACTAGTATGTGGATCGATGATGACCAAATCTCATTGGTCATAAATATATGAGATATTAAGTCAATGCATAGGTACATATTAGAGAACGATGTACTGGACAGACCCACCATGAGAATTCTATATGGAGCATTATGCCAAGTGTCATTAGCAATTCTCTTAGTGACAATGATGTAATGGTCCTTCGACCTGAAATCGCTATATTACTACACGAGAATTTATGTACTTTGATATCATCAAATGTCACCTTTAATAGGGTGGACTATAAAGGTGATTATTGGGTTCATCATGAATCATGTGAGAAATATGAGTGATCTAGATGGAATTTAACCATCCTATATATTATGGGTGATATCCATAGGTCTCTTGATTGAGTAGGACTATGAAATGCATGGCCATGCTCAAATAGTGATTTGTTTCATATAGTCTACTCATTGATCAAGAAAACTTCATTAAATTATGCAGTAGTATGACACATTCCATGACTCGAGTTTAATCTAGGATATTAAGGTTAAAAGGATTAAATTACATTGAAACATTGGTAACGAAAAAGGTTGCATCGACTATCGATCTTATTATTACTTGGGTAGCGATGATGCATTACTAGATGCCGCTCCAACGCTTATAATTTTATAATATGATTTTAAAATTATTGCCAACGTAATAATAACATATAGGGTCACACACATAGAACGTAATTTAAAAGGGAATTAGTTTAAATTTTAAGGATTTAAATATATTAATATGACTAATAGTATTTAAATCATGAATTTAAATTAAAAGGATAATTTGTATATATGTATATTAATTAAGTAAGACTTAATTAAGAGATATATATATAAATTCAGATTTTATGAAATTAGGTTTTGATTAATACCTTTTAACTACTATATATATGATATATAGCGACCAGCTTAAAATAATAATCAAAAAACAAAACCCTAGTCGCTTCTTAGAGAGACTAGAGAAAACAGTTTCGAAAATCCTCATCCTTGGTGGCTAGTACCGCGATTCCTTCTTTTGCAGATCGTAGGACGATTCGTGGAGCGTTCGTGTGGATACCGTAGAGTTGCAGTTCGTTCTAAAGGCATTGGAGATTCGACCGCATCGTTTAATCGCTTTCTTTAATCGGTATAATTTCTAACCACTGAATTAACTGTTTTTCGCATGGATCCTGTTTAGGGTTTCGAATTTGGTTTAAATTCTTCTATTTTCGCTGTGCGTTTCTGTGTCGAAACCCTACAGGTCCTAGATGGTGCATTAGTAGTCCTCACTATTATGTGAAATAGTGTGATAATAATTGTAATGAGGACTCCTTTTGAGTTTGTATAGTCTCTAGTAGACAATATTATTATTCAAAGTCATAGTTTATGTTTTATCGTATTGTACACGACATATTTGAATTCTGTACCATGTATCTGGCGACTTAAGATGGGTGATGTATACCTAATTTTGGGGGCGTCACAGTTGGTATCAAAGCTTAGGGATATGATCCCTGGCTAAGATGTGAGACTAGAACTAGGAGGGGAGAGACGGGGAATTCCTTCTCTAGTATGACCTCACTTAAATTTATTTTGTATTTAAATTGGTTGGTCAGAGTTTAGAGGTAATATGTTACATGTCAACTAACCCTTGTTTTGTGGCAGTATCTGAAAATGACATCCGAGAATGTTGAGAATAGCAATGGAGCACAAGAGACCGTTGAGTCTCCACATATCAATAATCAAGATAATGTGCATCAGGAAGGCAACAATCCTCATGAAAACAACAACACGGACCAAATGATGAATGATGGATTGTTTAGAGGCTTTATGCAATTCATGCAACATCAGGCGAGGGCGGCTCCTGTCTGAAATGTAGGTGGAAACACTGGAAACTCTCGGACGGTCACCGCTAAACAGTTCAAGGAGCTGGGACCACCAGAGTTTATTGGAGAACCAAAACCACTTAAGGCAGAAGCATGGATAAAGCAGATCACCTAGATATTTGATGTCTTGGAATGCTCCGAGGGGCAAAAGGTTCCCTTTGCCACCTTCATGTTGCGTGAAGAGGCGACATTCTTGGTGCGAATCAGAAAAAGCGTACCCGACTGGCCGCACTTCAAGATGTCTTGGGAGAAGTTCCAAGAGCTATTCAACGACAAGTACTTTCCCGAGAGTATTCGTCACATGAAAGAAGTGGAGTTTATCAAATTGGAACAAAATAATATGACCGTGTCACAATACGAGGCTAAATTTGCGGAGTTATCCCGGTTTGCATCCCATTTGGTCGATAAGAAGGAGCGAATGACGCGAATGTTTTTAAGAGGTTTGAAACCAGAGATACGTCAATATCCTATTTCTCATAAACTGTGTTTGTACTCAGATGTTGTAAATAGGGCTCAGTTATTGGAGCGTGGTAACGAGTCAACGCAACCAAGAGAAAGTAGCCGACAGCATGAAAATACCAGTGGTATCAGTCATCGAAGCGGTGACAACAAACGTGGAGAGAATCAACATGCCAGAAATGGTAACCACTTCGGTGGTAATCATGGCCAAGACAGTAAAAATGGACATTTCAAGAAAAGGAGATTCAATAATGATGGAAAGACATCAGCACCAGTAACCGTGGTTAAGGAAGGAGAACGACCACCTATTATATGCTTCAAATGCGGAGGGGAAGGACATATCAGTCCAAACTGCGTGATGCCATCCAAAGCATGTTATAATTATGGAAGAGAAGGTCACCTAGCCCAATTTTGTCGTTCACCGAAGACAAGTTCAGCTAGGATGGAGGCACCAAAGGTCGTGCCAGAAAAGTCAAAGTCGGTGGTGCAAGGGAGAGCATTTGTTGTGAACTCCCAGAAAGCAAGGAACCCAAACGAGGTCATCACGGGTAAGCTTATCATAAACTCTAGCGAAGTCTATACCTTATTTGATACCGGTTCTACCCATTCTTTTATTTCTCCTACTTGCGCTCAACGATTAAATTTGACTCCGGAGAAATTAGACTTTAACTTATCTGTAGAAACTCAGTTGGGAGAAACCTTCATTACATCCAATCGCTTATAAGTCTTGTTTGGTTCAAATCGGTACCCTCACATTACCTGTTGATCTTATTTCATTAAAAATACTTGCATTTGACGTAATTCTAGGGATTGATTGGTTAACTACTCATCATGCAAAAATTGATTGTTTTCGTAAGGTTGTTAGCTTTCATATTCCCTAACCAATCTGTTATGCGAATTCAATCCACCAAACCATTAAAATCAATCACTGTCATCTCAAGCCATAAAGCTATTCGTTTATTGAAAAACGGATGTCAAGCTTTCTTAGCTCATGTCACGGATCTAAACAAAAATACGTCAGTTTTGAATGATATTTCTATTGTTAATGAATTTCCTTACGTATTCCCTGAAGAACTTCCTGGCCTACCCCCAGAGCGTGAAATTGAATTTTGTATCGACCTTGAACCTGGTACAAAACCTATTTCCAAAGCCCCATATCGAATGGCTCCTATTGAACTTCAGGAGTTAAAGACCCAACTACAGGAATTGTTAGACATCTGTTTCATTCGTCCTAGTACTTCTCCTTGGGGTGCTCCTGTTCTATTCATGAAAAAGAAAGATGTGACAACCCCAAAATAGGTCCATTCCATCCAACCCATTCTGAGTCGCCAAATACATGGTACAGAAAACAACTACAACTTTATTACAACAATTATCGTGCAAAATACAACAACACATATGTTGTGAGTTTGGATACAAATATATACCAACTGTGACTCACATCCCAACCTTAGATAGCACGTCACAATGGAATCTTGTATGATAGTGGCAAAACACCCTTCCAACGTTGGGTTCACCTCACCCTATTGGATTCATCAAATATAACTACTAAATGATGACCACCGTTCTATTCCCCTGTTACCCCCGTTCGACCCAGCTACACTCGTATTACCTGAAAGTAATTTTGAAATAGAAGGGTGAGCACAACTTACTTAGTAAAGAATATCATGACTAAAGATAATTAAATTATCAATAGCCTTCATCAGTAATAAATCAGAGATTTAGAACATATGGTAGATGATAAAAATTTTCAACCATAGTTACAGTGGAACGAGCAATCCATTAGAAGAGTCAAATAGACCATAAAATCTATTATCTTCTCCATGTTAAAAGTCCACCAACAATGTTTTATCCTCGTAACATCAATCAACAATTCACATCCCACAATCACATGTATAACTCATAATCGTAATTGTAGTTCTAAATTCCTTTTTCATCCAGACAAAGATAATTTTATCACCAAAACATCAAAGATCATGGTTATACCAAATCACAGTTCATGTTCATAATCATACTAATAAATTTATCTTTGCACTATGGGCCAAAGATATTCATCAACAAGTCATCTTTGCACTACAGGCCAAAGATATTCAACAACAGGTCATCTTTGCATTACGAGCCAAAGATATTCATCAACAAATCATCTTTGCACTACAGGCCAAAGATATTCAACAACAAGTCATCTTTGCATTACGAGCCAAAGATATTCATCAATAATTCATCTTTGCACTACAGGCTAAAGATATTCATTATCATTTCATCTTTGCACTACAGGCAAAAGATATTCAACAATAGATCATCTTTGCACTACATGCCAAAGATATTCAACGACAGGTCATCTTTGCACTACGGGCCAAAGATATTCATCAATAATTCATCTTTGCACTACAGGCCAAAGATATTCCTCAACAGTTCATATTTGCACTACAGGCCAAATATATTCTTATATCAAAGAAATATATAATCATTTCAAAATCTATATAAACCATAATTATAACCATGTTGATCAATTCACTTTTGCACTTAAGCTAAAAATATTCAATTGTAAATTCAATGGTCATGATCATACCAGTCACAATTCATCTTTGCACTACTAGCCAAAGAGAACCCATAGTCATGATCATACCAATAATCTACCCATCTTTACACTCAAGTCAAAGAGAAATTTCTTCACCAGGATTATAAAAATGTTATATATGATAATAAAAACAATATAATCAAAACAAGGATTTAATTTCAAGAGTAAGATTCATAAATCAACGATAATTTAGTCAGAAAAAGAAACCAATTTTTATCGTGAATAGTACTCGTGAATAGTAACTCGTGAATAGTAACTCGTAAATAGTAACAGATGAATAGTAACTCATGAATAGTAACTCGTGAATAGTACTCCGTATTTGTACATAGTACCGTATACGTAAATAATGTCATATACGTAAATAGTGCCATATACATGAATAGTGCCGTATATCGTGAATAGTCTTAGATATCGTGAATAGTAACCCCGACTCAAAAAGGTAAAAATTCCACAATAAGATCTATACCAATATGTCAGTATAATGATATTGAAAGAATAACATCATTATGAAGAATATAACATCCCTTACAATCCCTTACCTCAAAAGAGCAACACTTCTGACTGGATATCGGATATGACGCTGAAGGAAACTTGCACTGAAGAATAGCAACTCACCAAGTATCTAAATACTCACAAAATACACTCGATAATCTAGAGAGAGAAAAAGAGAAAACTTATGTTTCTGGTGTGATTTTCAATTCTAACTTAGCCCTCTATTTATAGAAAATGTTATGCACGCAAAGGGACTTAACCTGCAACCTAATGGCTTTACCTGCTACTATTCCACCCACCAAAAATCAGCCACCATCGCCAACATCCAAAAGTGGGGCCCACCTATTTCTAGAATTTTCACCAAAATCATTTATAAACCTAATTTCTGAATCAGTCACCTCTTAAAATTCATAATAAATCATTCGTTCATTTTTAACGGTTCAAAATTTATGGACATATACTCAACTTATATATGTATAACATATCCAAAAATCACAACGATCCAACTGTCGGATTAAATATTATAACTCACACAATAAAGCTGTAAGAACAACGATTTGATCTTTTAATACCTCCAATCCGACAAAATACTGATAAAACACCTCAACATTAACTCCTTCATTTATAACCATATAAATAAATCCATCATTTATATCCAAGATCAAATAAATATTTCCTTATCATATAAATCAATAATTAATTATTTACAAATAATATTACGAATCACAATAATGACAACCAAAAGTGCGCCTCGAGAAAGAGGGGCTTTCTAATAAGGATTTCTCCTTCTTGGCGCCGCAATTAGGTGACCAAACCTCTCCTTGATGAACTTTCTAGACATTGCCAATAATGCTATCTAATAATATTATTCAAATAATATGAATTATTGATCCGATAATGGAAAATATCATGTGCGATGACAATTATTGAAACAACAATAATATAAAATATCAATGCAAGAATTATTGAATCAATAAAAATAAAATATTGAACAAGAATTACTATAACAATTATTGAGTAGTGCCTTCTCATGTAAGAATCAATAATTGAAAAAATACCGCATCTTGATACAGGTAAATTCTCGCATAACGACGCCAGACATCAGATTTTAACCACCGGGTATTCCAACAAAGGTTAATCTGTAACAACTACGCCATTATTTATAAAAACTCAAACTTGTCATTTTCTTCATCCAACAGTTATTACATTATGGGGCCCATGAATGGTCATGCTGCAGTCGCATTTAATATTCCCAACGCAAAGAATATTCCACGACTAAACGAATATTCCCCGACAACAATGAATATTTTATAACCACTTGCTTATTTTGAAAAAAAATTTTCATATATCACCCTTAACTTTAACTTTTTATCAATTTAACCATTTACTAAATAGGAAAATTAAATACTTTTATTTCATAAAATTCGGGGTCTTACAAAGATGGGAGTATGCGACTTTGTATTGATTATCGGGAGTTGAATCATGTCACCATCAAAAATAGGTACCCATTTCCATGTATTGATGACCTGTTTGACCAACAGAAGGAGCCAAATTCTTTTCAAAGATTGATCTTCGTTCCTGGATATCACCAATTGAAGATTAGAACCATGACATTCCAAAGACGACTTTTCGAACTCCAGATGCGTGCATTATGAATTCCTAGTCATGTCCTTTGGATTGACTAATGCTCTCTTTGCCTTTTATGGATATGATGAACCGAAGTATTCAAGGAATATTTGGATCACTTTGTGGTCGCTCTTTATTGATGACATCCTCATATATTCCAAAACCCGTGAAGACCATGAGCAACACTTGAGGTCGATACTCAAAAAGCTTCGTGAATATAAGCTTTATGCCAAGTTGAAGAAATGCGAGTTCTAGCTTGAGGAAGTAGCATTCCTTGGGCACGTGGTATCAAGTCATGGAATATCTATTGACCCAAAGAAAGATGAAGCTATTCAAAGTCGAGCAACCTCAAATCGATGGCCAAGAAGTCGTAGCTTTCTCGGCTTTAGCTGGTTATTATCGGAGATTCATAGAAGGGTTTTCTCGAATCCCTACTCCACTAACTCAGCTGACTCGAAAAGATATAAAGTTTAGTTGGAGCGAGGAATGTGGGACGAGTTTTCAAGAACTCAAGAGGAGACTCATTTCAGCACCTGTTCTGACAATACCATCTGGTTCGGAGGGATTTGTCATCTATAGTGATGCTTCGGGTAAAAGGTTAGGATGTGTTCTCATGCAACATGGGAAAGTCATAGCCTATGCCTCACGACAACTCAAAGAATATGAGAGGAATTATCCTACTCATGATCTAGAGTTGGTAGCTGTTGTCTTCGCACTAAAGATTTGGAGGCATTACTTGTATGGGGAGAAAGTTGAGATCTTTACGTATCATAAAAGCCTCAAATATTTCTTCACTCAAAAGGAACTCAAAATGTGACAACGACGTTGGCTTGAACTGTTGAAAGATTATGATCATACCATCCAATACCATCCTGGAAAAGCGAACGTGGTAAATGGACGCATTGAGTAGAAGATCATATCACCAAGTGCGAATGCGATATTGTCAACGCAAAGGCCCATTTTGTGTGACTTGCAAAGGATGGAGATAGAGTTAAAGACTCCAGGGACCCATGTGATGATGGCGAATATACGAGTAGAATCAACTTTAATTGATAAAGTTAAAGCTGCTCAAGCTATAGACCTGGAGCTGATGCGTATGAGGAAGAAAGTGCAAGAAGGTGTTATGCCGGAAGCAAGAATTGATGAAGAAGGAATACTTTGAGTTAACTCTAGACTTTGTGTTCCTAACGACGCTTATTTAAAGTATAAAATCATAATAGAGGCGCATAACACACCGTTTGCAATCCATCCTGGGAGTACCAAAATGTATCATGATATTCGTCATACATTTTGGTGGAGCAATATGAAGAGAGAGATATAGCATTATTTATCTCAAGGTGTCTAACGTGTCAACGAGTCAAGGCGGAGCATCAAGTACCAAAAGGTCCATTGTAACCACTTGTAATTCCAGAAGAAAAGTGGGAGCACATTACCATAGATTTCGTTACCGGTCTTCCCAAAGTTTCTCAAGGCATAGATGCGATTTGGGTCATTGTTGATAGATTGACCAAGTCTGCTCATTTCTTACCAATACGAGAAACTTATACACTTGAACGTCTTACTCGTATGTATATAAACGAGGTTGTAAGATTGCATGGTATGCCAGTATCCATAGTTTCTGATTGAGATCCAAGATTCACTTCACGATTTTGGGTTAGTTTGCAAAAAGCTATGGGCACGGATTTACGATTTAGTTCGACATATCATCCTCAGACGGACGGATAATCAGAGAGGACTATTCAAACTCTGGAAGATTTATTAAGACTCTGTGTCCTTGAATTCAAGGGAAGTTGGGACAAGTTCTTCTGGTTGGTGGAGTTTTCCTACAACAACGCTTATCAAGCAAGCATTGGCATGGCTCCATTCGAGGCGTTGTATGGAAGAAAGTGTCGCTTCTCGATGTCTTTGGGTGAGGTGGGTGAAGCAATGTTGTTGGGACCGGAGTTGATACGTATGACTACGGAAAAGATTCAAACGATCCGACAATGTATAAAAACCTCACAAGATCGACAAAAGAGTTATCTTTGATCTTCATCGAAAGGACATGGAATTTGATATAGGAGATCATGTGTTATTACGAAGTTGCTTTCCGTGGAAAGGAGTTATGAGATTTGGAAAGAGAGAAAGCTCAATCCTCGATTCATCTACCCATTTTAATCCTCGATCGAGTAGGAACCGTGGCCTATAGACTCGCTTTTACCGCCAAGTATGTCTCGTGTTCATAACGTTTTTCATATATCCATGTTACGTAAATATGTGGAAGACCCAAACCACATTATTGAGTTAGAACCGGACGAAATAACGGAAGATTTGATGTATGAAGAGGTTCCTGTTCAAATCTTGGATAAGAAGGAACATATTCTACTCTCCAAGGTTATACCTCAAGTCAAAGTTTTATGGAGAAACCACGATGTTGAGGAAATGACTTGGGAATTAGAATCTGAAATTAAATCAAGGTATCCTTACCTCTTCAATATACCACGTACGTACCCTAATTTCGAGGGCGAAATTTCATAAGAAGGGGAGATTGTAAAACCCCAACTTTTTGAATAAAGATGAATTTTCTATAAATATTATTTCTGAATATTATTGAATGAATTTGATATAATGTTATAGTTGTGGGTAATATTTATAAATTTTGCAAAGTAGGCAAGTTGTTATATAATATTCAATTGGTCGGGGAATATTCGTTTCAACAAGGAATATTCGTACAACGGCACAATCATTGGTGGACCCCACAACGGAATTATTGTCGGATTGAGAAAACGACAAAAATACTTTATGAAAATAACGGCGAAAGTTTTACCGTTAACTGTTGAAACACTCGGTGTTAAAAGTACAGTAATACACATGGTTGCATAGTAGCACACGATATTGATTATTGATGCTTACGTGAGAAGTCACTCAGTTTATTAATTATTGCTAAAGTAATTGTTGTCAATTTTGATTATTATTTGGACCCCCCACTTTCCCATTTTAAAAAAAAATTATCGGTAGAAGTTATCTCAGTTTTCGTTTTATATATATATGAATATATATATATATATATATAAGTATTATATATACATATATATATATATATATTGTTAATGGAAGGTGGGTGGGGGGGGGGGGGAATTAGGGTGGACGTAAGGAGTATTATTATTGTATATTATATTATATATATATATATAGGTTTGAAAAAATGGGCAGAGGGAGTAAGATGAATTCACGGGTCTTCCACCCGTGATTTTTTTTTCTTGCACATGTAATATATATATATATATATATATATATATATATTTTATTTAAAAATTTTTGCTTTAATTATGGACCGTCCGATTAAAAGTAAATCAATCTGGACCGTTCATGAGTTAGTTACTATGTAGTACATTTTTCTATAAATAGAAGCTCATTCCTTCATTATTTTCTTACGAATTCACTGAAACTCTAGAGAGATAAACTATAGAGAGAAAGAAGAAAGTATTTTGCTACTTCACTACTTATATATCCAGTATTCTTCTTCTTAAGGTAGGGAATATTATTTGTTGTACTCGTAAGGGTGTTATTCTTTTGTATTTATGAAGAGAACTTATGTTATTCCATTCTTTATTATTACATTGGAATAACTCAGTATACGCGAAATTACCCTATATACTTGGTGACATTCTTCTATTATTCTGCTTTTACTATTCATTTGGAATATCCTGTGCAGGCGTTTCACTGGACTGACGATTCCGCTTTTTATTATTCTCGCTGAATATCATGTTTTTGCGCGTTTTTACGCCGGACTGGTTCCGCCTTTTATTATTATTACATTGGAATATCCTCGTCAAATGCGTCTTATGCCGGACTGATTCCGCCCCTTATTAGTATTCTCGTTGGAATAACTTTGCCTATGCAAGTACCGCATGCATGGTGATTTCGTTGTTATTCCATTCTTTATTATTACATTGGAACATCCTCGCTCGCGCTAATTTCGCCCGACCGTTCCGCTTATTTAGTATTCTGTTGGAATAACTTTGTCTATGCGCGGCATCGCATGCATGGTGATTTTTTTTGTTATTCCATTCTTTATTATACTCAGTTGGTTAAAGTTTTGACTTCTATACTCCATGAAATTAGTGGAATATCCTTGATAATTACTCTTCATCCAGTATCTTTTCATGAAAATATTCTTCTGAGCATTCTTGAATTTTACTCTACAAAGCGAAGATCATGTTGACAATTTGGGCGTTATTGGTTCTTGGACAAATTAATTCTTGAACTTGTTTTATTGAATTCTTATATCATTGTCATCATCCTCATATTTATATTTTTGAAAGTCATCTATGGCCCATGAGTGCATATATGGACTTGGTATGATTATGACCGTGGATTATTCGATTGTAATCATGATCGTAATATTACAAATGATGTGGTAAAAGTCTTCATTGGCCCGTAGTGCATTGATGGACAGTTGTAGGCATGATCATGACCATTAATGAATACACAAATATTCTTGGCCCGTAGTGCATGGATAATTATGGTCGTGATACTAAATAATATCCTTGGCAGAGTAGTCTTTGGGGTGATTCGATGATGTGGATTATTTATTGTTTGAGTCCCAAATGATAAAAGTGATGAAAAACCTTTTAAATCATAAAAGATAGTACATTTTATTCTCTACTTGACTCTTTTAATGGATTGCTTGTTCATTTGCAGTTAAACTTGATGATTGTTATATTGTATCGCTTTAACATCATTTTAAGCTAATGATAATTTATTCTCGCATTATCTTAGTCATAATATTTCTTCTTGGGCTAGTTGAGCTCACCCTTTCTTTCACCGTTCTCTTGTGAAATGAGAATATAACTCGGGACAAGTCGTGAAGCGGAGTGATGGTCCTAGATGGTGCATTAGTAGTCCTCACTATTCTGTGAAATAGTGTGATAATAGTTGTAATGAGGACTCCTTTTGAGTTTGTATACTCTGTAGTTGACAATATTAGTATTCAAACTCACAGTTTATGTTTTGTCGTATTGTACACGACAATTGTATTATTAAGTTTTATTTAAATTCTGTATCATGTATCTGGCGACTCAAGATGGGTGATGTATACCTAATTTTGGGGGCGTCACATAACTACTGCTTACTAAAAACTACATCCTAACAATTAAACATGAACTACGAAAAATAACGAAATGTTGGGTTGCCTCCCAATTAGCGCTTGATTTTAAGTCGTTCAAATTTCGACTACTCCTGTTTTCTTCGTGTGGCCGGCGAGGGTAACGTCTTCGGCGTCCCAGTTTGACTCGCCACCCCAGTAATGCTTTATTCGTTGACCATTGACTTTGAACGTCTCTAATGGATTACGACTGTAGAGTTCAACGGCGCCATGAGGAAGTACTCTCTTTATAGTGAATGGTCCCGACCATCTCGAGTTAAGCTTTCCTGGGAACAATCGCAGCTGTGAGTTGAACAAGAGGACTAATTGTCCCGGCTAGAATGTTCGTTGCACAATTTTCTGGTCGTGCCATCTTTTAACCTTTTCTTTGTACAGCTTGGCGTTCTCATAGGCTTGGAGTCGGAATTCGTCGAGCTCATTTAGTTGGAGTAGCCTTTTTTCTCCTACTGATGACGATCAAAATTCAATTTCTCAGATAGCCCAAGAGGGCCTTGTCAGTAGCTCCATCGGTAAGTGACATGCTTTTCCGTATAAGAGTTGATATGGTGACATCCCGATTGGTGTTTTGTATGCAGTCCGGTACGCCCATAATGCGTCATCCAACCTAAGTGACCAATCTTTCCGACTCCGATTAATGACTTTCTCTAATATCTTCTTAACTTCTCTATTTGAGACCTCAGCCTGTCCATTTGTTTGAGGATGATACGCTGTAGCTACCTTGTGGTTAACCCCATACTTAGCCAAAAGAGCTGTAAACGACTTATTGCAGAAGTGACTACCTTCAAGCTCTTGGCGTGCCAAACCTCGTGAAAATGTTTTTCTGTAGGAATTTGAGGACCACCTTGGCATCGTTAGATGGTAATGCGGCAGCTTCAACCCACTTCGAGACGTAATCCACCGCGAGTAGAATATACTGATTGCTCAAAGACGAAGGGAATGGCCCCATGAAATCGATGCCCCATACATCAAAGATTTTTACTTCAAGAATTGTCTGTAGGGGCATTTCATTCCGTTTAAAGATGTTGCCCACCCTTTGGCATCTATCACATGTTTTCACGAATTGGTGGGCGTCTTTGAACAATGTCGGCCAATAAAACCTGGTTTGAAGCACTTTTGTCGCGGTGCGCTCACTCCCATAATGTCCCCCATATGCCGATGATTGTCATTCCTGTAGTATGTTGTGCACTTCGCTGTAGGGGATACACCTTCTAATCATCTTGTCGGCGCGCTATTTGAATAAGTAAGGCTCGTCCCACATGTACCACTTGACGTCATGAAGAAACTTCTTTTTCTGTTGTCTTGTAAGATCAAGGGGAAGCATGTTACTCACCAGATAATTTACGAAGTCAGCGTACCAAGGAAATTCAGCATTTAACCCAAATAATTGCTCATCTGGGAATGACTCATTAATTGCGCATCTATCTTCATTCTTTTTCTCCGGATTTTCCAGCCTTGATAAATGGTCGACAACTTGATTCTCCGTCCCCTTTCTATCTTTAATTTCTAAGTCGAACTCTTGAAGTAGGAGAATCCATCGGATAAGGCGTGGCTTAGCATCTTTTTTCACTATTAGGTACCAAATCGCCGAATGATCCGTGTATACTATCACCTTGGTCCCGATTAAGTAAGCCCGGAATTTGTCAAACGCGTACACCACTGCAAGCAATTCCTTTTTCTGTGGTTGTGTAATTCATTTGAGTCTCTGTGAGTGTTTTTGCTTGCATAGTATATGGCGTGAAACACCTTGTCTCGTCTTTGTCCCAAAATAGCCTCAACCGCATAGTCGCTCTTATCACACATAAGCTCGAATGGCATATTCCAGTCCGGTGCAACTATCATGGGGGCTGTAGTTAATTTCTTCTTTAACAATTCAAACCCGAACTTGCATTCCGCAGTAAAACTGAAAGTGGCATCCTTCTCTAAAAGACTGCATAGAGGTTTTGCAATCTTAGAGAAATCTTTTATGAACCTTCTGTAGAACCCAGCATGCCCCAGAAAACTTCTAATACCCTTAACTGAGCTCGGTGGAGGCAATTTCTCAATCATATCCAGCTTTGCTTTGTCTACCTCTAATCCTTGAGCGACACCTTATGGCCCAAAATTATTCCCTCTTCAACCATGAAGTGACATTTTTCCCAATTGAGTATGAGGTTTGTATCCTTACATCGCTGCAAAACCATGACCAGGTTCTCTAGGCAAGTATCAAAATTGTCTCCACAGACCGAGAAATCGTCCATGAAGACTTCAACATTCTTTTCCACCATATCTGAGAAAATAGCCATCATACACCGTTGGAAAGTTGCTGGTGCGTTGCATAGCCCGAATGACATCCTCCTGAATGCAAATGTGTCGTAAGGGCATGTAAATGTTGTCTTTTCTTGATCCTCAAGAGCAATGGCGATCTGATTATAGCCCGAGTATCCATCCAACAAATAGTAAAACTCATGTCCCGCTAATCTGTCTAACATTTGATTGATAAATGGTAGCGGGAAGTGATCTTTTTGGGTTGCCTTATTCAACCTCCTATTATCGATGCACACCCTCCAACCTATAACTGTCCTTGTCAGAATTAACTCGTTGTCCTCATTTTGTAACACCGTCATTCCCCCTTTCTTCGGCACACAATAAACCGGACTAACCCATTTACTATCGAAAATTGGATATATGATACCGACATCCAATAATTTCAGAATTTCCTTCTTGACCACTTCCTTCATGATTGGGTTAAGTCGACGTTGATGCTCCACCGATGGTCTTGCATCATCCTCCATCAGAATCTTGTGCATATAAAATGACGGGCTAATTCCCTTTATATCCACAATCGTCCATCCAATCGCTGATTTGTAGTCTCTAAGCACCCTCAACAACTTTTCTTCCTGCAATTCGTTAAGTACAGCAGAAATAATTACAGGTAAAGAATTTGAATTGCCTAAATACGCATACCTGAGATGTTTAGGGAGTGGCTTAAGTTCCAATATTGGTGGCTCCTCTAATGACGGTTTCAATTTTTCTGCAGATGTCTCCTCGGTGTGCAAAGGTTCAAACGGTGCTCTGAATCGGCTAACCCGTGGCAATGAGTCTAGTATCTGTAAGTGTTCCACCAATTCTGGGTCATCCTTTTCTTCATCCCCCAGTAAGGTTGTTTCTAATGGATCGTTGACCAAACTCTTGCTCATATCTTCACTGATGATTTGCTCAATTAAATCCATCTGAAAACATTCTTCTTCATCCGTAGGGAATTTCATGGCCTTGAACACATTAAATTTGATTTCTTGATCTTGGACTCTCATAGTAAGTTCTCCTTTCTGCATGTCTATGAGTGTCCTTCCCGTAGCTAAGAAAGGTATCCTTAAGATAATCGGTATGTTCTTATCCTCCTAGAAATCCAGAATGATAAAGTCTGTCGGGAATATAAACTTATCCACTTTCACCAGAATATCCTCTACTATGCCTCTCGGATATGTGACTGACCTATCCGCCAACTGCAATGAAATATTCGTAGGCTTTAGCGCGGGCAAACCCAATCCTGTGTATACCGACAATGGCATGATGTGAGACCCCAGATTTTATGAATAAAGATTTAATTTTCTCGAAATAATTTTTTTAAATATTATGGTGTGGATTTGATATAATGTTCTAGTTGTGGGTAGTATTTATAAATTTTGCAAAGTATGCAAGATGTCATATTATATTCGATTGGTCGGGGAATATTTGTTTTATCAGGGAATATTCGTGCAACGACACAATCATTGGTCGACCCCACAACAAATTATTGTCTGATTGAGAAAACGACAAAAATATTTTATGAAAATAACGGCGGAAGTTTTACCGTTAACTGTTGAAACACCCGGTGTTAAAGTTCGATGTACGGCGTGGTTGCATAGTAGCACACTACCAGATTAATTATTGATGCTTACGTGATAAATCACTCGGTTTTGTTGGTATTATTAATGTAATAATACGTAAAATCTTTTTATATAAAATAGAATACTTTTATAAATTTATTCTATAAATAGAATATATTATATTCTATTATGCATAATGTTGCATAGTATCTCGCATAGTGTTTTGCATAGTAAAATCTTTTTATATAAAACAAAATACTTTTATAAAGTTATCTGCTTTATTAGACAATAATTAGAATATATTATATTTTATTATGCATGGTATTTGCATAGTGCCTGTATAGTGTTTGCATAGTAAAATCTTTTATAAAGTTATTCGTTTTATTAGATTATAAATAGAATATATTATATTAAAAAGATTTTGCTTTAAATATGGACTGTCGAATTAAAGTAAATCAATCTGGACCGTTCATGAGTTAGTTACCATGCAGTACATTTTTCTATAAATAGAAGCTCATTCCTTCATTATTTTCTTACTTAATTCACCGAAACTCTAGAGAGATAAACTATAGAGAGAGAAGAAAAAGTATTCTGCTACTTCACTACTTATATATATCCGATACTCTTCTTCTTAAGGTAGGGAATATTATTTGTTGTACTTTCGTAAGGGGTGTTATTCTTTTGTATTCATGAAGAGAACTTATGTTATTCCATTCTTTATTATTACATTGGAATAACTTTTGTATCGCGAGCTACCCTATACTTGGTGAAATTCTTACATTATTCCATTCTTTTTATTATATTGGAATAACTTTGTCTATGAAAAGTCTTCGCATACACGGTGAAATTCTTCTAATATTCCATTCTTTATTATTCATTGGAATATCCTCGTGCATGCATGCATTTCTGTAGGAACTTTGTTCCGTTATTTATTATTACGGTGGAATATCCCGTCTGCATGCGTTTTCTGGGGACTGGTTCCGTTATTTATTATTCATTGGAATATCCCATCCGGTCAATTTCACCGACTTTGGTTCCGTTATTATTATTCTCATTGGAATAACCTCGTATATGCTGGTACACTGCATGCATGGTGATTTCTTTTGTTATTCCATTCTTTATTATACTCGGTTGGTTAAAGTTTTGACTTCTATACTCCATGAAATTAGTGGAATATCCTTGATATTTGTGCTTCATCCAAAGATCTTTTCATGGAAATATTCTTCCGAGCATTCTTGAATTTTACTCTACAAAGCGATATCATGTTGACAATTTGGGCGTTATCGGTTCCTAGATAAATTAATTCTTAAACTTGTTTTATTGAATTCTTATATCATTGTCATCACCCTCATGTTTATATTTTGTTGAAAGTCATCTCATGTCTGTGAGTGCATAGATGGACTTGGTATGATTATGACCGTGATTATTCGGTATAATCATAACCGTAATATTACAAATGATGTGGAAAAAGTCCTCATTGGCCCGTAGTGCATTGATGGGCGCTTTTGGTATGATTATGGCTATGGATTCTCTTTGGTAGTAATGCAAAGATGAATTATTTTATGACATGATCGACCGATTGATGAAAACATGATTATCTTTAGGCGTAGTGCATGGATAATTCGTGGTCGTGATACTTATAGAATATCCTTGGCCATAGATGCGAGGGGTGATTCGATGATGTGGATTATTTATTAAAATTTGAGTCCCAAATGATAAAAGTGATGAAAAACCTTTTAAATCATAGAAGATAGTAGATTTTATTTCCTACTTGACTCTTCTAATGGATTGCTTGTTCTGCTGCAGTTAAACTTGATAGTTATTATATTTTATCAGTTTAACACTGTTGAAGGCTAACGATAAATTATTCTGCATTATCTTAGTCGTAATATTTCTTACTGGGCTAGTTGAGCTCACCCTTTCTTTCACTGTTCTCTTTAGGAAATGAGAACGTAGCTAGGACTAGTCGGGGAACAGAGTGATGGTCCTAGATGGTGCATTAGTAGTCCTCACTATTCTATGAAATAGTGTGATAATAATTGTAATGAGGACTCCTTTTGAGTTTGTATACTCTCTAGTAGACAATATTTGTATTCAAACTCACAGTTTATGTTTTGTCGTATTGTACACGACAGTTGTATTATTAAGTTGTATTTGAATTTTGTACCCTGTATCTGGCGACTCAAGATGGGTGATGTATACCTAATTTTGGGGGAGTCACACATGAGGTTCACACTCGCCCCCAAATCTCATAGACATTTGTTAAACGACATTTTCCCGATCGTGCATGGGATAGTAAAGCTCCTCGGGTCTTTAAGTTTTGGTGGTAGCTTCTTCTGTAACACCGCACTACACTCCTTTGTTAGTGCCACTGTTTCAAATTCCTCCCATTTCTTTTTCTTTGACAGAATTCCTTTCATAAACTTCGCATAACTCGGCATCTGCTCTAGGGCCTCCGCGAATGGGATGTTAATCTGGAGTTTCTTGAACACATCTATAAACCTTGCAAACTGCTTATCTGACTTCTGTTTTTGAACCCTCTGCTGAAATGGTGGTGGAGGGTACACAATTGGCTTATTGTTTAACTTTATTTCCTCCTCCTTGTTACCTTCCACCACATTACTGTCGTCAACTTTTTCCTCCGGTGTTGCTGAATTTTCTGCATTATTACCCCCGAGATGTTTTCCACTTCTCAACATAACTGCTTGACATTGCTCATGACTACCCTTCGGATTTCTCTCAATGTCGCTAGGTAATGTTCCTTGTGGTCTATTATTCACTGCTAACGCCAGCTGTCCTATCTGATTTTCCAAATTCTTGATCGACATCTTTTGACTTTTCATCACCATTGTTTGATTTTTTATTGTTGCCTCAGCGCTAGTTATGAACTTCGACACCATTTCCTCAAAATCTAATTTCCTTTCCTGATGTTGAACCGGTTGTTGATGACTCTAAAAACCAGGGGGATATGATGGCCGTGGAGCTTGAGTTTGCTGGTTATTGCTCCATGAGAGGTTTGGGTGGTTCCTATTCCCCTGGTTGTAGGTGTTTTGGTATGTATTTTGCGGAATTCTATTGTAGTTACCGATGAACTGGACGGATGCTGGATTAATTGTGCACTGATCTGAAGGGTGATCACCCACACACAATTCACATACTACCGCAACCTGCTGAACTTTGGCCCCTGTCATAGTATCAACCTTTTCATTCATAGTTTCAAACTTCTTGGATAATGCAGAAATCTGTGCTTGTATAGCTGTCACCCCATCTAATTCCAAAATCCCAGCTGCCTTTGCCTGTGTCATTCTTGTTGTGGGCCACTGGTAATTATTTGCCGCCATGGTATCGATCAAATTGTAGGCTTCCTCGTAACTCTTAGCCATAAATGCACCACCCGACGCCGCATCAATACTGGTTCTAACATTCCCATTCAGTCCGTTATAAAAGGTGTTCATTTGCAACCACTTGGGCAATCCATGATGTGGGCACTTTCTGAGTAATTCCTTGTAACGCTCCCATGCCTCATATAGTGACTCCCCATTCTGCTGCTCAAACATCGTAATGTCATTCCTCATTTTAGCAGTTTTCGCCGGTGGGAAAAATTTGGCAAGAAATTTTTGAGCCAAGTCTTCCCACGTAGTAATTGACCCCGATGGTAGAGAATGTAACCAACTCTTCGCCTTGTCCTGTAGAGTGAACGGGAACAAACGAAGTCTCACTGCCTCATCCGACACCCCATTGTACTTGAACGTGTCGCACATTTCCAGAAAACTGATTAAATGCTCGTTCGGATCGTCATTTGCCATTCCCCCAAACTGAACTGAATTCTGTATCATCTGAATGGTCCCAGACATGATTTCAAAAGTATTCGCAGCTATTGCAGGCCTAGTTATGCTCGACTGCAGATCAGTCACCTTAGGTGTTGCAAAATCTCTCAACGCTTTCTGGTCTTCGGCAGCCATTATTTCCTCCTTATCAAAATTTTTGAATTTGTTCCTCGTTTTATTCAATCCACTTACTTAACCTCTGAAATTTCCTTTCAATGTCGTCCTCAAAAGGGAGCAAGTCTGGATGTTTGGATCGCGTTTGCATAAACCAATATCAAAAACCTAAAATAGGAGAAACAAGAACAAAAAATGTTTAAGTAGAACTGGACTAATTAAACTGATATCGTAAAAAAATATTAAAATCACGGCTAAATTGTCCCCGGCAACGATGCCAAAAACTTGTTGGGTAAAATCAATACGCGCAAAACACGCAAGTGTACGTGGTCAACAAGTAATATAGTAATGAATAAAGTATCGTTCCCACGAGGACAAATTATCAAGGATTTAAACTTCACAATTATCAATTTTCTATTAATCCTAATTGTATTAAACTATTTAATTCAATGATTTTAAAACTATAAAAACTAAATTAATAAATAAGTAAACTATCACAAAAACAACCGCTAATATCAAAATCCGGAATTTCAAACAATTAATGGAGAATTAGACTTATGATTTCACCCTGAGCTTCACTCTGATTTGCAAACCTTTATTCCAACTCAATTTAATATCCCAGTTTATTAATCAAGAACACGAAAGTAATAAAAGCCACCTCTCGATGCACTAATACCGTATTAACGTCAATCCACAATTAAGATAGAAATCCGTTAAACACCTAAATCAACCAACTCGCTATATCTCTATGTGAACTGCAATTAAAGAAGGTTTAAGCTTAAGTTCTCTATTCGATTACATATGATGTTAAACATATCTCTACCTTAACAATAATAAAAAATCTGCTATTGACAAAATTCATGACACATGCTATATCAACTAGGTCTAGAATTGAATCTCCTCTCTCGATTCCATTCAAATCCACAAAGAATAATTGATCAGGCAATTCATAAATTCTCGCTCGAATTAACATAGATAAACTGAGAATATATTATTGAATTGGAAATCAAAGCTATAAAATCATCGTTTCACCGAAAGATCCATCACAAGTCTAATGAGCGAATTAGTTCATAACGAATGAATTAAAAACTGAATGATATACTGAAAACATCCTTTCGATTACAAATAAAGAACTAAATAGAAAAAGAATAATGAAAACCCCTTCACGTAGCTTCGTTTTGCAACTGTCACGATAATCTCTGAAAATTACTCCTCCGAAACTCGCCTTGAATCTTGGAATTTTTCTTGTAATATGCTCATTCTCTTGTGTGATTAGTTGTATTCTACGTAATATTCAGCTCCTCTCTATTCTGGCTGAAAAATCCCTCATATAGAGTCTAGGCGCCTATAACAAACCAACAAACCAAGTAGCATCAGACTCCACACAGCAGCAGGACACTTGCAAGATTCGGGACCCAGCCCCTACGGGGTATAACTTTAAACGCCTACCGACCAGGCATGCTCACTGCTAAGGAAAATTTTTGCTTTCATGAGTTTTTCCACTTTTTCTCCAAAACTCCGCCATTCTTCACCACTTGCATCCATGACCACCCTACACATAAAATAACATGAAACGAGTAAAAACGAACACAAAACACGAAGATAACTATGAATTTAAGCTTGAAATGAATATCGATTCGTGTATATAAAATCCACTTATCAGTTGCCAGTGTTTACACCTGCATTTTGAATAGGAGTCTCTCTCGTTTGGTTTTGCATAAATTCTAAAAAGTTCCTAAATATACCATCTTTCGTCATTTGGTCGGTGTTATTGTTTACACGAGGATTATTGCCTTCCTGGTGCACATTATCCTGGTTATTGATTGTCGGTGACTCAACGGTCTCATGTGCTTTATTGCTTATCTCAGCATTTTCAGATGCCATTTTCAAATACTATCACAAAATAAGGGTTAATTGATATACCACATATTATCCCTATACTTTGACCGACCAATTAAATAACAAATAACTTAGGTAGTTTATACTAGCGAAGGAATTACACGTCTCTCCCCTCCTAGTTCTAGTCTCACATCTTAGCCAGAGATCATATCCCTAAGCTTTGATACCAATTGTGACACCCTCAAAATAGGTTTACATCATCCATCTTGAGTCGCCAAATACATGGTACAGAAATCAAATACAAACTTCTTTAATACAACTGTCATGTAAAAATACGACAAAACATACCTGAGTTTTTACATGAATATTGTCTCATAGACAATATCCAAACTCTAATTTAATCCTCATTACATTTATTATCACACTAAGTAGTGAAGACTACTAAAATAACCATCCCAGATAGTCACTCCATTCCCCGACTAGTCCCGGTTACGTTCTCATTTCCTAAAGAGAACAATGAAAGCAAAAGGGTGAGCTCAACTAGCCCAGTAAGAAATATTATAACTAAGATAATACAAAATAAATTATCATTAGCCTTCAATTGTGTTAAACTGATAAAATACAATAAACATCAAGTTTAACTGCAGCGGAACAAGCAATCCATTAGAAGAGTCAAGTAGAACATGATATCTACTATTTTCTATGATTTAAAAAGTTTTTCATCCACTTTATCGCTGAGACTCAGCTTAATAAATAAACCACATCATCGAATCATCCCTGCACTACGGGCCAAGAATATTCATGTAATCATCAATGGTCATGATTATACTGAATAATCCTTGGTCATAATTATACCAACAACAGTCCATCAATGAACTACGGGCCAATGAGGACTTTTACCACATCATTTGTAACATTATGGGCCATGATTATACCGAATGATCCCTGGTCATAATCATATCAATCAACAGTCCATCTATGCACGTAAGCCAAAGATGACTTTCATCACAATATAAGCATGATGATGATAACAATGATATAAGCATTAATTGTGACGCCCCCAAAATAGGTATACAACACCCATTCTGAGTCGCCAAATACTTGGTACAGAAACAACTACAACTTTATTAATACAATTGTCGTGCAAAATACGACAACACATAAACTGTGAGTTTTAAAAACAAATATTGTCTTATAGACAATATCAACACTTAAATAAGTCCTCATTATAATTATTTATACACTATTTTACAAAATAGTGAGGACTATAAAAACGACTTTCTAGAACCTTCATTCCATACCCCGACTAGTACTCGCTACATTCTCGCCTCCTGAGAAGAAAAAATGGAACAAAAAGGAAAAGGGAGAGCTTAACTAGCCCAGTAAAGAATATTATGACTAAGATAACATAGAATAAATTATCGTTAGTCCTCAATAGGGAAAAATCTGATAGAATATAATAGAAAATAAGTTTTAAATCAATATTCGCAGCGGAAATAATAATTCATTAGAAGAGTTACGTAGAGAATGAAATCTACTTTCTTCTATGAATTTAAAAGTTTATCATCAATATTTTATCCCGGTAACATCAATCAATATACATCTTGAATTAAATATTCATCTTTGCACTATAGGCCAAAGATATTCATCAGTTGGTCATGTTCATCTCAACACCTGTTTATCTTTGCACTACGGGCCAAAGATATTTATCAGAAAATCATTCATCTTTGTACTACATGCCAAAGATATTCAGTTATGTATGACCCCAACTTATTATAAATAAAATTAAATTTCCTCTATTTATTATTCTGAAATAGTAAGGGTTGATTTGATTAATGTGGTTAGTTATAGGTAAAATGCGCAAATATTTTAAATAAGCAAATGGTTATAAAATATTCATTTTTATCGGAGAATATTCGTTTGGTCGTGGAATATTCTTCCGTTTGAGAATATTCGTGACGGCCTGACCTTAAACCTTTTGTGTGGGCCCCATAACGGAAAGCGATTGGATGAAGAAAGCGACAAGTATAAGTTTTTTATAAATAACGGCGTAGTTGTTACCGTTAATACTGTTGGAATACCCGGTGGTTAAAACACAATAATACACGTTGTTGCACAAGAAGATGACGTGATATTGCACCAATTATTGATTCTTACGTAAAGAAGGCACTACTCAATAATTATTACGGAATTATCGCTCATTCAAGATTTTATTTTATTGATTCAATAATTGTTGCATTAATATTCTATATTATCGTTGTTTCAATAATTGTCACTACACAAAGATTTTCCATTATCGAAGCTAATAATTCATAATATCCTAAATAATATTATTAGATAACATTATTGGCAATGTCTAGAAAGTTACATACAGGAGAGGTTTGGTCACCTAATCATGCGTACGATAAGGAGAAATTCTTATTGAAAGCCCCTCTCTTCCTGAAACGGCACCGTTCATCGATTTGTGATTACGTAATATTATTTGTGAATAATTAATTATTGATTTATATGATGAGGAAAATATTGATTTTATGTGGATATAGATGGAGAAAATTTTAAAGTGACAATTGTTAAAATTGATATTTTATCTTTTACGATAAAATAATATTTTATTATATTATTATAATATAATAATGGTGATATTTTTACAATGAATGTGGGATATATGAGTATATATACGGGACCCCATTTCTTGACCGAAATTTGATTATAACTTGTAAAATCGTCCGTTTGTGGATTTCGGTCAATTTCTATTTAGAATTTGGAAAAACTTTCTTCTGCAAAGTTGTAGATAATGAAATTTCCTATGGAAGAGACATATGGTTTGATTTTTTCTGACAAAAGGGCTATTTATCATGAATTATTGAAGTTCTAAAGTTCTGAAATAATATTATTTCATCGATAAAAGAGTTATGCGGATCTTCATCGAAAGGACGTGGAATTTAGTATTGGGGATCATGTATTGTTGCGTGTGGCTCCATGGAAGGGAGTTACAAGATTCGGGAAGAGAGGAAAGCTTAATCCACGATTTATTAGTCCATTTCAAATTCTTGACCGAGTAGAAAATGTGGCCTATAAACTTGTGTTACCTCCAAGTATGTCTCGTGTTCATAATGTTTTTAATATATCTGTGCTACGTAAATATATGAAAGACCCAAACCACGTTATTGAGTTAGAACCGGACGAGATAGCCGAAGACTTAATGTAAGACCCCAACTTTTTGAATAAAGATTAAATTTTCTCAAAATATATTTTTGAATATTATGGTGTGGATTTGATATAATGTTATAGTTGTGGGTAATATTTACAAATTTTACTAAGTAAGCAAGTTTTTATATAATATTCGATTGGTCGGGGAATATTCGTTTTAACGAGGAATATTCGCATAATGCAAGACAATCATTGGTAGACTCCATGGCGGAATTATTGTTTATTGAGAAAACGACAAAAATACTTTATAAAAATAACAAATGGAAGTTTTACTGATTAACTGTTGAAACACACGGTGTTAAAAGTACGATAATACACGTGGTTGCATAAGTAGCACTACAGTATTGATTATTGATGCTTACGTGAGAAGTCACTCGGTTATACTCAATTATTGCTACGATGAATTGACGATCATATCTATCATATTATGGATTCAGCTTATGGTCGATATCATCTGCATAAAATGTTTTTTATTAAATCAATACTTGAGACGACAAAGTTATTCATATTATAAACCGCAATATTTACAATGTCTAGAAGTTCATCGAGGAGAGGTTTGGTCACCTAATCATTGCTACCATGAGGAGAAATCCTTATTGAAAGCCCCTCTTCCTGAGAACGACTTCGGTTGATAAATATTGTGAGTTATAATATTAATGATGAATGTTGTTCGGAGTTGAATTTGGAGACGCGACGTGATATTTGAGTCCTAATCGGCGAAATTAGTAAAAATAGTCTATAAACACAAAATTTTTCGGGATTCACTATTTGGTCAAAAAGTCAACAGTTGACTTTTTCGGGAAAAGTCAAACTTCAAAATTTCAAAATTTATATTTTCGATAAAAATAGTTTCATTATGTTGGAATTGTTTGTGTTAGTGAAAATCGACATTTATTCCGATGATAATTGATGTCTAGGGGTTATATTGATAAATCGGGTAATTTATCGGATAAATGAGCAATTAATTGCTACTAATTCACATGCTTATATAACTATTTGTTCACATATGTGTACTATTGAATCACATTATTTACTATTAGGGGAGTTGGTGCAAGATTGATAATACTTGCATGACTAAGTTAAAAATTGAGGTATAGATAGAGGTACTATACTGTAATTCGTATTTTTTTTCACGTGATTATACTATTGATTCACATGATTGAACTATTGATTCACATTATTTACTATTAGGGGAGTTGGTGCAAGATTGATAATACTTGCAGGACTAAATTAAAAATGAAAGAAAAGTTGGAGGTATTGTACTGTAATTTTCGAGCCCCAAAATATGCAAATATCGAAACTATATTTTCCTATAAATAGAAGCTCATTCTTCCTTCATTTCTCACGAATTCACAAAAGCTTTAGAGCGATTATTATAGAGAGAAATTATAGAGAGAAAGAAGAAGAGAAATCTGCTACTCACTATTCCAGTATCCAGTTTTTCCAAGGTAGGGAGTATTATTTCTTTCTTATCCATGAAGAGAACTTATGTTATTCCATTCTTTATTATTCTATTGGAATAACTCAGATATCGCCATGAGCTACCCTATACTAGGTGAAATTCTTCTCATTATTCCATTATTTATCATTTTGTTGGAACAATCTGTTTTGTGCGTTCTCACGCCGGGACTCGGTTAAAATTTTTATTATTCTCGTTGAATATCCTGTTCTGCATGCATTTTACGCGGGACCGGTTCCGCTCTTTATTATTCTCGTTGGAATATCCTCATACGGCTATTACGTCGGACCTAATTCTGTTATTTATTATTTTGTTGGAATAACCTGTCTGTGCGGTCTATCGCATGCCTGGTGATTTCTTTTGTTATTCAATTCCTTGTTATACTTAGTTGGTTAAAGTTTTGACTTCTATACTCCATGAAATTAGTGGAATATTCTTGATATTTGCGCTTCATCCAGTATTTTTTTATAGAAATATTCTTCTGGGTATTCTTGAATTTTACTCTACAAAGAAGTATCATGTTGACAATTTGGACGTTATTAGTTCCTGAATGAATTAATTCTTGAACTTTTTTTATTGAATTCTTATATCATTGTCATCATCCTCATGTTTATATTTTTTTTGGAAGTCATCTGTGGCTCAGAGTGCATAGATGGACTTGGTATGATTATGACCGTATTATTATTATTGTAATCATGGTAGTAATATTACAAATGATGTGGTAAAAGTACTCATTGGCCCGTAGTGCTTTGATGGACAGTTGTTGGCATGATCATGACCATTATTGAATACACAAATATTCTTGGCCCGTAGTGCATGGATAATTGTGGTCGTGATACTAAAGAATATCCTTGGCCGTAGTGCAGGGGTGATTCGATGATGTGGATTATTTATTAAAATTGAGTCCCAAATGATAAAAGTGATGAAAAACCTTCTAAATCATAAAAGATAGTAGATTTTATTCTCTACTTGACTCTTTTAATGGATTTCTAGTTCCGCTGCAGTTAAACTTGATGGTTGATATATTGTATCAGTTTAACACTGTTGAAGGCTAACGAGAATATATTCTGCATTACCTTAGTCATAATATTTCCTACTGGGCTAGTTGAGCTCACCCTTTTACTTTTATTGTTCTCTTCAAGAAATGAGAACGTAGCAGGGACTAGTCGGGGAACGGAGTGACGGACCAGATGATAGAATTAGTAGTCCTCACTATTCTGTGAAATAGTGTAATATTAATTGTAATAAGGACTCCTTTTGAGTTTGTGTAATCTCTAGTAGAAAATATTTGTATTCAAACTCACAGTTTATGTTTTGTCGTATTGTACACGACAGTTGTATTATTAAGTTGTATTTGAATTTATGTACCATGTAAATGGCGACCCAAGATGGGTGACGTATAACTAATTTTGGGGGCGTCACAGTTGGTATCAAAGCTTAAGGATATGATCCCTGGCTAAGATGTGAGACTAGAACTAGGAGGGGAGAGACGGGGAATTCCTTCGGTAGTATGACCTACCTAAGTTTATTTGGTATTTAATTGGTTGGTTAGAGTATATGGATAATATGTTGCATGTCAATTAACCCTTGTTTTGTGGCAGTGTTTGAAAATGGCATCCGAGAATGTTGAGAACATCAATGGAGCACAGGAGACCGTTAAGTCTCCACAGATCAATAACCAGGACAACGTGCATTAGGAAGGCGACAATCCTCATGCAAACAACAACACTAACCAAATGATGAACGATGGAATGTTCCGAGGCTTCATGCAATTTATGCAACATCAAAGTAGAGTGGCTCTGTTCAAAATACGAGTGTAAACACGGAAAATCTCGGACGGTCACCGCTAAACAGCGATTCAAGGAGCCGGGACCACCCGAGTTTATTGGAGAGCCTAAACCACTTAAGGCAGAAGCATGGATAAAGCAGATCACCAAGATATTTGATGTCTTGGGATGCTCCGAGGAGCAAAAGGTTCCCTTCACCACCGTCATGTTGCATGAAGAGGCAGATTCTCGGTGGGAATCAGAAAAAGCATCTACCGACTGGCGCTCTCAAGATGTCTTGGGAGAAGTTCCAAGAGCTATTCAACGACAAGTACTTTCCCGAAAGTATTCTTCACATGAAAGAGGTGGAGTTTATCAAGTTAGAACAAAACAATATGACCGTGTCGCAATACGAGGCTAGATTTGCAGAGTTGTCCCGGTTTGCATCCCATTTGGTCGATAATGAGGAGCGAATGACACGAATGTTTTTAAGAGGTTTGAAACCGGAGATACGTCAATATCTTATTTCTCATAAACTGTGTTTGTACTCAGATGTTGTAAATAGGGCTCAGTTATTGGAGCGCGATAACGAATCAATCTGGAACCAAGGGAAAGCGGCGAAAAGATGAAAATACCAGTGGTAACAGTCATCGAAATGGAGACAACAAGCGTGGAGGGAATCAACATGCCAGAAATGGTAACCACTTCGGTGGTAATCATGGCCAAGATAGTAAAAATGGACATTTCAAGAAAAGGAGATTTAACAATGATGGAAAGACGTCAGCACCAGCAACCGTGGTTAAGGAAGGAGAACGACCACCTATCATATGCTTCAAATGCGGAGGAGAGGGACATATCAGTCCAAACTGCGCGATGCCATCCAAAGCGTGTTATAATTATAGAAGAGAAGGTCACCTAGCCCGATTTTGTCGTTCACCAGAAGACAAGTTCAAATTAGGATGGAGGCACCAAAGGTCAGTCCCGTAAAAGTCAAAGCCGGTGAAGTGTAAGGGAGAGCGTTTGTTGTGACCTCCCGTAAAGTAAGGAACCCGAACGAGGTCATCACGGGTAAGCTTATCATAAACTCTAGCGAAGTCTATACCTTATTTGATACCGGTTCTACCCATTCTTTTATTTCTCTACTTGCTTTCAACGATTAAATTTGACTCGGAGAAATTAGACTTTGACTTATCTATTGAAACTCCATTAGGAGAAACCTTCATTACATCCAATTGCTTATAAGTCTTGTTTGATTCAAATCGGTAACGCATACGTTACACGCTGTCGATCTTATCTCCTTAAAAATACTTGCATTTGACGTGATTCTAGGGATTGATTGGTTAACTACTCATCATGCTAAAATTGATTGTTTTCGTAAGGTTGTTAGCTTTCATATTCCTAATAAACCTATTATGCGAATTCAAGTGACCAAACCATTAAAATCAATCACGGTCATCTCAAGCCATAAAGCTATTCGTTTATTGAAAAACGGATGTCAAGCTTTCTTAGCTCATGTCACGGATTTAAACAAAAATACGTCAGATTTGAAGGATATTTCTATTGTTAATAAATTTCCTGACGTATTCCTTGAAGATCTTCCTGGCCTACCCCCTGAGCGTGAAGTTGAATTTTGTATCGACCTTGAACCCAATACAAAACCCATTTCTAAAGCCCCATATCGAATGGCTCTGATTGAACTTCAGGAGTTAAAGACCCAATTGCAGAAATTGTTAGACATTGGTTTCATTCGTCCTATTACGTCTCCTTGGGGCTTCCTGTTCTATTCGTGAAGAAGAAAGATGGGAGTATTCGACTTTGTATTGATTATCAGGAGTTGAATCATGTCACCATTAAAAATAGGTACCCATTGCCACGTATTGATGACCTGTTTGATCAGTTACAAGGAGCACAATTTTTTTTAAAGATCGATCTTCGTTCTGGATATCATCAGCTGAAGGTTAAAACAGAGGATATTCCAAAGACTGCCTTCAGAACTCGGTACAGGCATTATGAATTCTTAGTCGTGTCTTTTGGATAAACTAATGCTCCTGCTACCTTCATGGATATGATGAATCGAGTATTCAAGGAATATTTGGATCACTTTGTGGTCGTCTTTATTGATGACATCCTTATTTATTCCAAAAGCCGTGAATATCATGAGCAACACTTGAGGCTGATACTCCAAAAGCTTCGTGAATATAAGCTTTATGCCAAGTTAAAGAAATGTGAGTTCTGGCTTGAGGAAGTAGCATTCCTTGGGCACGTAGTATCAAGTCATGGAATATCCGCTTGACCCAAAGAAAGATTGAAGCTATTCAAAGTCAGGAGCAACCCAAATCGATGATCAAGTACGTAGCTTTCTCGGTTTAGCTGGTTATTATTGGAGATTCGTGGAAGGATTTTCTCGAATCGCTACTCCATTAACTCAGTTGACTCAAAAAAATACAAAGTTCGGTTGGAGCGAGGAATGTGAGAAGAGTTTTCAAGAACTCAAAAGGAGACTCATTTCAACACCTGTTCTGACAATACCATCTGGTTCAGAGGGATTTGTCATCTACAGTGATGCTTCGGGCAAAGGGTTAGGATGTATTCTCATGCAACATGGGAAAGTCATAGCTTTATGCCTCAAGACAACTCAAAGAATATGAGAGGAATTATCCTACTCATGATCTAGAGTTAGCAAATTTTGTCTTCGCACTTAAAATTTAGAGGCATTACTTGTATGGAAAGAAAGTGGAGATCTTTACGGATCATAAAAGCCTCAAATATTACTTCACTCAAAAGGAACTCAACATGAGACAACGACGTTGGCTTGAACTATTGAAAGATTATGATCATACCATCCAATACCATCACCGAAAAGCGAACGTGGTAGTGACGCATTGAGTAGAAGATCATATGCGGGTACGAGTGCAATATTCACAACACAAAAGCCCATTTTGTGTGACTTGCAAAGGATGGAGATAGAGTTAAAGACTCCAGGAACCCATATGATGATGGCGAATATACGAGTAGAACCGACTTTAATCGATAAAGTTAAAGCTGCTCAAGCTATATGTGACGCCCCAAAATAGGTATACATCACCCATTCTCGAGTTGTCAATACATGGCATGTAAAACAACTACAACTTTATTACTACAACAATAAAGCTGTGAGTTTAAATACAAATATTATCTTCTGATAATATCTATACTCAAATAAATCCTCATCACATTTATTGATACATTATTTTACAAAAATGGTGAGGACTACTAAACAATCCTTTCTAAAACCTTCATTCCATACCCCGACTAAATACTCGCTATATTCTCGCCTCCCCGAGAAGAATGGAACAAAAAGGAAAAGGGTGAGCTCAACTAGCTCAAGAAAGAATATTATGACTAAGATAATGTACAACAAATTATCGTTAGTCTTCAACAGGAAAAATTTAATAGAATACAATAGACAACAAATTTTAAATCAATATTCAGCGTGAAATAATAATTCATAGAAGAGTTACGTAGAAAATGAAATCTACTATAATCTATGAATTTAATAGTCCATCATCAATATTTTATCCTCAGAACATCAATCAATTTTCATCTCAAATCAAATATTCATCTTTGCACTACTGAGCCAAAGATATTCATCAATCGGTCATGTTCATCTCAACACTGCTCATCTTTGCACTAAAGGCCAAAGATATTCATCGATTAGTCATGTTCATTTAAACACCCGCTCATCTTTGCACTACAGCCAAAGATATTCTTCAGAAATCATTCATCTTTGCACTACTGGGCCAAAGATATTCAATAATATCATCATTTAAGACCGAGGATGATGAAAATATTTTTTAAAGAACGAATCCAAAGAAACAAAATGACAAGGATTAAGGATTAAGGATTAGTGCTTTGTTTTATCCATGTCCAACAATACCTCAAAAATAATCATAGTGGTGTAAAATTCAAGAATGATCAAAACATGGATACAATCAAAGCTAGTATCCGTAATAGATATTTTGGACGAAAAAGAAGAAATTTTATTTTTCTATGAATAAAGGTCGATATCGTGAATAATGTCGTATCGTGAATAAAAACTCAACACCAAAAGATAGAAATTCCACAAAAAACATCTTCACGCTTCATGAATAGTACTCGTGAATAGTAACTCGTGAATAGTAACTCATGAATAGTAACTCGTGAATAGTAACTCATGAATAGTAACCCCGACATGAAAAAGTTCCAAATTTGATAAAAGTTCCAATCAATATTTCAAAGATAATGATATTGAAGAAATAATATCATTACGAAAAAAAATAATATCCCTTACCTCAAAGAATCAAGATTTCTAAGGAAAGGTCTCAAGTGATGTTGAATGAAACTTGTCTTGAATAAAGAACTCTCAAAGTATCTAAATACTCACAAAATACGCTCAATAATATAGAGAGAAAGAGAAAATCTTTGTTTCTCGTGTGATTTTCAATTCTAACTTAGCCCTCTATTTATAGGAAAATGTTAGCCCGCCAAGCGCAGACTTGACCACTTTACGATGGCTTTACCTCGCTACTATTGCCACCCACCACATTTGAAATAAAATTCAGCACATTTCTTCACCAACCACAAGTGGGGCCCACTCAATTCTAGAATTTTCCACCAAAATCAATTATAACCCCAATTTACTAATCACCACCTCTTAAAATTCATAACAAATCACTCGTTCATTTTAACGGTTCAAAATTTGTGGACATATACTCAACTTATGTATGTATAACATATCCAAAAATTACAACGATCCAACGGTCGGATTAAAAATTATAACTCACGTTAATACATCGTAAAAATACTTGATTTGATTTTTAATACCTCCATTCCGACAAAATTACTGATAAAACACCTCAACATTAAATCATTCAATTATAACCACATAAAATAAATAAATCCATCGTTTATAAATATTTTCTTATCATATCAATAATTAATTATTCACAAATAATATTACGTAATCACAATTATGACAACCAAAGTAGTTCCAGAGAGGGGGCTTTCCGATAAGGATTTCTCCTTACTGGCGCGCAATTAGGTGACCAAACCTCTCCTTGACAGAACTTTCTAGACATTGCCAATAATGCTATCTAATAATATTATTTAAATAATATGAATTATTGATCCGATAATGGAGATAATGTGCGTTGACAATTATTGAACAACAATAATATAAAATATCAACGCAGCAATTATTGAATCAATAAAATAAAATCTCGAATAAGAATTCTTGTAACAATTATTGAGTAGTGCCTTCTTACGTAAGGATCAATAATTGATGCAATCTGCGTGCAATCTGGTGTCTCAGCTTGTGCCACCACACGCAGACATTCTTGTATTTTAACCAATCGGTATTCCAACGATGTCTTACTTGGTAATAACTACGCCGTTATTTTTAACCAACTTATATTTGTCGTTTTCTTCATCCAATCGCTTTTTACATTATGGGCCCCACACATGGTCGCTACTGGTCGCATTTAATATTCCCAAACAATCATTTAATATTCCACGACCAAACGAATATTCCCCGACAAAATGAATATTTTATAACCACTTGCTTATTTTGAAATATTTGCGTATTTAACCCTTAACTATCCACATTAATCAAATCAACCCTTACTATTTCAAAATAATAAATAAAGGAAATTCCTTTTTATTTAAAAAAATTTCGGGGTCTTACACTATAGACCTGGAGCTAATGCGTATGAAGAAGAAAGTGCAAGAAGGTGCTATGCCGGAAGCAAGAATCGATGAGGAAGGAATACTTCAAGTCAACTCTAGACTTTGTGTTCCTAACGACCCTAATTTAAAGTATAAAATCATGATGGAGGCGCACAACACACCGTTTGTAATCCATCCTGGGAGTACCAAAATGTATCGTGATCTTTGACATACATTTTGGTGGTGCAATATGAAGAGAGAGATAGCAGAGTTTATCTCAAGGTGTTTAACTTGTCAATGATTCAAGGCAGAGCATCAAGTACCAAAAGGTCCATTGCAACCACTTGAAATTCCAGAATGGAAGTGGGAGCACATTACCATGGATTTCGTTACCGGTCTTCCCAAAGTTTCTCAAGGCATAAATGCGATTTGGGTGATTGTTGATAGATTGACCAAGTCTGCTCATTTCTTACCGATACGAGAAACTTATACACTTGAACGTCTTGCTCGTATGTACATAAATGAGGTTGTAAGATTGAATGGTATGCCAAGATCCATAGTTTTTGATCGAGACCCAAGATTCACTTCAAGATTTTGGGTTAGTTTGCAAAAAGCTATGGGCGCAATTCTGATTTAGCTTCGGCATATCATCCCTCGACGAGACGGACAATCGGAGAGGGACGATTCAAACTCTTAAAGATCTATTAAGACTCGTGTCCTTGACTTCAAGGAAGTTGGGACAAGTTCTTATCATTGGTGGAGTTTTCCTACAACAACAGTTATCAAGCAAGTATTGGCATGGCTCCATTCGAGGCGTTGTATGGAAGAAAGTGTCGTTCTCTAGTATACTGGGATGAGTTGGGTGAAGCAACGTTGTTGGGACCAGAGTTGGTACGTATGACTGCGGAAAAGGTTTAAATGATCTGACAACGTATAAAAACCTCACAAGATCGACAAAAGAGTTATGCTGATCTTCATCGAAAGGACGTAGAATTCGATATTGGAGATCATGTATTGTTACGTGTTGCTCCATCGAAAGGAGTTACAAGATTTGGAAATAGGGGAAAGCTCAATCCTCGATTCATTGGCCCATTTTTAATCCTCGATCGAGTAGGAACTGTGGCCTATAGACTTGCGTTACCGCCAAGTATGTCTCGTGTTCATAACGTTTTTCACATATCCATGTTACGTAAATATGTGAAAGACCCAAACCACATTATTGAGTTAGAACCGGACGAAATAGAGGAAGATTTAATGTATGAAGAGGTTCCTATTCAAATCTTGGATAAGAAGGAACATATTCTACGCTCCAAGGTTATACCTCAAGTCAAAGTTTTGTGGAGAAACCACGATGTTGAGGAAATAACTTGGGAATTAGAATCTGAAATGAAATCAAGGTATCCTCACCTCTTCGACATACCAGGTACGCACCCTAATTTCGAGGACGAAATTTCATAAGAAGGGGAGGTTGTAAGACCCCAACTTTTTGAATAAAGATTAAATTTTCTCGAAATATATTTTTGAATATTATGGTGTGGATTTGATATAATATTATAGTTGTGGGTAATATTTACAAATTTTGCAAAGTACGTAAGTTGTTATATAATATTCGATTGGTCGGGAAATATTCGTTTTAACAGGGAATATTCGTACAACGGCACAAACATTGGTGGACGCCCACAACGGAATTATTGTCGGATTGAGAAAATGACAAAAATACTTTATGAAAATAACGGCGGAAGTTTTACCGTTAACTGTTGAAACACTCAGTGTTAAAAGTACAGTAATACGCGTGGTTGCATAGTAGTACACGGTATTGATTATTGATGCTTACGTGAGAAGTCACTCAGTTATACTCAATTATTGCTACAGTAATTGCTGCATCATATCTATCATATTATGGATTTAATTATGGTCAATATCATCTGCATAAAATGTTTTTTTATTAAATCAATACTTGAGACGACAAAGTTATTCATATTATAAACTGCAATATTTACAATGTCTAGAAGTTCTGTCAAGGAGAGGTTTGGTCACCTAATTACGCACCAATAGGGAGAAATCCTTGGGCATGTGGTGTCAAAACATGGAGTATCTGTTGACCCGGCGAAGATTGAAGCAATACAAAGTTGGGAACAACAGAAGTCGGTGACCGAACTACGTAGCTTTCTGGGCTTAGCTGGTTATTATCGGAGATTCGTGGAAGGATTTTCTCGAATCGCTATTCCATTAACTCAGTTGACTCAGAAAGATATAAAATTCGTATGGAGGGAGGAATGCGAGGAGAGTTTCCAAGAGCTTAAGAGGAGACTCATTTCGGCACCTGTTCTGACAATACCATCCGGTTCGATGGATTTGTTATCTCTGACGATGCTTGAGCAAAGGGTTAGGATGTGTTCTCATGCAGTGGGGAAAAGTCATAGCCTATGCCTCATGACAACTTAAAGAATATGAGAGGAATTATCCTACTCATGATCTAGAGTTAGCGGCAATCGTTTTAAGCTAAAAGATCCGGAGGCACTATCTATATGGGGAGAAAGTGGAGATATATTCAGACCATAAAAGCTTCAAATATTTCTTCACTCAAAAAGAACTCAACATGCGGCAACGACGTTGGCTCGAGCTGTTAAAAGATTACGACCACACTATTTAATACCATCTTGGAAAAATGAACGTGGTAGCTGACGCTTTGAGTAGAAGATCATATGCGGGAACGAGTGCGATGTTGTTAACATAAAGGCCTATTTTGTGTGATTTACAAAAATGAAGATAGAATTCAAGACTCCGGGGACCCATGCAATGATGTCAAGTATACGTATAGAACCAACTTTTATCGATAAAGTTAAAGTTGCTCAAGCCACGGACCCGGAGCTGATGCGTATGAAGAAGAAAGTGCAAGAAGGTGCTATTCTAGAAGCAAGAATCGATGAAGAAGGAATACTTCGAGTCCACTCCAGACTTTGTGTTCCTAATGATTCTGATTTGAAGTACAAGATCATGATGGAGGCACACAATACACCATTTACAATCCATCCTGGAAGTACCAAAATGTATCGTGATCTTCGACATACATTTTGGTGGAATAATATGAAGAGAGAGATTGCAAAGTTTATCTCGAGGTGTTTAACTTGTCAACGTGTAAAGGCGGAGCATCAAGTACCTAAGGGTCCGTTGCAACCACTTGAGATTCCAAAATGGAAGTGGGAACACATTACCATGGATTTCGTTACGGGTCTTCCCACGGTTTCTCAAGGCATAAATGCTATTTGGGTTATTGTTGATAGATTAACTAAGTCTGCTCATTTCTTGCCGATACGGGAGACTTATTCCCTTGAACGTCTTTCTCGTATGTACGTAGATGAGATTGTGAGATTGCGAGATTGCATGGCATGCCAGTATCCATAGTTTTGGATCGTGACCCAAGATCCACTTCAAGATTTTGGGTTAGCTTACAAAAAGCTATGGGCACGGATTTACGGTTCAGTTCGGCATACCATCCTCAAACGGACGGACAATCGGAGAGGACTATTCAAACTCTTGAAGATCTATTAAGACTCTGTGTCCTAGACTTCAAAGGGATTTGGGATAAGTATTTACCATTGGTGGAATTTTCCTACAACAACAGTTATTAGGCAAGTATAGGTGTGGCTCCATTTGAAGCATTATATAGACGGAAGTGTCGCTCTCTAGTGTGTTGGGATGAGGTAGGTGAAGCAACATTGTTGGAACCAGAGGTGGTACGTATTACTACAGAAAAGATCCAAATGATTCGACAACGTATACAAATGGCACAGGATAGATAAAAGAGTTAAGCGGATCTTCATCGAAAGGACGTGAAATTTAGTATTGGGGATCATGTATTGTTGCGTGTGGCTCCATGGAAGGGAGTTACAAGATTCGGGAAGAGAGAAAAACTCAATCCATGATTTATTGGTCCATTTCAAATTCTTGACCGAGTAGGAAATGTGGCCTATAGACTCGCGTTACCTCCAAGTATGTCTCGTGTTCATAATGTTTTTCATATATCTGTGTTACATAAATATGTGAAAGACCCAAACCACGTTATTGAGTTAGAACCGGACGAGATAGCCAAAGACTTAACGTATGAAGAGGTACCTGTCAAGATCTTGGATAGGAAGGAACATGTCCTACGCACGAAGGTCATACCATAAGTTAAAGTTTTGTGGAGAAACCATGCTATAGAGGAAATGACCTGGGAGTTGGAAACGGAAATGAAAACGAGGTACCCTCACTTTTCGAAACACCAGGTACGTATGTCAATTTCGAGGACGAAATTTCATAAGGAAGAGAGGTTGTAAGACCCCAACTTATTATAAATAAAATTAAATTTTCTCTATTTATTATTCTGAAATAGTAAGGGTTGATTTGATTAATGTGGTTAGTTATGGGTAAAATGCGCAAATATTTTAAATAAGCAAGTGGTTATAAAATATTCATTTTTATCGGAGAATATTCGTTTGGTCGTGGAATATTCTTACTATCGGGGAATATTCGTACGACGGCGCAACCTTGTATGGGCCCCATAACGAAAAGCGATTGGATGAAAAAAACAACAAGTATAAGTTGTTTATAAATAACGGCGTAGTTGTTACCGTTAATACTGTTGGAATACCCGGTGGTTAAAACACGATGTCGCATTGTTGCCAGACAAGAAGACACTGCAGTATTGCACCAATTATTGATTCTTACGTGAAGGCGTTACTCAATAATTTTTACAGATAATTACTGCTCAAGATATTTTATTTTATTGATTCAATAATTGTTGCATTAATATTCTATATTCTTTGTTGTTTCAATAATCATTACTACACAAGATTTTCCATTATCGAAGAAATAATTCATATTATCTAAATAATATTATTAGATAACATTATTGGCAATGTCTAGAAAGTTACATCTAAGGAGAGGTTTGGTCACCTAATTGCTTGGCCCAATGAGAAATTCTTATTGAAAGCCCCCTCTTTCCGGAGACTACCGGTTGTCGAGATTGTGATTCTCGTAATATTATTTGTGAATAATTAATTATTGATTTATATGATGAGAAAAATATTGATTTTATGTGGATATAGATGGAGAAATTTTTTAAAGTGACAATTGTTAAAAATTGATATTTTATCTTTTCTGATAAAATAATATTTTATTATATTATTATAATATAATAATAGTGATATTTTTACAATGAATGTGGGATATATGAGTATATGTGGAGGAGGAGTATTTTTGTTACTAAAAATATTTAAAACATGTTTTTCATGTTTATGGACCCCATTTCTTGACTGAAATTTGATTATAGCCTGTAAAATCGTCCGTTTGTGGATTTCAGTCAATTTTTGTTTAGAATTTGGAAAAACTTTCTTCTGCAAAGTTGTAGATAATGAAATTTCCTATGGAAAAGACATATGGTTCGAATTTTTCTGATAAAAGGGCTATTTATCATGAATTATTGAAGTTCTGAAGTTCCGAAATAATTAATTTTTGGAAGTTTTATTTATTTTTATTAATAAAACATTTTTTTACACTTTGAGGGCATCATTAACATGTGCCAGGGGCTGAATTCAGTTGCCAAAGGTGTACGTAGAAAATTTGTATATATATATATATATATTTATATTATATTTAATTTTCTGCTTTGGTGTTCTAAGCATTTTCCTATAAATAGGGTGCTTAGGTTAGAATTGAAAATCACACCAGAAACTAAAGATTTCTCTCTCTATAATATCGAGCGTATTTTTGTGAGTATTTTAGTACTTTGAGTATTGCTATACTATGCAAGTTCTTTCAAAGACTATATCCATATTTTCAAATCGTAAATCTTATCCTTTTGGGGTAAGGGATGTTATTTTCTTCTTAAATGATATTATTTTCTTCAATATCATTATGCCGAAATATTGGGTTGAATTTTTTATCAAATTTGGAACTTTTTGTGTCGGGGTTACTATTCTCGTATACGGCACTATTCACAAAAAAATGAAATTTTCTTCTTTTTGTCCAAAATATCTATTATGGATAGTAGCTTTGATTGTATCTATATTTTGATCATTCTTGAATTTTACTCCACTATGATTATTTATGAGGTATTTTTGGACATGGAATAGCTGAAATACGAATCCTTAATATTTATTCTTTTGTTTCACTGGATTCGTTTTTTTTAAATATATTTTCATCATCCTCGGTCTAAATGATGATATTACTGAATATCTTTGGCGTGTAGTGCAAAGATGAATGATTTTCTGATGAATATCTTTGGCCCGTAGTGCAAAGATGAACAGGTGTTTAGTTGAACATGACCAACTGATGAATATCTTTGGCCTGTAGTGCAAAAATGAATATTTAATTCCAGATATATATTGATTGAGGTTACAGGGATAAAATATCGACATTGAACTTTTAAATTCATATATAGAAGATAGTAGATTGCATTATCTACTTAACTCTTCTAATGAATTATTATTTCTGCTGCAAAGATTGATTTTAAACTGGTTGTCTATTGTATTCTATTAGATTTTTTCCTGTTGAAGACTAACGATAATTTGTTCTATATTATCTTGGTCATAATATTATTTACTGGGCTAGTTGAGCTCACCCTTTTCCTTTTTGTTCCATTTTTCTTCTCAGGATGCGAGAATGTAGCAAGTACTAGTCGGGGTGTGGAATGATGGTTCTAGAAAGTCGTTTTAATAGTCCTCACCATTTTTGTAAAATAATGTATCAATAATTGTAATAAGGACTTATTTGAGTGTGGATATTGTCTAGATGACAATATTTGTATTTAAACTCACAGCTTTTATGTTGCATTAATAAAGTTGTAGTTGTTTCTGTACCACGTATTTTGACGACTCAAAATGGGTGTTGTATACCTATTTTGGGGGCGTCACAAGTTATATCATCATTTAGAACTGAGGATGATGAAAAATATTTTAAAGAAAACGAATCCAGTGAAACAAAAGAACAAATATTAAGGATTCGTACTTTAAACAATCCAAGTTCAAAAATACTTCATAAATAACAATAGTGGAGTAAAATTCTAGAATGATCAAAACATGGATACAATCAAAGCTAGTATCCATAATAGATATTTTGGACAAAAACAAAAATTTAATTTTTCTATGAATAGTGCCGTATTCGTGAATAGTGCTATATACGTGAATAGTGTCGTATACGTGAATAGTAACCCTGACACTAAAAGACAAGAATTTTATAAGAAAAATCTTACCAATATTTCGGCATAATGATATTGAAAGAAATAATATCATTTATAAAAAAAATAACATCCATACCTCCAAAAAGACAGTACTTCTGACTGGAATACTAGATATAGTGATAAAGGAACTTGCACCGTATAGCAACACTCAAAGTATCAAAATACTCACAAGAATACGCTCGATAATATAGAGAGAGAAATCTTTAGTTTTTGGTGTGATTTTCAATTCTAACCTAAGCACCCTATTTATAGGAAAATGCTTAGAACACCAAAGCAGAAAATTTAATAATATGTATATATATATATATATATATATATATATATTTTTCACGCCCACCTTAGACAACTGATCTCAGCTCATTTTCCATGCTAGTGGGGACCACCAACTTTTTAAAAACGTTTTTCTTTTGAAAAAATAACTAAAACTTTAAAAATTAATTATTCTGGAACTTCAATAATTCATAATAAATAGCCCTTTTATCAGAAAAATTCAAATCTTATGTCCATTTCATTGGAAATTCAATTCACTACAACTTTGTAGTTTTAAGTTTTTCCAAATTCCAAACAGAAGTTGACCGAAATCCACATACGATTTATTTTACGAGCTATAATCCAATTTCAATCAAGAATGGGGTCCACAAACATGAAAAACATGTTTTAAATATTTTTTGTAACAAAAAATACTCTTTCTCCTCATATATTCATATATCACACATTCATTGTAAAATATCACTATTATTATATTATTATAATATAATAATATATTTAAATGAATTATTTTATCAGAAAAGATAAAATATCAATTTTCAACAATTATCACATTAAAAATTTTCTCCATCTATATCCACATAAAATGAATATTTTCCTTATCATATAAATCAATAATTAATTATTTACAAATAATATTACAGAATCACAATAGTGACAACCAGGACGTTCCCAGGAAAGAGGGACTTTCCAATAAGGATTTCTTCTTACTGGCGCGCAATTAGGTGACCAACCCTCTCCTTAGACAGAACTTTCTAGAGATTGCCAATAATGCTATCTAATAATATTATTCAAATAATATGAATTATTGATCTGATAATGAAAAATATTGTGTAGTGACAATTATTGAAACAACAATAATATAAAATATCAACGTAGCAATTATTGAATTAATAAAATAAAATATTGAACAGTAATTACTGTAACAATTATTGAGTATTGTCTTCTTACGTAAAAATCAATAATTGGTGTAATGCCGTGTGCTACTGTGTTTTAACCACCGAGTATTTCAACAGTATTAACAACTACGTCGTTATTTATAAACAACTTATACTTGTCGTTTTCTTCATCCAATCGCTTTTCGTTATGGGGCCCACACAAGATCTGCTACTGTCAAATGCGAATATTCCCACACAATGAAGAAGAATATTCCACGACCAAACGAATATTCCCCGACAACAATGAATATTTTATAACCACTTGCTTATTTAAAATATTTGCGTATTTTACCCATAACTAACCACATTAATCAAATCAACCCTTACTATTTCAAAATAATAAATAGAGGAAATTCATTTTCATTTATAATAAGTTAGGGTCTTACATTAATCAAACGAAATCAAGGATAAATATTAAAGACTTTAAATTTATTCAGAGTTTAAAAATATCTAAATTGTCAACATGATACTGCTTTGTGGAGTAAAATTCAAGAATAATATTCATGAATCAAAAATAATTTGGACAGAAAAGAAATATATTTTTCGGGTGAATAGTATCCTATGAATAGTACTTCGAGAATAGTACCACGTGAATAGTACCCCATCATGAAAAGTGTGACGCCCCCAAAATAGGTATACATCACCTATTCTGAGTCGCCAAATATATGGTACAGAATACAAATACAACCATAAATATACAACATGAACTGTGAGTTTTAATACAAATATTGTCTTCAAGATAGTATTCAAACTCAAAATAATTCCTCAATACATTTATTATCACACTATTTCATAGAATAGTGAGGACTACTAATGCTATCATCTGGACCGTCACTCCGTTCCCCGACTAGTCCCTGCTACATTCTCATTTCCTGAAGAGAACAATGAAAGCAAAAGGGTAAGCTCAACTAGCCCAGTAAGAAATATTATGACTAAGATAATGCAGAATAAATTATCATTAGCCTTCAACAGTGTTAAACTGATAAAATATAACAAACATCAAGTTTAACTGTAGCGAAACAAGCAATCCATTAGAAAAGTCAAGTAGAGAATAAAATCTACTATCTTCTATGATTTAAAAGTTTTTTCATTACTTTTATCGCTGAGACTCAGCTTAATAAATAATCCACATCATCCCTGCACTACGACCAAGGATATTCATTAGTATCATGACCACAAATTATCCATGCACTATGTGTAAGACCCCAACTTTTTGATTAAAGATTAAATTTTCTCGAAATATATTTTTGAATATTATGGTGTGGATTTGATATAATGTTATAGTTGTGGGTAATATTTACAAATTTGACAAAGTACGCAAGTTGTTATATAATATTAGATTGGTCGGGGAATATTCGTTTTAACAGGAAATATTCGTACAACGACACAATCATTGGTGGATCCCACACAACGGAATTATTGTCAGATTGAGAAAATGACAAAAATACTTTATGAAAATAACGGCGAAAGTTTTACCGTTAACTGTTGAAACACCCGGTGTTAAAAGTATAGTAATACGCGTAGTTGCATAGTAGCACACGGTATTAATTATTGATGCTTACGTGAGAAGTCACTCTGTTATACTCAATTATTACTACGATAATTCTTTATCATATCTCTCATATTATTGATTCAATTATTGTCATAGTATCATTTGCATAATATTTTATATTATTAAATCAATAATTGAGACGACAAAGTTATTCATATTATTATTTGCAATATTGACAATGTCTAGAAGTTCTGTCAAGGAGAGGTTTGGTCACCTAGTTGCGCGCCAATAAGGAGAAATCCTTATCGAAAAGCCCCCTCTTTCCTGGGAACGACCTGGTTGTTAAATATTGTGAGTTATAATATTAATGATGAATAAGTTGTGTTGATTAAAAATGAATTTTGATAGTTCCATTATGTTGGGATTATTAGTGTTAGTGGAAATTAACATCTATTCCGATGATAATTGATGTCTAGGGGTTATATTGATAAATCGGGTAATTTATCGGATAAATGAGCAATTAATTGCTACTAATTCATATACTTATATAACTATTTATTCACATGTGTGTACTATTGAATCACATTATTTACTATTAGGGGAGTTGGTGCAAGATTGATAATACTTGAATGACTAAGTTAAAAATGGAGGTATAGATGGAGGTACTATACTGTAATTCGTATTTTTCACATGATTATACTATTGATTCACATGATTGAACTATTGATTCACATTATATACTATTAGGGGAGGTGATGTAAGCTTGATAATACTTGCAGGACTAAATTAAAAATGAAAAAAAAGTTGGAGGTATTGTAATGTAATTTTTCGAGCCCCAAAACGTGCAATTATCGTAACTATATTTTCCTATAAATAGAAGCTCATTCTTCCTTCATTTCTCACCAATTCACAAAAGCTTTAGAGCGATTATTATAGAAAAAAATTATAGAGATAAAGAAGAAGAGAAGTCTGCTACCTCACTATTCCAGTATCCAATTTTTCCAAGGTAGGGAGTATTATTTCTTTCTTATCCATGAAGAGAACTTCTGTTATTCCATTCTTTATTATTCTATTGGAATAACCTGTATACGCGGGCTACCCTATACTTGGTGAAATTCTTTTGTTATTTCATTCTTTATCATTCTTTGGGAACATCCTGTCTGTGCGTTTACGCCGGACCTGGTTCCATTATTTATCATTCTATTGGAACATCATGTTTGTGCGTTCTACGCCGGACCTGGTTCCGACTTCATTATTCCGTTGGAATATCCTGTCTGTGCATTTTACGCCGGACCTGATTCCGTCTTTATTATTCTGTTGGAATATCCTGTCTGTGCGTTTTACGTCGGACCTGATTCCGTTATTTTTATTCTCATTGGAATAACTCCGCTGTCTTGGCCTATCGCATGCTCGTGATTTCTTTTGTTATTCCATTCCTTGTTATACTCAAATTGGTTAAAGTTTTGACTTCTATACTCCATGAAATTAGTGGAATATCCTTGATATTTGCGCTTCATCCAGTATCTTTTCATGGAAATATTCTTCTGAGCATTCTTGAATTTTACTCTACAAAGCAGTATCATGTTGACAATTTTGACATTATTAGTTCCTGTATAAATTATTTCTCGAACTTGTTTTATTGAATTCTTATATCATTGTCATCATCCTCATGTTTCTATTTTTTTGAAAGTCATATGTGGCCTGTAGTGCATAGATGGACTTGGTATGATTATGACCCGGGATTATTTGGTGTAATCATGTCTGTAATGTTACAAATGATGTGGTAAAAGTCCTCATTGGCCCGTAGTGCATTGATGGACAGTTGTTGGCATGATCATGGCCATTAATGAATACACAAATATTCTTGGCTTGTAGTGCATGGATAATTATGGTCGTGATACTAAAGAATATCCTTGACCGTAGTGCAGGGGTGATTCGATGATGTAGATTATTTATTAAGATGAGTCCCAACGATAAAAGTGATGAAAAACCTTTTAAATCATAAAAAATAGTAGATTTTATTCTCTACTTGACTCTTTTAATGGATTGCTTGTTTCGCTGCAGTTAAACATAATGGTTGTTATATTATATCAGTTTAACACTGTTGAAGGCTAACGATAATATATTCTGCATTATCTTAGTCATAATATTTCCTACTGGGTTAGTTGAGCTCACCCTTTTACTTTTATTGTTCTTTTCAGGAAATGAGAATGTAGCAGGGACTAGTCGGGGAACAGAGTGACGGACCAGATGATAACATTAGTAGTCCTCACTATTCAGTGAAATAGTGGGAAAATAATTGTAATAATATTGAATTTGAGTTTGTGTATTGTCTAGACGACAATATTTGTATTAAAACTCACAGCTTATGTTTTGTCGTACTTTGCACGGCAGTTGTATAATTAAGTTGTATTTGGCGACTCTGAATATGTGATGTATACCTGTTTTGGGGGTGTCACAGTTGGTATCAAAGCTTAGGGATATGATCCCTGGCTAAGATGCGAGACTAGAACTAGGAGGGGAGAGACGGGGAATTCCTTCACTAATATGACCTACCTAATTTTTTTTTTGTATTTAATTAATTGGTCAGAGTATAGAGATAATATGTTGCATGTCAATTAACCCTTGTTTTGTGGCAGTATTTGAAAATGGCATCCGAGAATATTGAGAATAGCAATGGGGCACAAGAGACCGTTGAGTTTCCACAGATCAACAATCAGAATAATGTGCATCAGGAAGGCGACAATCTTCATGTAAACAACAACACTGACCAAATGATGAACGATGTAATGTTCAGAGGCTTTATGCAATTCATGTAACATCAGGCGAGAGCGGCTCCTGTTCAAAATGCAGGTGGAAACACTGGAAACTCTCGAACGGTCACCGCTAAACAGTTCAAGGAGCTGGGACCACCCGAGTTTATTGGAGAGCCAAAACCACGTAAGGCGGAAGCGTGGATAAAGCAGATCACCAAGATATTTGATGTCTTGGGATGCTCCAAGGAGCAAAAGGTTCCCTTCGCCACCTTCATGTTGCGTGAAGAGGCAAATTACTGGTGGGAATCTGTAAAACGTACCCATCCTGACGCACTCAAGATGTCTTGGGAGAAGTTCCAAGAGCTATTCAACGATAAGTATTTTCCCAAAAGTATTCGTCACGTGAAAGAGGTGGAGTTTATCAAGTTGGAGCAAAAAAATATGACCGTGTCGCAATACGAGGCTAAATTTGCAGAGTTATCCCGGTTTGGATCCCATTTAGTCGATAATGAGGAGCGAATGACACGAATGTTTTTAAGAGGTTTGAAACCGGAGATACGTCAATATCTTATTTCTCATAAACTGTGTTTGTACTCAGATGTTGTAAATAGGGCTCATTTATTGGAGCGCGGTAACGAGTCAACGCAACCAAGAGAAAGCAGCCGGCAGCATGAAAATACCAGTGGTATCAGTCATCGAAGCGGTGACAACAAACGTGGAGGGAATCAACATGCCAAGATTTGTAACCACTTCGGTGGTAATCATGGCCAAGACAGTAAAAATGGATATTTCAAGAAAAGGAGATTCAACAATGATGGAAAGACGTCAGAACCAGCAACCGTGGTTAAGGAAGGAGAACGACCACCTATCATATGCTTCAAATGCGGAGGAGAGTGACATATCAGTCCAAACTGCGCGATGCCATCCAAAGCGTGTTATAATTATAGAAAAGAAGGTCACCTAGCCCAATTTTGTCGTTCATCGAAGACAAGTTCAGCTAGGATGGAGGCACTAAAGGCCATCCCTGAAAAGTCAAAGCCGGTGGTGCAAGGGAGAGCATTTGTTATGACCTCCCAGAAAGCAAGGAACCCGAACGAGGTCATCACGGGTAAGCTTATCATAAACTCTAGCGAAGTCTATACCTTATTTGATACCGGTTCTACCCATTCTTTTATTTCTCCTACTTGCGCTAAACGATTAAATTTGACTCCGGAGAAATTAGACTTTGACTTATCTGTTGAAACTCCGTTGGGAGAAACCTTCATTACATCCACTGTTTATAAGTCTTGTTTGGTTCAAATTGGTACCCTCACATTACCTGTCGATCTTATTTCATTGAAAATACTTGCATTTGACATGATTCTAGGGATTGATTGGTTAACTACTCATCATGCAAAAATTGATTGTTTTCGTAAGGTTGTTAGTTTTCATATTCCTAACCAACCTATTATGCGAATTCAAACAACTAAACCATTAAAATCAATCAATGTCATTTCAAGCCATAAAGCTATTCGTTTATTGAAAAACGAATGTCAAGCTTTCTTAGCTCATGTCACGGATCTAAACAAAAATACGCCGGTTTTGAATGATATTTCATTGTTAATAAATTTCTGACGTATTCCCAAGAACTTCCTGCCTACCCCAGGCGTGAAATTGAATTTTGTATCGACCTTGAACCCTAACGACAAAACCCATTTCCAAAGCCCCATATCGAATGGCTCTATTGAACTTTAGGAGTTAAAGACCCATTCAGCAGAAATTGTTAGACATTGGTTTCATTCGTCCTAGTACGTCTCCTTGGGGTGCTCATGTTCTATTCGTGAAGAAGAAAGATGGGAGTATGCGACTTTGTATTGATTATCGGGAGTTGAATCATGTCACCATCAAAAATAGGTACCCATTGCCACTTATTGATGACCTGTTTGACCAGTTGCAAGGCGCCAAATTCTTTTCAAAGATTGATCTTCATTCAGGATATCATCAATTGAAGATTAGAACCGATGACATTCCAAAGACGGCTTTCAGAACTCGGTACGGGCATTATGAATTCCTAGTCACATCCTTTGGATTGAATAATACTCCTGCTGCCTTCATTGATATGATGAACCGAGTATTCAAGGAATATTTGGATCATTTTGTGGTCGTCTTTATTGATGACATCCTCATATATTCCAAAAGCCATGAAGATCATGAGCAACACTTGAGGCTGATACTACAAAATCTTCGTGAAAATAAGCTATATGCTAAGTTGAAGAAATGTGAGTTCTGGCTTGAGGAAATTGCATTCCTTCGGCACGTGATATCAAATCATGGGATATTTGTTGACCCAAAGAAAGATTAAAGAAATTTAAAGTCGAGCAACCTAAATCGATGGATCGAAGCACGTAGCTTTCTCGGCTTAGCTGGTTATTATCGGAGATTCGTAGAAGGGTTTTCTCGAATCGCTACTCCATTAACTCAGCTGACTCGAAAAGATATAAAATTCGGTTGGAGCGTGGAATGTGAGAAGAGTTTTTAAGAACTCAAGAGGAGACTCATTTCAACACCTGTTCTGACAATACCATCTGGCTTGGAGGGATTTGTCATCTACAGTGATGCTTCGGGCAAAGGGTTAGAATGTGTTCTCATGCAACATGGGAAAGTCATAGCCTATGCCTCACGGCAACTCAAAGAATATGAGAGGAATTATCCTACTCATGATCTAGAGTTGGCAGCTATCATTTTTGCGCTTAAAATTTGGAGGCATTACCTGTATGGGGAGAAAGTGGAGATCTATACGGATCATAAAAGCCTCAAATATTTCTTCACTCAAAAGGAACTCAACATGCGGCAACGACGTTGGCTCGAACTGTTGAAAGATTTTGATCATACTATTCAATACCATCCTGGAAAAGCGAACGTAGTAGCTGATGCACTGAGTAGAAGATCATATGCGGGTACGAGTATAATATTGTCAACACAAAGGCCCATTTTGTATGACTTACAAAGGATGCAGTTAGAGATAAAGAGTCCAGGGACCCATGTGATAATGGCGAATATACGAGTAGAACCGACTTTAATTGATAAAGTTAAAGCTGCTCAAGCTACAGACATGGAGCTAATGCGTATGAGGAAGAAAGTACAAGAAGGTGCTATCTTAGGAAGCAAGAATCGATGAAGAAGAATACTTGAGTCAACTCCGCACTTTGTGTTCCTAACAACCCCGATTTAAAGTATAAAATCATGATGGAGGCGCACAACACACCGCTTGCAATCCATCCTCGAGTACCAAAATGTATCGTGATCTTGACATACATTTTGGTGGAGCAATATGAAGAGAGATAGCGAGAATTTATCTTAAGGTGTTTAAGTTTTCAACGAAGTCAATCGCGAGCATCAAGTACCAAAAGGTCCATTGCAACCACTTAAAATTCCGTAATGGAAGTGGGAACACATTACCATGGATTTCACATCGGGTCTTCCCAAGGTTTCTCAAGGCATAGATGCAATTTGGGTCATTGTTGATAGATTGACCAAGTCTTCTCATTTCCTACCTATATGAGAAACTTATACACTTGAACGTCTTACTCGTATGTACATAAACGAGATTGTAAGACTACATGGTATGCCAGTATCCATAGTTTCCGATCGAGACCCAAGATTCACTTCAAGATTTTGGGTTAGTTTGCAAAAAAGCTATGGGCAATCGATTTACGATTTAGCTTCGCATATCATCCTCGCATTTTTACGGACGGTGGAGAGACCATTCAAACTCTTGAAGATCTATTAAGACTCTGTGTCCTTGACTTCAAGGGAAGTTGGGATAAGTTCCTACCATTGGTTGAGTTTTCCTACAACAACAGTTATCAAGCAAGTATTGGCATGGCTCCATTTGAGGCGTTGTATGGAAGAAAGTGTCGTTCTCCAGTATGATGAGAAAATGTGGGTGAAGCAACATTGTTGGGACTGGAGTTGGTACGTATGACTACGAAAAAGATTCAAACGATCCAAAAACGTATAAAAGCCTCATAAGATCGACAAAAGAATTATGCTGATCTTCATCGAAAGGACATGGAATTCGATATTGGAGATCATGTGTTATTACGTATTGCTCCATGGAAGGGAGTTACGAGATTTGGAAAGAGAGGAAAGCTCAACCCTCGATTCATTGGACCATTTTTAATCCTCGATCGAGTAGGAACTGTGGCGTATAGACTCGCTTTACCACCATGTATGTCTCGTGTTCACAATGTTTTTCACATATCTATGTTATGTAAATATATGAAAGACCCGAACCACATTATTGAATTAGAACCAGACGAGATAGAGGAAGATTTAACGTATGAAGAGTTACCTGTTAAAATCTTGGATAAAAAGGATCATATTCTACGCTCTAAGGTTATACCTCAAGTTAAAGTTTTGTGGAGAAACAACGATTTGGAAGAAATGACCTGGGAGTTAGAATCTGAGATGTAATTTTGAGGACCATAATTTCATAAGAAGGGGAGGTTGTAAGATCCCAACTTTTTGAATAAAGATTAAATTTTCTCGAAATATATTTTTGAATATTATGGTGTGGATTTGATATAATGTTATAGTTGTGGATAATATTTACAAATTTTGCAAAGTACGCAAGTTGTTATATAATATTCGATTGGTCGGGGAATATTCATTTTAACAGGGAATATTTGTACAACGGCACAATCATTGGTGGACCCCCACAACGAAATTATTATCGGATTGAGAAAATGACAAAAATACTTTATGAAAATAACGGCGGAAGTTTTTCCGTTAACTGTTGAAACACCCGGTGTTAAAAGTACAGTAATACGCGTGGTTGCATAGTAGCACACGGTATTAATTATTGATGTTTACGTGAGAAGTCACTCAGTTATACTCAATTATTGCTACAGTAATTGCTTCATCATATCTCTCATATTATTGATTCAATTATTGTCACAGTATTATTTGCATAATATTTTATATTATTAAATCAATAATTGAGACGATAAAGTTATTCATATTATTATTTGCAATATTGACAATGTCTAGAAGTTCTGTCACGGAGAGGTTTGGTTACCTAATTGCGCGCCAAAAAGGAGAAATCCTTATCGGAAAGCCCCATCTTTCCTGGGAACGACCTGGTTGTTAAATATTATGAGTTATAATATTAATGATGAATAAGTTGTGTCGATTAAAAATGAATTTTGATAGTTCCATTATGTTGGGATTATTAGTGTTAGTGGAAATCGACATCTATTCCGATGATAATTGATGTCTAGGGGTTATATTGATAAATCGGGTAATTTATCGGATAAATGAGCAATTAATTGCTACTAATTCACATACTTATATAACTATTTGTTCACATGTGTGTACTATTGAATCACATTATTTACTATTAGGGGAGTTGGTGCAAGATTGATAATACTTGCATGACTAAGTTAAAAATGGAGGTATAAATGGAGGTACTATACTGTAATTCATATTTTTCACACGATTATAATATTGATTCACATGATTGAACTATTGATTCACATTATTTACTATTAGGGGAGGTGATGCAAGTTTGATAATACTTGCAGGACTAAATTAAAAATGAAAGAAAAGTTGGAGGTATTGTACTGTAATTTTTTGAGCCCCAAAACGTGCAATTATCGAAACTATATTTTCCTATAAATAGAAGCTCATTCTTCCTTCATTTCTCACCAATTCACAAAAGCTTTAGAGCGATTATTATAGAGAGAAATTATAGAGATAAAGAAGAGAGAAAAGTCTCGCTACCTCACTATTCCAAAGATCCGCTTTTTCCCAGGTAGGGAGTATTATTTCTTTCTTATCCATGAAGAGAACTTCTGTTATTCCTTTCTTTATAATTCTATTGGAATAACCTGTATACGCGGGCTACCCTATACTTGGTGAAATTCTTATGTTATTCCATTCTTTATCATTACTTTGGAACATCATGTATGTGCGTTTACGCCGGGACCGGTTCCATTATTTATCATTCTCATTGGAACATCCTCGTACATCGTTCTCTGCCGGACTGGTTCCGCCTTTCATTATTCTCGTTGGAATATCTTGTGCATGCGTTTTACGCCGGACTGATTCCGCCTTTATTATTCTCGCTGGAATATCTCGTCTACATGCATTTTACTGGGGACTGATTTCAAGTTATTTATTATTCTATTGGAATAACTCCGCTGCACGTGTGGTCTATCGTATGCCCGGTGATTTCTTTTGTTATTCCATTCCTTGTTATACTCAAATGGTTAAAGTTTTGACTTCTATACTCCATGAAATTAGTGGAATATTCTTGATATTTAAGCTTCATCCAAAGATCTTTTCATGGAAATATTCTTCTGAGCATTCTTGAATTTTACTCTACAAAGCAGTATCATGTTGACAATTTGGACATTATTAGTTCCTGTATAAATTATTTCTTGAACTTGTTTTATTGAATTCTTATATCATTGTCATCATCCTCATGTTTATATTTTTTTGAAAGTCATATGTGGCCTGTAGTGCATAGATGGACTTGGTATGATTATGACTAGGGATTATTCGGTGTAATCATGACCGTAATGTTACAAATGATGTGGTAAAAGTCCTCATTGGCCCGTAGTGCATTGATGGATAGTTGTTAGCATGATCATGACCATTAATGAATACACAAATATTCTTGGCCCGTAGTGCATGGATAATTGTGGTCGTGATACTAAAAAATATCCTTGGCCGTAGTGCGAGGGTGATTCGATGATGTGGATTATTTATTAAAATCGAGTCCCAAATGATAAAAGTGATGAAAAACCTTTTAAATCATAAAAGATAGTAGATTTTATTCTCTACTGACTCTTTTATTGGATTGCTTGTTTCATTGCGCAGCTTAAACTTGATGGTTGTTATATTATATCGCTTTAACACTTTGTTGAAGGCTAACGATAATATATTACGCATTATCTTAGTCATAATATTTCCCTCTTGGGCTAGTTGAGCTCATCCTTTTACTTTCATTGTTCTCTTGAGGAAATGAGAACGTGGCGAGGACTAATCGGGAACAACGAGTGACGAACCGGATGATAGCATTAGTAGTCCTCACTATTCAAAGGAAATAGTGGGAAAATAAATGTAATAATATTGAATTTGAGTTTGTATATTGTCTAGACGACAATATTTGTATTAAAACTCACAGCTTATGTTTTGTCGTACTTTGTACGGCAGTTGTATAATTAAGTTGTATTTGAATTCTGTACCATGTATTTGGCGACTCTGAATAGGTTATGTATACCTATTTTGGGGGCATCACACTATGGGCAAGGATATTCGTGTATTCATCAATGGTCATGATCATGCCAACAACTGTCCATCAATGCACTACAGCCAATGAGGATTTTTACCACATCACTTGTAACATTATGGTCATGATTATACCGAATAATCTCTGTTCATAATCATACCAAGTCCATCTATGCACTACGGGCCACAGATGACTTTCAATATATTATAAACATGAGGATGATGACAATTCAATAAAACAAGTTCAAGAATAAATTTTAAAAATTTATAAGTTAATTTATCTTGAACTCAATAACGTCCAAATTGTCAACATGATACTGCTTTGTGGAGTAAAATTCAAGAATGCTCAGAAGAATATTTCCATGAAAAGATACTGGATGAAGCGCAAATATCAAGGATATTCCACTAATTTCAAGGAGTATAGAAGCCAAAACTTTAACCAACTGAGTATAATAGAATATATGAAATCGCAAATGAATTTTTGCCGCCATGCGGTAATCCACGTAGATGCATTATTCCAATGAATAATAAAGAATGGAATAATGTAAGAATTCACCAAAGCGCATAATCCACACGTATAGGTTATTCCAATGAATAATAAAGAATGGAACCAGTCATGCGTAACTCCATGCAGCACAAGATATTCCAACAGAATAATAAAGAATGGAACTGTGTCATGCGTAATCCGCATGCATAAGATGTTCCAATGTAATAATAAAGAATGGAACCAGTCGTAAGAATCCGCATGCATGTGATGTTCCAATATAATAATAAAGAATGGAATAACAACGAAATTCATTAGGCATGCGATAGATCGCATGCATGAGTTATTGCAATGAATAATAAAGAATGGAATAACAACCCTTACGAGTATTGAAAGAAAATAACTCTCTTCATGAATACGAAAGAATAATACCCCTTACCTTAGTAGAAGATTGGATACTGTAATAGTGTAGTAACATAATACTCTTCTTCTTTCTCTCTTATTCTCTCTATACTTTCTTTCTCTATAGCTTGAATGAATTGGTGAAAAATAATGAAGAAATGAGCTTCTATTTATAGGCTTGGCAGAGTAAGGGTAAAATAGTCTTTTTACCATAATTTATGACATCACCGCTGACGTCATAGATCATAATACATCATTGCATACCTCGTCGGACAATGACATCATCGCTTACCTCATCGTCCGATGACATCATCGCTTGCATCACAAGAATTCAAATTCAATTTGTTCTCTTCCATCTCCTTTTACTTTTATACCATGAATTTACTATAATAATGCTACCATTCAAATTATAAAAAATGTACTATTATATAATCACATCATACTACTATAATGTAATATTATAATAATATATTTGAATGAATTATTTTATCGAAAAAGATAAAATACCAACTTTCAACAAATGTCACATGTTAAAAAATTCATCAGTATAAATCCACTTCGAATAAATATTTTCTTAACTATCATTTGTTTCCATATAAAATAAATATTTCTTTATCATATAAATCAATAATTAATTATTCACAAATAATATTATAGAATCACAATAATGACAACCAGACCGTTCCCAAGAAAGAGGGGGCTTTCCAATAAGGATTTTTCCTTACTGGTGCGCAATTAGGTGACCAAACCTCTCCTTGATAGAACTTTCTAGAAATTGCCAATAATGATATCTAATAATATTATTCAAATAATATGAATTATTGATCTGATAATGGGAAATACTGTGCAGTGACAATTATTGAAACAACAATAATATAAAATATCAACGCAACAATTATTGAACCAATAAAATAAAATATTGAACAGTAATTACTGTAACAATTATTGAATAGTTCCTTCTTACGTAGGAGGTCTGAGCTTGAAACTGATCGCGTGTATTTGGAACAAATAATTCTGGAGTTATCGCCGGAACTGCAAAAGCATCCCTTGGGGCTATCACCAAGGATGGAGCCGCTACTCCCAATGTTAGTTCTGGGGCTGGAACTGAGCGTCGTGGTGTTATTGCCAAGATAGAACTGTCCTCTCTGGTGATTTTGTCGGTCTTTTGATCTGCATACCTCAGGGTTATCTCCGAGATTGGAAATAACATTCCCGGTGTGTGTTTCGGGGTTTGGAATGACGTTCCCAGTTTATGTTCTGGGTTGGAACTGATGTTCCCATTTTATGTTCTGGATTGGAACTGAACTTCCGGTAGTATCCGTAATGGATGTAAACTGTCTTCCAGGGTTATCTCCAAAAGATGAATATGCCCCCCTACAATGTTAGTAACAGGCATGCAGAAAATTTTGAGTGTCTACAGATGCCCCTCTTTATCATATTCATGCAATGAAAGGCATGGATAGGAAAAAGAATCCTAGACACTTGAAATGAAAGCAAGATAAACATGATGCTATATGCAGCAATATGATGCAAACGTATGATGTATGATTGCTAGGTAATCCTGTTGGGATGACAATCAGTGATGGCTTGGACATGCGATCCAAGTCTCCAAGGATGTTGATGTTGGGGTTATCACCAAAGTCTTGAATCCTAGACATTGGCTTATATTCCATAGAGGTACCTCTTGTGTGTAAGAGACCTGTGGGGATAAAGCTTCGTCTGTTTGAGGATGTGTATAACATAATTCCTCATTCTGTCGGAGTTACTGCCAATAGTTTTGTTGATGTCAGGGATGCCCGACCTTCATTGATGTGTGTATCACCGGATAGATCCCTGATGGGTGCTTCGTCAAGGTTGCTTGACCTACATTGATGTATGTGTCAATGGTAGCATTGCGTTGTAACCCCTGCTAGGGATACGTAGATGAGTTGCTTCGATGGGTTTACTTGCCATCTACTGACATGACGTCAAGGTTACTTGACCTTCATTGATGTGTGTATCAATGGTTGCATTGCGTTGTAGCCCCCGCTGGGGATACGTAGATGAGTTTCTTCGATGGGTTTACTTGTCATCGGCTGACATGACGTCAAGGTTGCTTGACCTTCATTGATGTGTGTATCAATGGTTGCATTTCGTTGTAACCCCCACCGGGGAGGTTTAATATTTTATGGTTTTGCATTGTAACCCCCGCCGGGGATGTTTAGTATTTCGTGGTTTTATGTTGTAACTCCGTAGGGATGTTTAGGGTCATGACCTCAAAATGACTGAGATCGGACCTTTGTGGGGTATTATCGAGCATGATCTTGTGAAAGTTTGAGCTCATTGGTATAGTATACCCCGCATTCAAAGCGAATACCACCGAGACGATGGGAGTTTAACTCGACCGACAAGAAACCAAAATTTACTATTATTATTCCGCCAATCGCGTAGCATTTTTATTCTGATTTGGCCTTTTCACCAGAGACCTCCTTTTTGCAACTCTAACTCGGAGTGAGTCGAGGTGTGGGACCCGTGTAGAAGTGCTTTGCAGGTACACTGCAAGTCATGAGTGAGCTCATGACCCGTGTCCGTCTTATATATATAAAGCGAATGGTTGCTTTCATAAGTCATTTTCAAGTTGCGCAGCGAAGAAAATCTAAGAGCTCTTCTTCAGATTTGCTAAGTTCGGGCAACTTTCTGCATATTCTGCCACCATACAAGCGTTTTTCATTGTCCTGGTAACGTATGCATGTATTTTTTTCTAATTTCTATCCGTTGGAAAATGACTTATCACATTAAATGCATTTAGACACATAGTAGTGAATATGCATGCTGATATGACTTAATAAAAATATTCAACATAGCAAATGTTAGTATTAAACCATGCTAAACACAATGATGTGAAAAAAATTTGAATTTTGAAACAGTCAAAATGGCACCTTTTACTGTCATTTCTTATCCTATCTGAGGACAAATGAGTAAAGGTAGAAAAGTAAAATAATCCTGGTAATTAGACTACACTTACGGATTTTTACTGTGATGTGATCAATGCATGTAGGATGTATATGACGTGTGCAATGTGTACTACCGAATGGCCACCTAGTCATACCTATGTGCATGTGGATAGTCCCATTTACAAAGGGGGCTATGGCAAAATTTTCCCAAAATGTAGGTATTGGGTAGTCATGCATTTTTAACTCTACTGTAGTTGTATGTTAAAACAATGCATTTTGAAAAGCTCCAGGTAAGAAATTATCACACCCTTTCTGAGGTGATTTGGAGACTTATTGTCCAGATATTATGGATCCGGATCAACCGAGCAGTTCCCATAGGACCACTTCTGGTGTACGGAGGAGAGCTTCAGAAGAGCCTCAACGCCGTTTTATTAGACAGCCTTGTCGTTTGGAGGAGGCAGTGATACGTCCTATTCGGGTTGAAGTGCCGAATGTCGAAGACGAGGAGGAGGATGTAACGATCGAGGTTCCTGCTCCTACTGTACGTGTTCCCCATAGGGAATTTCCAGGTATTTAAGTGGCGAACCCAGATCTTCTAGGTGACTTGAGTAGGCATCCTTCAGTATACCTGCACGCAAACGAGGTATGAAGTTGGATCTTAATCTTCCTTGTTACCTATTGATGAGGGGTAAAGGATTCTGATGTTGATCTGCATTTGATGTAGGTTCCCAGCTTCACACAGCCTCGAGGGAACTGGTTTAGCATCCACTCTATATATCAGGCTTTGCATGATGACTACAGAGCGATCGTCCATGGCTGGGGATTTGGAATGTTCTTCTCCATTCTACCCCGTTGTTGTCCCTGGGGTTACCTCAGGGCATTGTCTGAGCGGTGGTTTTACCAGACTCAGTCACTCCATTTGTTGGATTGTGAGGTGATGATAACGCCGATGGATTGGCGGTTTATCACAGGTATGGAGTTTGGAGGGGATCTAGTGCCTTGTACGACGGATATCACCCCTACTGCCGTCAGATCCTTGTTGGGAGTTTCTATGGAGGTGTTTCACGGCGGACCGCTCGTGACAGTCCTTTGAGCTTAGATACTATGAGCGGGCTATTGAGTGAGCCCATACCTGATGATGTGAGAGTCAGGGATCGCATTCTTCGGCGATTGTTCCTGATGATCATTAAGGGCGACTTCATAGCAGATAATTCCTCTACGATGTCCTTTGCTTTGATCAGTGCCACTCGACACGTGGACCGTATAGGAGAGTATGATTGGGGTTCCTACACCTTTGCCTATTTCCTCAGGGGAATGCGCATGCAATCGCAAGGCTTGACTGAGGCGTGGTTAGGATTCTACCCATTTCTGTTGGTGAGTATTTCTCTTGTCTTTTCCCATGTATAGGTTAAGAGCGTTGACTGACAGCAGATGTTTGCCTTTGTGTTGGCAGTTTTGGGCCTATGAGAGGCTTCTTGTTTGTTTAAATCTGTGGCGTGTTAGGTTTAGACACCTATCCACGAGGATGGAGATGGCATCATTCCATATCTTGTGAGGTCCCCGCTTCTTTGAGGTTTCACTCATTGTCTTCATACCGGAGTTATCGACACCGATGTCATCACATAGATTCCCTACTCTGGAGAGCATTTGGGAGTTGGTTTTGAGGATGGGTACCCGACTGGAGTAGAGTACGTCATTTCTACCCGTAGGATTCCTCTCTTCACAGATGGAGGATGGGAGCTCTATTTAGGAGAGCGTCTTTATTAGGGAGCACCACAGGAGAGAGATATCAGATGCCGATCTTGCCTCCTGCCGCCAGCATTATCGCTTGTTTGTAGTCACCCATCATTGACATCCCATTGATGGGGATTGACGATTTTACATTGTCAAAGGGCCCCTAGTCTCAGGAGATGCTCCAGCATTGGTGGATCCCTTGTAAGACCCCAACTTATTATTAATGAAATTTAATTTTCTCTATTTATTATTTTAAAATAGTAAGGGTTGATTTGATTAATGTGGATAGTTAGGGGTAAAATACGCAAATACTTCAAAATAAGCAAGTGGTTATAAAATATTCATTGTTGTCGGGGAATATTCGTTTGGTCGTGGAATATTCGACTTTGTCGGGGAATATTCGTATTGACAACAATAAGAACCATGTGTGGCCCCATAACCTGAAAGCGATTGGATGAAGAAAACGACAAATATAAGTGGTTTAAAAATAACGATGTAGTTATTACTGATATCTTTGTTAAAATACCCTTGGTTAAAACACAAGAAGATGCTTACCAGTATTGCACCAATTATTGATTCTTACGTAAGAAGCACTACTCAATAATGGTTACGAGAATTACTGCTCAAAGATTTTATTGAGTTAATAATTGCCAAGGTTGATATTTTATATTGTCATTGTTTCAATAATTGTCATTACACAAAGATTTTTTCATTATCGAAGCAATAATTCATATTATCCTAATAATATTATTAGATAACATTATTGGCAATGTCAAGAAAGTTCTGCCTAAGGAGAGGTTTGGTCACCTAATTGCGCCGCCAAGAAGAAGAAATTCTTATTGAAAGCCCCTCTTCCCTGGGAACCGCACAGTTTGTCAATATTGTGATTCTGTAATATTATTTGTGAATAATTAATTATTGATTCATATGATGAGGAAAATATTAATTTTATGTGGATATAGATGGAGAAAATTTTAATGTGACAATTGTTGAAAATTGAAATTTTATCTTTTTCTCGATAAAATAATTCATTTAAATATATTATTATATTTTAATAATATAATAATGGTGATATTTTTACAACGAATGTGGGATATATGAGTATCTGAGGAGGAAGAGTATTTTTGTTGCAATAAATGTTTAAAACATGTTAAACATGTCTGCGGGACCCCATTTATTGACCGAAATTTGATTATAAACAGTAAAATCGCTTGGTTTGTGGATTTCGGTCCAATTTCTATTTGGAATTTGGAAAAACTTTCTTCTCGCAGAGTTGTTAAGAATTGAATTTCCTATAAAACCTCGCGAGATTCGATTTTTTCACGATGAAAGGGCTATTTATTATGAATTATTGAAGTTCAAAGCTCAAAATAATTGATTTTGAAAGTTTAAAATATTTAAAATTAGAAAAACGTTTTTCTTACTTTTTCTAGAATGTGGCATGTGTTTGATGGCTGAAATCAGATTCTAGGCATGCGTAGGAAATTTATATAATTATATTATTAATTTATTAAATTTTCTCGCTTTAGTGTTCTAAGCAATTTCCTATAAATAGGGTGCTTGGGTTAGAATTGAAAATCACACCAAAAGCTCAAGTTTTCTCTCTATATTATCGAGCGTATTCTTGTGAGTATTTTGAGTATACTTTGAGTATTGATTAGATTCAGTGCAAGTTCCTTGAAAGACTATATACCCTAGATTCCAAATTTAGAAGTACTAATCTTTCGAGGTAAGGGATGTTATTTTCTTCTCAAATGATATTATTTCTTCAATATCATTATCTTTGAAATATTGGTTAAAACTTTTTATCAAATTTGGAACTTTTTCATGCTCGGGGTTACTATTCATGAGTTACTATTCACGAGTTTACTATTTATGAGTTACTTATTCACGATACTCGGCCTTATTCACGTATACTGCACTATTCAATTTAAAAATAAAATTTCTTCTTTTTGTCCAAAATATCTATTCTCGATACTAGCTTTGATTGTATCCATGTTTTGATCATTCTTGAATTTTACACCACTATGATTATTTTTGAGGTATTTTTGAACATGGATAAAACAAAGTACTGAATCCTTAATCCTTAATCCTTGTCATTTTGTTTCACTTTGGATTCGTTTCTTTAAAATTATTTTCATCATCTTCGCTTAAATGATGATATTATTGAATATCTTTGGCTGTAGTGCAAAGATGAATGATTTCTGAAGAATATCTTTGGTAGTAGTGCAAAGATGAACATGTATTTAGATGAACACGACCAATCGATGAATATCTTTGGCTGTAGTGCAAAGATGAATATTTGATTCCGTATGTATATTGATTGATGTTACTGGGGATAAAAGATAGACGATGAACTTTTAAATTCATACATAGAAGATAGTAGTTTGCATTCTCTACTTAACTCTTCTAATGAATTATTATTTCATTGCGAATATTGATTTAAAATTTGTTGTCTATTGTATTCTATTAGATTTTTCCCTGTTGAAGACTAACGATAATTTGTTGTATATTATCTTAGGCATAATATTCTTTCTTGGGCTAGTTGAGCTCACCCTTTTCCTTTTTGTTCCATTTTTCTTCTCGGGAGGCGAGAATATAAGCGAAAGTACGAGTCTGGGTATGGAATGAAGGTTTTAGAAAGAATTGTTTAGTAGTCCTCACCATTTTGTAAAATAATGTATCAATAAATGTGATGAGGATTTATTTGAGTATAGATATTGTCTAGAAGATAATATTTGTATTCAAACTCACAGTTCTGATTGTAATAATAAAGTTGTAGTTGTTTCGTACTCACGTATTGACAACTCGTAATAGGTGATGTATACCTATTTTGGGGGCGCCACAGTTGGTATCGAGCTTAGGGATATGATCTCTGGCGGAGATCGGGAATGAACCTAGGAGGGGAGAGAGTAAAATCCTTCGCTAGCTAGTGTGTCCTACCTAAGCTTATTTTTTAGTTGGTCTCAGATATAAGGATATTATGTGATATATTGATTTCCTTAATTAACCCATGTTTTATGACGGTATTTGAGAATGTCGAATGAGAATATTAACAATGGAAATGAGACCGTAGAGACGCTGTGACTCACCAACGAGGAGAACGTGCAACAGTGGCAATGTTCCTCCCGTGAACAACACCACCGAAAGCGTATGATGAACGAAGGGATGTTTAGAAGTTTTTGCGGTTCATGCAAAATTAGATTTGGGAGACTCGTGTTCAAAATATACAGAGGAAATGATAGCAATTCACGGGTTGTCACAAATAAGTCAGTAAGACCCAAATTTTTTAAATAAAAGGAATTTCCTTTATTTATTATTTTGAAATAGTAAGGGTTGATTTGATTAATGTGGATAGTTAAGGGTTAAATACATGCAAATATTTCAAAATAAGCAAGTGGTTATAAAATATTCATTTTTGTTGGAATATTCGTTTGGTCGTGGAATATTCAATCGCTGTCGGGAATATTCGTGCGATGACGGTGCGACCATGTGTGTGGGCCCCATAACGAAAAGCGATTGGATGAAGAAAACGACAAATATAAGTTGGTTAAAAATAACGGCGTAGTTATTACCAAGTAAGACTGCTGGAATACCTTGGTTAAAATACAAGAATACGCGCGTGGTTGCACAAAGAAGTACTTACGGTATTACACGGTATTGCATCAATTATTGATCCTTACGTAAGAAGGCACTTTACTCAATAATTGTTACAGATAATTAATTATTCAAGATTTTATTTTATTGATTCAATAATTCTTTGCGTTGATATTTTATATTATTGTTGTTCAATAATTGTCACCGCATTATCTCCATTATCCGATCAATAATTCATATTATTTAAATAATATTATTAGATAACATTATTGGCAATGTCTAGAAAGTTCTGTCAAGGAGAGGTTTGGTCACCTAATTGCGCGCCAGTAAGGAGAAATCCTTATCGGAAAGCCCCCTCTTTCCTGGGACCGGCCTGGTTGTCATAATTGTGATTCTGTAATATTATTTGTGAATAATTAATTATTGATATGATAAGAAAATATTTATAAACGATGGATTTATTTATTTTATGTGGTTATAATTGAATGATTTAATGTTGAGGTGTTTTATCAGTAATTTTGTCGGAATGGAGGTATTAAAAATCAAATCAGTATTTTTACGATGTATTGCGTGAGTTATAATTTTTAATCTGACCGTTGGATCGTTGTAATTTTTGGATATGTTATACATACATAAGTTGAGTATATGTCCACAAATTTTGAACCGTTAAAAATGAACGAGTGATTTGTTATGAATTTTAAGAGGTGACTAATTCGGAAATTAGGGTTATAATTGATTTTGGTGGAAAATTCTAGAATTGAGTGGGCCCCACTTGTGGTTGGTGAAGAAATGTGCTGAATTTTATTTCAAATGTGGTGGGTGGCAATAGTAGCAGGTAAAGCCATCAGGTAGCAGGTCAAGTCTGCTTCGGCGGGCTAACATTTTCCTATAAATAGAGGGCTAAGTTAGAATTGAAAATCACACCAGAAACAAAGATTTCTCTTTTCTCTCTATATTATTGAGCGTATTTTGTGAGTATTTAGATACTTTGAGAGTTCTTTGCTCAAGATAAAGTTTCATTCAAAGATCACTTCCCACCTTTCCTTCCGGCAATGATTCTTTGAGGTAAGGGATATTATTTTTTTTTCAGAATGATATTATTTCTTCAATATCATTATCTTTGAAATATCGATTGGAACTTTTTATCAAATTTGGAACTTTTTCATGTCGGGGTTACTATTCATGAGTTACTATTCACGAAGTTACTATTCATGAGTTACTATTCACGAAGTTACTATTCACGAGTACTATTCATGAAGCGTGAAGATGTTTTTTGTGGAATTTCTATCTTTTGGTGTCGAGTTACTATTCATGTATACGACACTTATTCACGATACGACACTATTCAATAGAAAATAAAATTTCTTCTTTTCGTCCAAAATATCTATTCGGATACTAGCTTTGATTGTATCCATGTTTTGATCATTCTTGAATTTTACACCACTATGATTATTTTTGAGGTATTGTTGGACATGGATAAAACAAAAGTACTAATTCTTAATCCTTAATCCTTGTCATTTTGTTTCACCGGATTCGTTCTTTAAAAATATTTTTCATCATCCTCGCCTTAAATGATGATATTATTGAATATCTTTGGCACGTAGTGCAAAGATGAATGATTTCTCAAGAATATCTTTGGCCTGTAGTGCAAAGATGAAAGCGTGTTTAAATGAACATGATTAACTGATGAATATCTTTGGCCTTTAGTGCAAAGATGAGCAGTGTTGAGATGAACATGACCGATTGATGAATATCTTTGGCACATTAGTGCAAAGATGAATATTTGATTTGAGATGAAAATTGATTGATGTTACGAGGATAAAATATTGATGATGGACCGTTAAATTCATAGATTATAGTAGATTTCATTTTCTACGTAACTCTTCTATGAATTATTATTTCATTGCGAATATTGATTTAAAATTTGTTGTCTATCAGTATTCTATTAAATTTTTCCTGTTTGAAGACTAACGATAATTTGTTGTACATTATCTTAGTCATAATATTCTTCTTGAGCTAGTTGAGCTCACCCTTTTCCTTTTTGTTCCATTCTTCTCGGGAGGCGAGAATATAAATAGTACGCAGTCTGGGGTATGGAATGAAGTTTTTAGAAAGGATTGTTTAGTAGTCCTCACCATTTTTGTAAAATAATGTATCAATAAATGTGATGAGGATTTATTTGAGTATAGATATTGTCTGAAGATAATATTTGTATTTAAACTCACGCTTTCTTGTTAGTAGTAATAAAGTTGTAGTTGTTTACGTACTCATGTATTGACAACTCAGAATGGGTGATGTATACCTATTTTGGGGGCGTCACACAAGCAGTTCAAAGAGTTGGGACCACCAGAATTTAAGGGAAAGCCAGATCCGATCATGGCGGAAACATGGGTCAAGCAACTTACCAAGATATTCGATGTCTTGGGATGCACGGAGAAATGTAAGGTTACATTTGCCACCTTTATGTTTCGTGGTGAGGCGCACTCACCGGGTGGGAGTCTCGTGAAGCGCACCCATCCAAACCGCACTCAAAGATGTCTTGGGAGACGCTTTGAAACTATTTAATGACAAATACTTTCCTAAAAATGTTCGTCATATGAAGGAAGTGGAGTTTATTAGATCGGAGCGAAACAATATGACGGTGTCTCAAAGACGAGGCAAAGTTTGCAGAGTTATCCGTGTTTGCACCTCATTTGGTGGAGAATGAGGAACGATGACGCGGATGTTTCTTAGAGGTTTGAAACCCAAGATACGTCAAGATCTCATTTCTCATAAATTTTCTCTATTCAGATATGTTGTAAACAGGGCTCAATTATTAGAGCGAGATAACGAGTACGGTCAACCGAGGGACCACAACCAGGATCGTATTCGTAGAGATAGCAATCAATGTAATAATGATAACCAAATGGAGAAAGAAACAGACGGACAAAATGGTAACCACTCCGGTGGTAATCATGGCCATGAAAATAGAAGAAGCGAGTCAGAAGAGATTTTAAAAAGAGGAGATTTAACAATGACCATGTGAAGACGACAGCGGTCTTAAGAAGAATCGGGTTCTAAGGGAGGAGAACGACCACCCATATATGCTACAAATGCGGAAAGAGGACATATCACCAAACGCCTACAACAAGATTCAAGGTATGCTATAATTGTGGAAAGGAATGACATATCGCCGAGATTATGCAAAGAAGCGAAACCTAGTTCAATGAGGGACGGTGACTCAAAAAGATCGTCCCCAAAAAAGTCAAAGTCAACGATTCCGGAAGAGCGTTTGTTGTGACCGGTCATAATGCGAGAACCCAAACGAGGTGATCACGGGTAAGCTATTTATAAATTCTTGCTAAGTTTATACCTTACTTGATACCAAGTGCTACCCATTCATTTATCTCTCCCGCATGTGCTCAACGCTTAAACTTGACTCGGAGAAATTAGACTTTGACCTATCTGTGGAAACTCCATTAGAGAAAACTTTCATCACATCCACCGCTTATAAATCTTGTTTGATTCAAGTTGGCACCATCACCTTACCCGTTGACCTTATCTCTTTAAAGATACTTGCTTTTGATGTGATTTTAGGGATTGATTGGTTAACTACTCATCATGCCAAAATTGATTGTTTTCGTAAGGTTGTTAGTTTTCATATTCCTAACCAACCCGCTGTTGTGCGAATTCAAGCAACTAAACCATTAAAATCAATCACCGTCATATCTAATCATAAAGCTATTCGTTTATTGAAAAAGCGGATGTCAAGCTTTCTTAGCCCATGTTATGGATTTGAATAAAGACACGTCAAATTTGAATAATATTCTGTTGTTATTGACTTTCCGGACGTATTTCCCAAGAAGAACTTCCTGGTCTACCCCCGTAACGTGAAGTTGAATTCTTTATTGATCTTGAACTCATACAAAGCCCATTTCTAAAACCCCATATCGAATGGCTCCTATTGAACTTCGTGAGTTAAAGGTCCAACTACGAGAATTGTTGGACATCGGTTTCATTCATCCTAGTACATCTCCTTGGGTGCTCTGCTTTATTTGTAAAGAAGAAAGACGGGAGTATGCGACTTTTGTATTGACTATCGGAATTGAACCATGTCACCATCAAGAATAGGTATCCTCTACCTCGTATTGATGACTTGTTTGACCAAATTGCAAGGGGCACAATTCTTTTCAAAATCGATCTTCGCTCGGATATCATCACCAAGATTAGAACTCGAGGATATTCCAAAGACGCCTTTAGAACTTCGATGACGGGCATTATGAATTCTTAGTCATGTCTTTCTGATGACTAATGCTCTACAACTTTCATGGATATGATGAACCGAGTATTCAAGGAATATTTGGATCGGTTTGTTGTTGTCTTTATTGATGACATCCTTATATATTTCAAAAGTCGTGAAGATCATGAGCACCATTTGAAGTCGGTACTCCAAAGGCTTCGTGAAAACAAACTATATGCCAAATTAAAGAAATGCGAGTTTCGCTTGAGGAAGTAGCATTCCTTGGGCACGTGGTGTCGAAACATGGAGTATCTATTGATCCGTGAAGATTGAAGCAATACAAAGTTGGGAGCAACCAAGCTCATGGATCAAGTACGTAGCTTTTTGGCTTAATGGTTATTATCGGAGATTCGTGGAAGGGTTTTCTCGAATCACTACTCCATTAACTCAAATAACTTCGAAGGATACAAAATTCGTTTGGAGCGAAGAATGAGAGAAGAGTTTCCAAGAGCTTAAGAGGAGACTTATTTCGGCACTGTTCTAGCAATACCATCCGGTTCGGATGGATTTGTTATCTCACAAATGATGCTTCGGGCAAAGGGTTAGGATGTGTTCTCATGCAACGTGGGAAAGTCATAGCCTATGCCTCGCGACAACTTAAAGAGTATGAGAGGAATTATCCTACTCATGATCTAGAGTTAGCGTAATGTCGCTTTCGCTAAAGATATGGAGGCACTATCTATATGGGGAGAAAGTGGAGATATATTAAGACCATAAAAGCCTTAAATATTTCTTCACTCAAAAAGAACTCAACATCGGCAAAATGACGTTGGCTCGAGCTATTGAAAGACTACGACCACACTATTCAATACCATCCTCGAAAAGCGAACGCGGTAGTGACGCGCGTTGAGTAGAAGATCATATGCAGGAACGAGTGCGATGATGTCAAGTATACGATAGAGCCAACTTTAATAGAAAAAGTTAAGGTTGCTCAAGCCACCAACCCGGAACTGATGCGTATGAAGAAGAAAGTACAAGAAGGAGCTATTCCTAAGCGAGAATTGATGAAGAAGGAATACTTGAGTCCACTCTAGAATTTGTGTTCCTAACGACTGATTTGAAGTACAAGATTATGATGGAGGCACACAATACACCATTTGCAATCCATCCTGGAAGTACTAAAATGTATCGTGATCTTCGACATACATTTTGGTGGAACAATATGAAGAGATAGATTGCAAAGTTTATCTCAATGTGTTTAACTTGTCAACGTGTAAAGGCGAGCATCTAGTACCTAAGGGTCCGTTGCAACCACTTGAGATTCCGAAATGGAAGTGGAACACATTACCACCATGAATTTCGTTACGGTCTTCCTGATTTCTCGGGGCATCAATGCTATTTGGGTTATTGTTGATAAATTAACCAAGTCTCGCTTCATTTCTTGCCGATCACGGAGACTTATTCACTTGAACGTCTTGCTAGTATGTGCGTGAATGAGATTGTGAGGTTGCATGGCATGCCCAGTATCCATAGTTTCGGATCGTGACCCAAGATTCACTTCAAGATTTTGGGTTAGCTTGCAAAAAGCTATGGGCACGGATTTCTGATTGCTTCAGATACCATCCTCAAACGGATGGACAATCGAAAAGACTATTCAAACTCTTGAAGATTTATTAAGACTCGTGTCCTGAGACTTCAAGGGCGGTTGAGATAAGTATTTACCATTGGAGGAATTCTCCTACAACAACAGCTTATCGAGCAAGTATAGGTGTAGCTCCATTTGAAGCATTATATGGACGAAAGTGTCGCTCTCCAAATGTTGGGGACGAGGTGGGTGAAGCAAGCAACACCGTTGGGACCCGAGTTGGTACGTGTATGACTACTTTTAAAGATCCAAATGATTCGACAACGTATACAAAGCGGCACAAGATCGACAAAAGAGTTATGCGGATCTTCATCGAAAGGACGTGGAATTTAGTGTAGGGGATCGTGTATTGTTGCGAAGTGCTCCATGGAAGGGAGTTACAAGATTTGGGAAGAGAGGAAAGCTCAATCCACGATTTATTGGTCCATTTCAAATTCTTGACCGAGTAGGAAATGTAGCCTATAGACTCGCGTTACCTCCGAGTATGTCTCGTGTTCATAATGTGTTTCACATATCTCGTATTTCAGAAATATGTGCAAGACCCAAACCACGTTATTGAGTTAGAAACCGGACGAGATAGCCAAGAAGACTTGCGTATGAGGAGGTACTGTCAAGATTTTGGATAGGAAGGAGCATGTCCTACGCCAAGAAAGGTCATACCACAAGTTAAAGTTTTGTGGAGGAATCATGCTATAGAGGAAATGACCGGGAATTGGAAACTAAATGAAAGCGAGGTATCCTCACCTTTTCAAACACAGTGAATGCGTCGTCAATTTCGAGGACGAAATTTCATAAGGAGGGGAGGTTGTAAGACCCCAACTTATTATTAATGAAATTTAATTTTCTCTATTTATTATTTTAAAATAGTAAGGGTTGATTTGATTAATGTGGATAGTTAGGGGTAAAATACGCAAATACTTCAAAATAAGCAAGTGGTTATAAAATATTCATTGTTGTCGGGAAATATTCGTTTGGTCGTGGAATATTCGTACTGTCGGGGAATATTCGCATTGACGCTGCCAGCGACCATGTATGGGCCCCATAACGGAAAGCGATTGGATGAAGAAAACGACAAATATAAGTGGTTTAAAAATAATTCACAGAAGTTGTTATTCAAGTATTATCTTTAAAAATATCCTATGGGTTAAAACACAAGAAGACACCAGATTGCACCAATTATTGATTCTTACGTGAAGAAGGCACTACTCAATAATGGTTACGATAATTACTTTGCTCAAAGATTTTATTGAGTTAATAATTGTTGCGTTGATATTTTATATTCTTTGTTGTTTCAATAATTGTCATTACACGTGATTTTTTCATTATCGAAGCAATAATTCATATTATCCGAATAATATTATTAGATAACATTATTGGCAATGTCTAGAAAGTTACATCTAAGGAGAGGTTTGGTCACCTAATTGCGCTACCAAAGAAGAAGAAATTCTTATTGGAAAGCCCCTCTTCCTGTAGAACTCGCACGGTTGTCAATATTGTGATTCTCGTAATATTATTTGTGAATAATTAATTATTGATTCATATGATGAGAAAATATTGATTTTATGTGGATATAGATGGAGAAAAATTTTAATGTGACAATTGTTGAAAATTGAAATTTTATCTTTTCTCGATAAAATAATTCATTTAAATATATTATTATATTTTAATAATATAATAATGGTGATATTTTTACAAACGAATGTGGGATATATGAGTATACGAGGAGGAAGAGTATTTTTTGTTGCAATAAATGTTTAAAACATGTTAAACATATGCCTGTGGACCCCATTTATTGACCGAAATTTGATTATAGCACTGTAAAATCGCTTGGCTTGTGGATTTCGGTCAATTTTATTTGGAATTTGGAAAAACTTTCTTCTGCAGAGTTGTTAAGAATTGAATTTCCTATAAAACCTCATGAGATTCAAATTTTCGATGAAAGGGCTATTTATTATGAATTATTGAAGTTCAAGCTCAAATAATTGATTTTGGAAGTTTAAAATATTTAAAATTAGAAAAACGTTTTTTCTTACTTTTTCTAGAATGTGGCATGTGTTTGATGGCTGAAATCAGATTCTAGGCATGCGTAGGAAATTTATATAATTATATTATTAATTTATTAAATTTTAACTTTGGTGTTCTAAGCAATTTCCTATAAATAGGTGCTTAGGTTAGAATTGAAAATCACACCGTAAATCAAGTTTTCTCTCTATATTATCGAGCGTATTCTTGTGAGTATTTTGAGTATACTTTGAGTATTGATTAGGCGGTGCAAGTTCCTTCAAAGACTATACCCTTTGATTCCAAATTAGAAGTACTAATCTTTCGAGGTAAGGGATGTTATTTTCTTCTCAAATGATATTATTTCTTCAATATCATTATCTTTGTCAAATATTAGTTAAAACTTTTTATCAAATTTGGAACTTTTTCATGTCGTATTACTATTCATGAGTTACTTATTCATGAGTTACTATTCACGAAGTTACTATTATTCATGAAGTTACTTATTCACGATACTCTGACTATTCAAGTATCTGCACTATTCATTCAAAAAAATAAAATTTCTTCTTTTTGTCCAAAATATCTATTCTCGGATACTAGCTTTGATTGTATCCATGTTTTGATCATTCTTGAATTTTACACCACTATGATTATTTTTGAGGTATTTTTGAACATGGATAAAACAAAGTACGAATCCTTAATCCTTAATCCTTGTCATTTTGTTTCAATTTGGATTCGTTTCTTTAAAATTATTTTTCATCATCTTCATCTTAAATGATGATATTATTGAATATCTTTGGCCCAGAGTGCAAAGATGAATGATTTGAAAGAATATCTTTGGTAAGTAGTAGTCAAAAAGATGAACATGTATTTAGATGAACATTGTAAGACCTCAAATTTTTTAAATAAAAGGAATTTCCTTTATTTATTATTTTGAAATAGTAAGGGTTGATTTGATTAATGTGGATAGTTAAGGGTTAAATACGCAAATATTTCAAAATAAGCAAGTGGTTATAAAATATTCATTTTTGTCTGGAATATTCGTTTGGTCGTGGAATATTCAATCGTCTTGTGAGAATATTCGTATGATGGCGCTAAATGATGTGTGTGGCCCCATAACGGAAAGCGATTGGATGAAGAAAACGACAAATATAAGTTGGTTAAAAATAACGGCGTAGTTATTACCGTTAAGACCATTGGAATACCCGGTGGTTAAAATACGATGTCTACGCGCGGGTTGCACAAAGATGGCACACCGGATTGCATTTGCAGATTGCATCAATTATTGATCCTTACGTAAGAAGGCACTACTCAATAATTGTTACGAGAATTATTGCTCAATATTTTATTTTATTGATTCAATAATTCTTTGCGTTGATATTTTATATTATTGTTGTTCAATAATTGTCAATTTGCACATTATCTCCATTATCGGATCAATAATTCATATTATTTAAATAATATTATTAGATAGCATTATTGGCAATGTCTAGAAAGTTACATCAAGGAGAGGTTTGGTCACCTAATTGCGCGCCCGATGAAGGAGAAATCCTTATCGGAAAGCCCCTTTTCACAGGAACTACCAAGTTGTCATAATTGTGATTACGTAATATTATTTGTGAATAATTAATTATTGATATGATAAGAAAATATATATATAAACGATGGATTTATTTATTTTATGTGGTTATAATTGAATGATTTAATGTTGAGGTGTTTTATCAATTAATTTTGTCTGGAATGGAGGTATTAAAAATCAAATCGGTATTTTTTACGATGTATTGCGTGAGTTATAATTTTTAATCCGACCAGTTGGATCGTTGTAATTTTTGGATATGTTATACATACATAAGTTGAGTATATGTCCACAAATTTTGAACAGTTAAAAATGAACGAGTGATTTGTTATGAATTTTAAGAGGTGACCGATTCGTAAATTAGGGTTATAATTGATTTTGGTGGAAAATTCTAGAATTGAGTGGGCCCCACTTGTGGTTGGTGAAGAAATGTGCTGAATTTTATTTCAAATGTGGTGGGTGGCAATAGTAGCGGTGTAAAGCCATCGGTAGGCAGTCAAGTCTCGCTTTGCTGGCTAACATTTTCCTATAAATAGAGGGCTAAGTTAGAATTGAAAATCACACCGAAACAAAAGATTTCTCTCTTCTCTCTCTATATTATTGAGCGTATTTTGTGAGTATTTAGATACTTTGAGAGTTCTTTGCTCAAAGACAAGTTTCATTCAAAGATCACTTCCGACCTTTCCTTCCGGCAATGATTCTTTGAGGTAAGGGATATTATTTTTTTCGTAATGATATTATTTCTTCAATATCATTATCTTTGAAATATTGATTGAACTTTTTATCAAATTTGGAACTTTTTTCATGTCGGGTTACTATTCATGAGTTAATATTCACGAAGTTACTATTCATGAGTTACTATTCACGAGTTACTATTCACGAGTACTATTCATGAAGCGTGAAGATGTTTTTTGTGGAATTTCATCTTTTGGTGTCTGAGTTACTTATTCACGTATACGACACTATTCACGTATCGACACTATTCAATCAAAAATAAAATTTCTTCTTTTCGTCTAAAATATCTATTCGGATACTAGCTTTGATTGTATCCATGTTTTGATCATTCTTGAATTTTACACCACTATGATTATTTTTGAGGTATTGTTGGACATGGATAAAACAAAGTACGAAATCCTTAATCCTTAATCCTTGTCATTTTGTTTCACCGATTCGTTCTTTAAAAATATTTTCATCATCCTCAGTCTTAAATGATGATATTATTGAATATCTTTGGCCTGTAGTGCAAAGATGAATGATTTCTGAAGAATATCTTTGGCCTGTAGTGCAAAGATGAGCAGGTGTTTAAATGAACATGACCAACTGATGAATATCTTTGGCCTTTAGTGCAAAGATGAACAGGTGTTGAGATGAACATGACCGATTGATGAATATCTTTGGCCTGTAGTGCAAAGATGAATATTTGATTTGAGATGAAAATTGATTGATGTTACAGGGATAAAATATTGATGATGGACTGTTAAATTCATAGATTATAGTAGATTTCATTTTCTACGTAACTCTTCTATGAATTATTATTTCCGCTGCGAATATTGATTTAAAATTTGTTGTCTATTGTATTCTATTAAATTTTTCCCTGTTGAAGACTAACGATAATTTGTTGTACATTATCTTAGTCATAATATTCTTTACTGAGCTAGTTGAGCTCACCCTTTTCCTTTTTGTTCCATTCTTCTCAGGAGGCGAGAATATAGCGAGTACGAGTCGGGGTATGGAATGAAGGTTTTAGAAAGGATTGTTTAGTAGTCCTCACCATTTTTGTAAAATAATGTATCAATAAATGTGATGAGGATTTATTTGAGTATAGATATTGTCTAGAAGATAATATTTGTATTTAAACTCACAGTTTCTTTGTTGTAGTAATAAAGTTGTAGTTGTTTTACGTACTGCCGTGTATTGACAACTCGGAATGGGTGATGTATACCTATTTTGGGGCGCCACAAACATGACCAATCGATGAATATCTTTGGCTCAGAGTGCAAAGATGAATATTTGATTCCGTATGTATATTGATTGATGTTACAGGATAAAAGATAGACGATGAACTTTTAAATTCATACATAGAAGATAGTAGTTTGCATTCTCTACTTAACTCTTCTAATGAATTATTATTTCATTGCGAAATATTGATTTAAAATTTGTTGTCTATTGTATTCTATTAGATTTTCCTGTTGAAGACTAACGGTAATTTGTTGTATATTATCTTAGTCATAATATTCTTTCTTGGGCTAGTTGAGCTCACCCTTTTCCTTTTTGTTCCATTTTTCTTCTCGTGAGGCGAGAATATAATGAAGTGCAGCTCGGGGTATGGAATGAAGGTTTTAGAAAGAATTGTTTAGTAGTCCTCACCATTTTTGTAAAATAATGTATCAATAAATGTGATGAGGATTTATTTGAGTATAGATATTGTCTAGAAGATAATATTTGTATTCAAACTCAGAGTTTACGGTTGTAATAATAAAGTTGTAGTTGTTTCTGTACCATGTATTGACAACTCAGAATAGGTGATGTATACCTATTTTGGGGGCGTCACATCCCTCGTACCATTGGAGCTTAGACCCGCGCCACACAGTTTATGGGGGATATGGTTCAAGGATCCGTGATGATGACGGATTGGCTAGCCTGTGTCAGAGATCCAACTCATGTGACACAGATTAACAAATTGACTCGGCAGCTGGACCGATCACATCTTTTCATTCGACATCTGGGCAGAGATCCTTCAGAGGTAGATACTTTTGATCCTTCCAGCTCTGGCGCTGGCCCCTCAGGTGACTCATATGGCTTTGCTGGTGCAGATCCTCCATTGTATCGGCCTGACATCCCTGTAGATAGAGATCCAGTGACTCAGGAGGAGTTACATCAGGTGGATAGTATCGATGATGTGGACATCGACACCATTGACTTTTTCTGATGTATTTTTTGTTATCTCTTTTGATAGGCCTCTGTTAGTTGTTGGGTAGCTTCGCCCCATTTCCCTGTATTTTAGCTATACAGAGATGTATTAGATGATGATATACTTAGGAATGTATGTACAGTTTTCCATTCCCTATATCATATTGCCATCTATTATATCATGCATATTATTATGTTATGCATATGTATGTATGTCCAGAGATATTCAGCATTGACCCCTGGATGGTCTTATAACACGGCTGTCTGAGATGTCTTCTTGACGATTAAGTCAGATTGATCATACCCCACCATTTTTGGTGGTATCTCGTATCGTTCATGGTATGATAGTATATCACCATCGATATGGTGATCGTAGATGATTCTTCATGACATACTATGACCCCGTTGATGTTTCAGTTCCCACAGGATTTATAGAGGGTATGCTTTGAAACACCGGGTATCGGAGAGGCGAGTTTTTACGATTTGGGACCTGTGGAGTTGACTCCTACTTTGGAGGAGTATGTACGATTGACGATGTTGCCACTAGACAGACCTTGCGTGCATATGGCTATTAGAGACATGAGCAGACAGTTCATGATCCTCACCGAATTGAGGCGTAGGGTGGTCTAGGACGAGATTACATCCGGCCACGTGATATCCCAGCATTTTCTTTTTGACAGATTTGGCTATGAGGATAGTTATGCATGACATTCTAGGGATTTCACCACACCGGAGGACCATTGGCGTTCAGCCACAGTGGATGTACTGCTTCTATGCGTATTGTCATACGTCTTCATGCCGTGATACATGGATGAGTTGGATATCGGCGTCATTATGGCAGTGAGAGCTCTCAGGGAGGGTCATACCATTGTACCGATGATCATTGCAGAGACTCTGAGGTCGGCTACATCTTCGCTGCACTTATCCCAGAGAGTGTTTACGAGTAGCTTCGGTATGTCTTTGACGTGTGGTTTATGTCACACTTGAGACCGATTGGCACATTTAGACGGAAGGGGTTTTGTTTCACCCACGATATAGCCATGTCGTACTCCTTTTAGCCCGCGGAGTGTACAGACGCTGCATCGTGGTTAGCTTTTCTAGCAGGGATTAGAGACCCGTTTGCTATATTACCGTGTTTAGGGCTTAGCTCACCCTACAGCTTCATTACTTATGCTCCGGGCATGGATTATCTCCCTCTGGCTGGTTTGAAGGGCATGATTACTTACCACCCACTGGCCGTGATGAGTCAGTTTGACCGGCCAGATTTTCATCCTTATGAGGCGATGAGTCGGTCACTTCACACCATTTATCAGCGGAGGATAGATCCAGGTTGTATGCCTGTTGGGATCAAATAGAGTCGGCCGAGTTTTCTGTCGGTCATCCAAATTTTATTCGCAAAGTATTCGCGATAGATGGAAACAGAGATCGCGACGCGGTGTGGTAGTATCCACAAGTCAGAGACCGATTCGACGATGAGAGCCTATAGAGGAGGATATTATTCCCATCAATGATTTGATCATTGGCCGCCAAAGATTTGTGATGGATTCTCCCACCCCGAGTGCCATCATTACTCAAGATTTTTGGCACAAAGATCTCGGAGCAGAGCTTACATCCGATGACCTATGAGAGAGATCGAAGCTAGTAATGTGATGTTGACAGCTCTTGATGGGAGAGACGACGCTCTGTTAGAGAGGGATGAGGCTAGATCAGCCAGGGATGCATTGATAGTGGAACGGGATGCTGCCTTATCTGCTAGGGATGTGGCCATCGCAGACGATTATTTCGATGAGATCTCGGATGACCGCTGGTCTTGCCACATGAGTGCTTACATTGATGAGCATTATGCCACCATGCAAGTTAGCCTCGGATCTGCGCTAGCTGTGTAGATACCCTTGGGCGGGGAGCTTGCGGTGTTACCTCCGTCTTCGAGAGAGGATGCCATGTTAGATCCGATAGTTCGCTCAGATACGAGATCGTAAATAGCTTTAGTATTTTCTGCGCATGCACTAATTTAGCCATTTTGTCATGTATACATCACATATGTATATATCAAATAAGATTATATATGGCGGGGAAATATATTTTGATTCACTTCCCTTTTAGTTATGCCTTGATACTTGCTTGATATTTGCCTGTTTCTTCAGGGCCTTGTGATCTTGATGCATTCTGAACTTATCCTTGATAGATAGACATTGAGACGTCACAAGATCTCTCAGAATGGATCATTAATTTCTGTATATCCCTACCATCTTTGGTGTCTTGGGACTGTTATCTGTATGGAATGTGGAGAGGAGGGTGGTTTCTTCCTCTCGAGATCGACCTTTCTACGGATGGTCGCCAAGATTTCTATTTGTGAGAAGCCTAGTTAATTCCATCTCTTATGGGTTGGTATTGCTCTTCGAGGCACGATCGCAGCTTAGATGGTCACTGAATCTTCTATTTATGAGAAGAGGTTGGGTAATTCCATCCCTTTGATCTGAAACCGATGAAATGTGGCGAATTGAAGGTTGATCTCAGTACCGTGTGATAAGAAGTTTGTTTTGGTAGGGGTTAGACTGAACCATGAATGGCTTCCTACGTACTCCTATTGAAGAGGAGATCAAGTCTGCGTAGTTCGAACCTGGTGTAAGAGGTTCAACGCTGGATGTGAAAGGCAGAGAGGTGTAGAAATGTTTTTGTTGTTTGTAGAGAAAGGGTAGAAATGTTTTTTTATTGCGTTCGGGCCATATAACATATGGTTGCCTACGTACTCCTATTGAAAAGGAGATCAGGTCGACGTAGTTCGCCCCTCAGGGCGAATCGCAACTGAAGAAAAAGCGTGAATCCCATGTGCAGGCTATACTGCGGGGAGAAGAAAGTTTGATCCTATAATGGGGACAAATTGTAGGTGTGTAAAAAGTTTGATCCCGTCCTCAGGACAAACTGCAAGCGTAGAAAAGTTTAATCTTGTCTTCAGGATAAACTGCATGTGTAGAAAAGTTTAATCCCGTCTTCAGGATAAATTGCAGGCGTAGAAGGTTCAATCCTGTCTTCAGGATAATCGAAATTGTGAAAAGTTAAATCCCGTCTTCAGGATAACTGAAATTGTATGGAAGGTTTGAAATAAAGTGATACCAGGCTGCTGGTTTGAAGTGTATATTTCCCTGAGGGGTAGAAGAGTATGTATAAAGGAAAGGGTTCAAAATCGGAATGACTAGTGATTTGATGAACAAAACCAGGATGTTTGTTTGATGGTAACTTCAAACATAGTACCATTTCACGGTTTCCGAGTTGATAAGCTGTGGAAATTCATCGCCATCCATTTCATGCAATCTGAGAGCACCTCCTATCAATACCTCTTTGACAACAAATGGGCCTTCCTAGTTAGGAGCGAATTTTCCCTTCGATTGATCTTGGTTGTCAATGATCTTCTTCAAAACCAAGTCATGTTGTTTAAACTGCCGTAGTTGGACTTTTCTGTTGTAGGATCGTGCGACCCTTTGCTGATATAACTGACCATGGAAGATAGTTGCGGATCACCTTTCGTATATTAGAGACAATTGGTGATACATGTCTTGTACCCATTGGTCTTCATCTAACTAAGCATCCATCAATACTCTGAGGGATTCTATTTCCACCTCTATGGGGAGCACTACTTCCATCCCATAGGCTAATTAGTAGGGGGTTGCCCCAGTGGAAGTTCGCATGGAAGTTCTGTAGGCTAATAAAATCAGAGGCAAGAGGTCAGGCCATCCTTTGTGATTGCCAGACATTTTCTGCATGATCTTTTTGATGTTTTTATTAGCCACTTCAACAACACCATTCATCTTTGGATGGTAGATGACGGAGTTGAGGTGTTTGATGTGGAATTTTCTGCATAACTCCATCATTTTGTTGTTGAGGTTCTTAGCATTGTCTAACACAATGACCTCTGGTTGTCCATATCGACAGATGACATTGTTTCTGATGAAAGCAATGATGACTTCTTTAGTAACCCTGGGGAAGGATGCGGCTTCTACCCCTTTGGTGAAGTAGTCGATCATGGTGAATATGAATCGATGTCCATTACTGGCTTTGGGCTCGATAGGCCCGATCACGTCCATTCCCCACATTGAGAAGGGCCATGGTGAACTCATATTGTGGAGTTCCCTTGGAGGGGCGTGGATAGCATTCCCATGAATCTGACATTGATAGCACCTCTTGACGTGATCATCACAGTCAGCTTTGAGTGTAAGCCAATAATGCCCCATTCTAAGGATCTTCTTGACAAGTAGGGGTCCGCTCATATGAGGGCCACATACTCCACCATGGATCTCATCCATGAGTCTTTGAGTTTGGTCTTTATCTAGACATCTGAGGAGACCTAATCCAGCATCTCTTTTGTAGAGTGTATCTCCACTCAGGTAGAATTTCATAGCAAGTCGATGAATCCACCTCTTCTCAGTTAGGCTCGCCTCAGCGGGTGCATTTCGTTAATTGCCCCTTCGCAAATAGTAGTTGTCTCTTCAATATCACCAAGAGTTCATTTTAACCCTTCGTTAAAACCAAGAGACACTCTCAGTTCTTCTATAAATAGAAGCTCATTCCTTCATTATTTCTTACAAATTCATTGAAACTCTAGAGAGAGAGAAATTATAGAGAGAAAGAAGAAGAGTTTTCTACTACTTCACTACTTCGATATCAAGTTTCTTTACGGTAAGGGGTATTTTTTTTTTCATATTCATGAAGAGAATTTCTGTTATTCCAGTCTTTATTATTCAGTTGGAATAACCTGTATATGCGGGCTACCCTATACATGGTGAAATTCTTCTGTTATTCCATTATTTATTATTCTCCTAGAATAACCTGTCTATGCGAAATACCGCATGCGTGGTGATTTCTGTTGTTATTCCATTCTTTATTATTCTGTTGGAATATCCTCATGCATGCGTTTTTACGACGGACCGTTCCGCTCTTTATTATTACATTTGGAATATCCATGCACATGCGTTTTACTGGCGGGACTGGGTTCCGCTCTTTATTATTCTGTGGAACATCCTCGTCATGCATTTTACACCGGACTGGTTCCGCTCTTTATTATTCTCATTGGAATATCACATGCGTGTGTGTTTATATGTTGGACCTGGTTCCGTATTTATTATTCTCATTGGAATAACTCTTGTTTGTCTTTATCTATCACATACCGGTGATTTCGTTTGTTATTCCATTCTTTATTATACTCAAATGGTTAAAGTTTTAACTTCTATACTCCATGAAATTAGTGGAATATCCTTGATATTTGCGCTTCATCCAAGATATATTTCATGGAAATATTCTTCCGAGCGTTCTTGAATTTTACTCTACAAAAAGAAGTATCATGTTGACAATTTGGGCGTTATTAGTTCTGGATAAATTAATTCTGAACTTGTTTTATTGAATTCTTATATCATTCTCATCATCCTCATGTTTATATTTTTGAAAGTCATCTCGTGGCTCAGTAGTGCGTAGATGGACTTGGTATGATTATGACTGAGGATTATTCGGTATAATCATGACCGTAATGTTACAAATGATGTGATAAAAGTCCTCATTGGCCCGTAGTGCATTGATGGACAGTTGTTGGCATGATCGTGACCATTGATGAATACACAAATATTCCTGGCCCGTAGTGCATGGATAATTGTGGTCGTGATACTAAAGAATATCCTTGGCTGTAGTGCAAGGGTGATTCGATGATGTGGATTATTTATTAAGTTGAGTCCCAGCGATAAAAGTAATGAAAAACCTTTTAAATCATAAAAGATAGTAGATTTTATTCTCTACTTGACTCTTTTAATGGATTGCTTGTTCCGCTGCAGTTAAACTTGATGTCTATTGTATTTTATCAATTTAACATTGTTGAAGACTAATGATAATTTATTCTGCATTATCTTAGTCATAATATTTCTTACTGGGCTAGTTGAGCTCACCCTTTTGCTTTCATTGTTCTCTTCAGGAAATGAGAACGTAGCAGGGACTAGTCGGGGAACGGAGTGACGGTTCAGAGGATAGCATTAGTAGTCCTCACTATTCTATTAAATAGTGTGACAATAAATGTAATGAGGACTTATTCTGAGAGTGGATATTGTCTAGAAGACAATATTTGTATTAAAACTCACAGCTCTTTTGTTGTATATTAAAGATTGTATTTGTATTCTTTACCATGTATTTGGCGACTCAGGATAGGTGATGTATACCTATTTTGGGGGCAGCACACTGATGGACTGTAATGATGGAAGGATTATCATTGTCCTCTTTTCCCGAATGATAACCATGACATCTGGGCAATCATCGTCTGGGGTGTATCTGTTTGTATGTTCATCATGAACAATGACGCGTGTGCCTGCCATCATCAAAGCAAGGTCATGTTTACGTTTCTGTTCCCTTTCTTCCACTTCGGGATCAAGGATCAGCACCTCTTTTGCTTTGTTTGGTACTGGCTTGGGAAACAACATAGTCATAATATGCGTTGGCACCTTAACTGAAGACTACATCAGCTCATGATGTGCAGAGTGAAAATATCACGTGAGAAGTCACTCAGTTATACTCAATTATTGCTACAGTAATTGTGACATAATATCTCTCATATTATTGATTCAATTATTATCACAGTATCATATGCATAATATTTTATATTATAAAATTAATAATTGAGATGACACAGTTATTCATATTATTATTTGTATTATTGACAATGTCTAGAAAGTTCTGTCGAGGAAAGGGGTTAGGTTATCTAAATGCGCGCCAATAAGGAGAAATTCTTATCGGAAAGCGTCCTCTTTCCTGGGAATGATTTGGTTGTTAATATTGCAAGTTATATTATTGATGAATAAATGTTAAAATATTTCTATTGTGTAGGGATTATTAGTGTTAGTGGAAATCGACATTTATTTTGATAATAATTGATTTCTTGTGGTTAAATTGACTAATCGGGTAATTAATCGGATAAATGAGCAATTAATTGCTATTAGTTCACATGCATATAACTATTTGTTCATATAAATGGAATTATTAATTCACATGCATGTACTGTTAGGGGAGGTGGTGCAAGTTTGATAATACTTGTAGGACTAAATTAAAAATGAAGAAAAAGATGAAGGTATTATACTGTAATAATTCGAGCCCCAAAACGTGCAATTATCAAAACTATGTTTTCCAATAAATAGAAGCTCATTCTTCTTTCATTCTCACCAATTCACTAAGACTCACAAGAGCAATTATAGAGAGATAAGCTATAGAGAGAAAGAAAAAGAGTATTCTGCTACTTCACTATTGCAGTATTCAATCTTCTACTAAGGTAAGGGGTATTATTTCTTTCGTATTCGTAAGGGATATTCTTTTTGTTCAATATCCGTATGGAATAATATTTTCTTCCATACTCTGTAGTATGTAAGTAATATTTTTCATTTCAGATTCTGAATTCTACACTCATTTTGTTAAAGTATTACTTCTATACTCCGTCAAATTAGTAGAATATCCTTGAAATTTGCTCTTCATCTAGTATCGTTTCACAAGGATATTTTTATGAACATTCTTGTTAAATTTTAAGCTTTTTATGCCAGCGTACTATTCATGGGTACTATTCATTTAAACGGGACTATTCATATGTATGGTACTATTCACATAGTACTATTTATGGGCACTATTCATAAATATGGTACTATTCATAAGTATGATACTATTCACGAAGTACTATTCACAAAGTACTATTCAAAAAGTACTATTCATGAAGTACTATTCACAAAGTACTATTCATGAAGTACTATTCATGAAGTACTATTCACAGGGTACTATTCACTAGGGTACTATTCACCCAGAGTATTATTCATGACAAAAATTGATTTCTTTTCGTTCCAAATCATTTTTGATACAATATTATTCTTGAATTTTACTCCACAAAGAAGTATCATGTTGACAATTTAGATATTATTGAATTCTGGATAAATTAAATTATAAATCTTTAAAATTTATGCTTGCTTTCATTTAATTGAATTCCTATATCATTGTCATCATCCTCATGCTTATATTGTGATGAAAGTCATCTTTGGCCATAGTGCATAAATGGACTGTTGATTGATATGATTATGACCAAGGATTATTCAGTGTAATCATAACCTGTAATGTTACAAATGATGTGGTAAAAGTCCTCATTGACCGTAGTGCATTGGTGGACAATTGTTGATATGATCATGACCATGCGTTCTCTTCGGCCAAGGGTGCAAACATGAATTGTTGATTGGCATGATCATGACCATTGGTGAAAACACGAATATCCTGGGCCCGTAGTGAATGGATAATTCGTGGTCATGATACTAATGAATATCCTTGGCACGTAGTGCATGGATAATATATTCAGTGATGTGGATTATTTATTAAGCTGAGTCTCATCGATAAAATTGATGATAAACTTTTAAATCATAGAAGATAGTAGATATCATGCTCTACTTGACTCTTCTAATGGATTGCTTATTCCGCTGCAGTTGTTGATCTAAAATTTGTTGTCTTTTGTATTCTATCAGTTGTTATACTGTTGAAGGCTAGCGATAATTTATTCTGCATTATCTTAGTCATAATATTTCTTACTGGGCTAGTTGAGCTCACCCTTTTCTTTCACTATTCTCTTCAGGAAATGAGAATATAGCTGGGACTAGTCGGAAAATGGATTGACGGTCCAAATGGTTGTTTTAGTAGTCCTCACTATTCTGTGAAATAGTGTGATAATAAATGTAATGAGAACTCCATTTAGTTTGGATATTGTCTAGAAGATAATATTTGTATTAAAACTCACAGCTACGCTTTTTGTCGTATTGTATAATTAAGTTGTATTTAAATTTTGTACCATGTATTTGGTGACTCAGAATGGGTGATGTATACTTATTTTGGGGGTGTCACAGTTGGTATCAAAGCGTCGGGATATGATCCCTGGCTTATATGTGAGATTAGAACTAGGAGGGAGAGACGGGTTAATCCTTCGCTAGTATGACCTACCTAAGTTGTTTGTTCTTTAATTGGTCGATCAGAGTATAGGGATAATATGTGGCATATCAATTAGCCCTTGTTTTATAATAGTGTTTGAAAATGGAATCTAAAAATATTGAGATAAGCAATGAAGCACATGAAACCGTTGAGTCACCGATGATTAATTACCGGGATAATATGCATCATGAAGGCAATAATCCTCGTGTAAACAACAACACCGATGTAACGCCCCCAAAATAGGTCCATTCCATCCAACCCATTCTGAGTCGCCAAATATATGGTACGAAAAACAACTACAACTTTATTACAACAATTGTCGTGCAAAATACAACAACACATATGTTGTGAGTTTGGATACAAATATATACCAACCAGAAGTACGTCCACAATGACACCTTACATAAAGGTATAGTCAAAAACTATTTTAGAAATTAGAATCTTTGGGAAGTACTCAAGAAACCTTCGTATATGGGAGGCCATGCTTTTAGGTTATGGTAGATATCATATGGCCACGTAATTATCCTTGGTTGACCCAATAGACCCCAAAAGAAAAAACGAAAAGATTACTATCATATTCTTCCCAATGGTGAGTCTTCTCTTGACATATCATTATCTCCACTTGCCTCTAATTGGGTATTATACTCCAAACAAACACCAAGATTATATAGGTAGTGCTTGTAAATATACTCGAGAAGTGGATGAGCACAACCATGTCTTATGATAACACGAGTTTGTATGTCATTAGACATCTTGTATGATATTGACAAAACACCTTCCAAAGTTGGGTTCGCCTCACCCTATTTAATTCACCAAAATAACTATTAAATGATGTATAAAATACAACACACTAAAGCCCTCAATAAAATTATTTTCATACTCTTTAGGAAGAACCTCAACAACTATAGACCATGGATTCTCTATTCCTTGTTATCCCATTTCAACCCAAATACACTTTTATTACACGAAAGGAATTGTGAAACAAAAGGGTGAGCACAACTAGCTCGATAAAGAATATTATGACTAAAGATAAATAAATTATCAATAGTCTTCATCAAGAATGAATCGTAGATTTAGAACATATGGTAGATGATAAAACTTTTCAACCATAGTCGTTACACGAACGAAGCAATCCATTAGAAGAGTCAAATAGACCATAAAATCTATTATCTTCTCATGTTAAAAGTCCATCAACAATGTTTTATCCTCGTAACATCAATCAACAATTCACATCCACAATCACATGTATAACTCATAATCATAATCGTAGTTCTAAATTCCTCTTCTTATCCGGGGATGAAGATAATTTCATCACTGCCTTTACCTCAAACATCAAAGATCATGGTTATACCAAATCACAGCCTCCTGCTCATAATCATACTAATAAATTCATCTTTGCACTACGGCCAAAGATATTCATCAACAGCTCATCTTTACACTACAAAGCTAAAGATATTCAACAACAGTCATCTTTGCATTCGAGCCAAAGATATTCATCAATAATTCATCTTTTTGCTACAAAGCTAAAGATATTCAACAACAAAGTCATCTTTGCATTACGAGCAAAAGATATTCATCAATAATTCATCTTTGCACTACAGGCTAAGATATTCATCAACAAGTCATCTTTGCACAACGAGCCAAAGATATTCATATATCAAAGAAATACATAATCATTTCAGAAGTTATATAACAATAATTATAACCATGTTGATCAATTCACCTTTGCACTTAAGCTAAAAATATTCAATTGTAAATTCAATGGTCATGATCATACCAGTCAACAATTCAACTTTTGCACTACTGGCCAAAGAGAACCTATAGTCACGATCATACCAATAATCTACTCATCTTTACACTCAAGTCAAAGAGAAATATCATCATTAGGGTTATAAGAATGTTATATAAAAACAATATAATCAAAACATGGTTTTAATTTCAAGAGTAAGATTCATAAATCAACGATAATTTGGTCGGGAAGAAAAACCAATTTGTCGTGAATAAGACTTCGTATTCGTACATAGTACAGTGTATACGTGTATAAGAACCCTCGACACGAAAAAGATAAAGTTTCATAATAAAATTCATATCCATATTTATAACACCTTAATCCAAATGTTATAAATCACTTAGAAATCTCATAATCTAATATTATTAATATTATAATAATATTTTAATCATTTCTTAAACTTATAAATAATTTAATCCAATTATTTACACTTTAATAATTAATGCATTTAATCATCTAAAAATGCCAAACTCATAAGATTTCATCATCATTAACCAAAACCCTCATAAAATCTGCATATACCTCATATATGATTCTCAAGCCAATAAATCATATTTTATAATTTTCTTACTTCACATAACATATTTAATTCATTTACTCATAACTAGAACATTTTCATGAAAAATACCAAATCAGTTCCAAAAATATTTCTTTTCTGGGATTTAGCATAACATAGTCCCATATTGAACATATATTTTTCTCAAAATTTTAAAAATTCATTTACTATTTTTCACATGGCCAACACCACCGAATATTTAAACATTTATCATAAATTATACTTTTATCCAACAATTCTGAAATTTACACGGTATACTGATATTATATAGATGTACTCCCAATAAAAATTTCATCAATTTTGGAGTTAATCACAAGGAGTTATAAATAGTTACTTTTAAAATAGTCTTTTGTCATAAAATCCATAACTCCCATCTATACATCCAAAATCACCATTTTGGACACACTCTATAAAAACTCATCAAAATATCATTTCAAATTTTTCCAGAATTTTTGAAGGTACAGAAAAATTTCAAAACTAAAAACATAATAACCCTTTAAAATCCCTTACTATCCCTTACCTCAAAAAAAGCAAAGATTGACCTGGAATAACGTCGAATCTAACTTGCAACTTGTATAACAATACTCAAAGTATACTCAAAATACTCACAAGAATACGCTCGATAATATAGAGAGAGAAAACTTCAGTTTCTGGTGTGATTTTCAATTCTAACCTAAGCACCCTATTTATAGGAAAATACTTAGAACACCAAAGTAGAAAATTTATTAAAATAATAATATATATTATAAATTCTCTACGCACACTTTTGAATCCAGAATTTAGCAATTGCACACATGCAAAATGAGGCCCACACATTGAAAAAACGTTTTTGTTAATATAAATATTTAAAACTTCCAAAAATCAATTATTTTGGAACCCCAAAACTTCAATAATTCATAATAAATATCCCTTTTGTTAGAAAATTCGAATCTCGCGAGTTTTTATAGGAAATTCAATTCTCTACAACTTTGCAGAAGAAAGTTTTTCCAAATTCCAAACAGAAATCGACTGAAATCCACAAACGGGCGATTTTACAGGCTATAATCAAATTTCAGTCAAGAAATGGGGTCCACCGACACACAAAACATGTGTTAATCATTTAATGCCACAAAAATACTCTTCCTCCTCATATACTCACATATTCCACATTCACTGTAAAAATATCACCATTATTATATTATTAAAATAATATATTTAAATGAATTATTTTATCAGAAAAAGATAAAATATTAATTTTCAACAATTGTCACTTTAAAAATTTTCTCCATCTATATCCACATAAAATGAATATTTTCCTTATCATATTAATCAATAATTAATTATTCACAAATAATATTACAGAATCACAATAATGACAACCAGGCAGTTCCCAGGAAAGAGGGGGCTTTCCAATAAAGATTTCTCCTTACTGGCGCGCAATTAGGTGACCAAACCTCTCCTTAGACAGAACTTTCTAGACATTGCCAATAATGTTTTCTAATAATATTATTCAGATAATATGAATTATTGCTTCGATAATGGAAAATACTGTGTAGTGACAATTATTAAAACAACAAAGAATATAAAATATCAACGTAAGAAACTATCAATCAATAAAATAAAATATTGAATAAAGAATTACCGTAACAATTATCGAGTAATGCCTTCTACGAAAAAAAAATTATCATGCTTCATGAATAGTACTCGTGAATAAGAACTCGTGAATAAGTAACTCATGAATAAGAACTCGTGAATAGTAACTCATGAATAGTAACTTTCATGAATAGTAATAAAAAAAATTGAATACTTTTATTTCATAAAATTCGGTCTTACAATCTCCCTCCTTATGAAATTTCGTCCCCTAAATTTACGTGCACAGTATTTCAAAGAGTTGAGAATACCTTGTTTTCATTTCGATTCTATCTCCCCGTCATCATGATTTCTCCATTGCTTCATCTCCTCGTATTTCGGATATCATTCTAGAATACGAACTTTTCAAAACAAGGGTTAATTTAACAAATTAACATATCACATAATATCCCGATATTATGACCGACCAACAAATAAGCTTAAGTAGGATACACTAATGAAGGATTTACTCATCTCTCCTCCTAGTTCTAATCCCGATCTCCGCCAGAGATCATATCCCTAAGCTCGATACCAAATGTAACTCGGACACCAACTTGTGGTCAAGACCTCACATTGATACCTATCGGTTTGCCATCATAGAATCTGCGTCCCCTACGAGAGTCCGGCTTCGGCATCCCCATCAACAGAAGTCACCAAATGAGAGGCTCGGGGCTCTTTACTTATAGCTCTGATACCAAATGTAACGCCCCCAAAATAGGTCCATTCCATCCAACCCATTCTGAGTCGCCAAATATATGGTACGAAAAACAACTACAACTTTATTACAACAATTGTCGTGCAAAATACAATAACACATATGTTGTGAGTTTGGATACAAATATATACCAACTGTAGCACGTCACAATGACACCTTACATAAAGGTATAGTCAAAAACTATTTTAGAAATTAGAATCTTTGGGAAGTACTCAAGGAAACCTTCGTATACGGGAGGCCATGCTTTTAGGTTATGGTAGATATCATATGGCCACGAATTATCCTTGGTTGAATCTAATAGACCCCAAAGAAAAACGAAAAGATTACTATCATATTCTTCCCAATGGTGAGTCTTCTCTTGACATATCATTATCTCCACTTTGTCTCTAATTGGGTATTATACTCCAAACAAACACCAAGATTATATAGGTAGTGCTTGTAAATATACTCAAAGAAGTGGATGAGCACAACCATGTCTTATGATAACACGAGTTTGTATGTCATTAGACATCTTGTATGATAGTGACAAAACACCCTTCCAAAGTTGGGTTCGCTTTCACCCTATTTAATTCACCAAAAATAACTATTAAATGATGTATAAAATACAACACACTAAAAGCCCTCAATAAAATTATTTTCATACTCTTTAGGAAGAACCTCAACAACTATAGACCACCGTTCTATTCCCTTGTTATCCCCGCTCAACCCAGCTACACTTTTATTACGAAAAAAAAATTATCATGCTTCATGAATAGTACTCGTGAATAGTAACTCGTGAATAGTAACTCATGAATAGTAACTCGTGAATAGTAACTCATGAATAGTAACTCATGAATAGTAATAAAAAAAAATTGAATACTTTTATTTCATAAAATTCGGGGTCTTACAACCGACCAAATGACGAACGATGGTATGTTTAGGAACTTTTTAGAATTTATACAAAACCAAACGAGAGAGACTCCTGTTCAAAATGCAAGTTTAAAAACTGGCAACGCACGGCTGGTCACCGCTAAGCAGTTCAAGGAGCTGGGACCGCCAGAGTTTTTTGGAAAGCCAGAACCACTCAAGGTAGAGACGTGGATAAAGTAGATCACTAAGATATTTGATATCTTGGAATGCTTAGAGGAGCAAAAGGTTCCCTTTGCCACCTTTATGTTTCGTGTAGAGGCAGGTTACTGGGGGGAATCTATAAAACGTATCCAGCCTGACGCACTCAAGATGTCTTGGGAGAAGTTCCAAGAATTGTTCAACCACAAGTACTTTCCCGAAAGTATTCGTCACATAAAGGAGGTTAAATTCATCAAGCTGGAGCAAAAAAATATGACTGTGTCGCAGTACGAGGCTAAGTTTGCGGAGTTATCCCGGTTTGTATCCCATTTGGTTGATAATGAGGAGCGAATGACGTGAACGTTTCTAAGAGGTTTGAAACCCGAAATACGTCAATAACTCATTTCTTATAAACTTTGTTTATATTCAGATATTGTGAATAGGGCTTAATTATTGGAGCGCGAGAATCAGCTAGCCCAATCAAAAGGCAACGACCAACAACACGATAATAATTGTACCAGTGGCAACGGCCATCGGAACAAGGATAACCATCGTGAAAGAAATTATCAGGCAAGAAATGGTAACCACTTCGATGGTTATCATGACCAAGATAATAGGAAAGATGAACTAAGTAGGAACAGTTTTAAGAAGAGAAGATTCAACAATGACGAAAAGACGTCGGCAACAGCACTAACACCCATTTCAAAGGAAGAAGAACAACCACCGGTCGTATGTTTCAAATGCGGATAGGAAGGACATGTCTGTCCAAACTGTATGCAGCAACCCAAAGTGTGTTTTAATTGCGGAAGAGAAGGTCACCTAACTCGATTTTTTTGTGTAGTGAAGTCAAGTCCAACTTGGATGGTGACGCCAAAGGATGTCCCAGATAAGTCAAAGCCAGTAGTTTAAGTGAGAGCGTTTGTTGAGGAACCTGAACGAAGTTTATACCTTATTCGATACCGGTTCTACCCATTCTTTTATTTCTCCTACTTGCGCTCAACGTTTAAATTTAACTCCTAAGAAATTAGACTTTGACTTATCTGTTGAAACTCCGTTAGGAACAACCTTCGTTTGGATGTTTATAAATCTTGTTTGATTAAAATTGATACCCTCACGTTACCTGTCGATCTTATCTCTTTGAAAATACTTGCCTTTGATGTGATTTTAGGAATTGACTGGTTAACTATTCACCATGCTAAAATCGATTGTTTTCGTAAGGTTGTTAGTTTTCATATTCCTAACCAACCTGTTATGTGAATTCAAGCAACCAAACCACTAAAGTTAATCATTATCATATTAAGTCATAAGTAAAGAGCCTTAAACCTTTCGCTGGTAACTTCCAAGTCTTGGAATGCACCGAAGCCAGACTTTCCGTAGGGGAAGCTGTGAATAACGGTGGCAAGTTGATAGGTATCAATGTGACGTGTTATCCAAGTCTTGGATGAGAGTCGCAGTTTTGAATGATATTTCTATCATTAATAAATTTCCTGACGTATACCCCGAAGAACTTCCTGGCCTACCCCAGAGCGTGAAATCGAATTTTGTATTGACCCCAGTACAAAACCTATTTCTAAAACCTCAAATATTTCTTCAACTAAAACGAACGTATCATGCGCCAAAGACGTTGGCTCGGGCTATTGAAAGATTACGATAATATCATTCAATACCATCGTGGAAAAAATGAATGTGGTAGCTAACGTGTTGAGTAGAAGATAGTATGCGTTTACGAGTGCGACATTGTTAACACAAAGACCCATTTCGTACGACTTACAAAAGATAGAGATAAAGTTAAAGACTCCAAGAAACAACGTGAAGATAGCGAATATATGAGTAGAATCGACATTAATCGATAAAGTTAAAGTCGCTCAAGCTACAGACTCAGAGCTGATGAATATGAAGAAGAATGTGCAAGAAGGAATATATTCTATGCTCAAAGGTTATACCTCAAGAGATAGAATCTAAACAAGGTATCCTCACCTCTTCGGCATACCAGGTACGTGCATAAATTTCGAGGGCAAATTTTCATAAGGAGGGGAGATTGTAAGACCCCGAATTTTATTAAATGAAAGTACTCAATTTTCTTTTAATTATTATTTAGTAAATGGTTAAATTGATAAAAGGTTAAAAGTTAAGGGTGATATGTGAAAATTTTGAAAAGTATGCAAGTTGTCATAAAATATTCTATTGGTCGAGGAATATTCGTTTTAACAAGGAATATTTGTACGACGGTACAATCATTGGTGGACCCCATAATGGAATTACTGTCAGAGTTAGAAAACAACATAAACATCTTTTTATGAAAATAATGGCAAAACTTTTACCGTTAACTGTTGAAATACCCAGTGGCAAAAGTACAGTAATATGCGTGGTTGCATAGTAGCACACGATATTGATTATTGATGCTTACGTGAGAAGTCACTCAGTTGTACTTAATTATTGCTACAGTAATTGCTGCATAATATCTCTCATATTATTGATTCAATTATTGTCACAATATAATCTGCATAATATTTTATATTATTAAATCAATAATTGAGATGACACAGTTATTCATATTATTATTTGCATTATTGACAATGTCTAGAAAGTTCTGTCGAGGAAAGGGGTTAGGTTATCTAATTGTGCGCCAATAGGGAGAAATCCTTATCCCAAAGCCCCCTCTTTCCTGGGAATGATTTGGTTGTTAATATTACAAGTTATATCATTGATGATTAAATGTTGTTAAAATATTTTTATTGTGTTGGGATTATTAGTGTTTGTGGAAATCGACATTTATTTCGATAATAATTGATTTCTGGAGGTTAAATTGACCAATCGGGTATTTAATCGGATAAATGAGCAATTAATTGCTATTAGTTCACATGCATATAACTATTTGTTCATATGAATGGAACTATTGATCACATGCATGTACTATTGCTTCGCATGCATGTACTATTAGGGGAGGTGGTGCAAGTTTGATAATCCTTGTAGGACTAAATTAAAAATAGAGAAAAAGATGAAGGTACTATACTGTAATAATTCGAGCCCCAAAACGTGCAATTATCGAAACTATGTTTTCCTATAAATAGAAGCTCATTCTTCTTTCATTCTCACCAATTCACTAATACTCACAAGAGCAATTATAGAGAGAGAAGCTATAGAGAAAAGCTATAGAGAGAGAAGCTATAGAGAGAAAGAAGAAGAATATTCTGCTACTTCACTATTGCATTATTCAGTCTTTTACTAAGGTAAGGGGTATTATTTCTTTCGTATTCGTAAGGGATGCTATTTTTGTTCAATATCCTTATGAAATAATATTTTCTTCCATACTATGTAGTATGTAAGTAATATTATTTTGTTTCAGATTCTGAATTCTACACTCATTTTGTTAAAGTATTACTTCTATACTCCGTCAAATTAGTAGAATATCCTTGAAATTTGCGCTTCATCTAGTATCATTTCACAAGGATATTTTTCAGAATATTCTTGTTAAATTTTAAGCTTTTCATGTTGAAGTACTATTCATGGATACTATTCATTTATACGACACTATTCATATGTACGATACTATTCATATAGTACTATTCATGGACACTATTCATAAATACGGTACTATTCATAAGTGCGGTACTATTCAAAAAGTACTATTCACGAAGTATTGTTCACAAAGTACTATTCATAAAGTACTATTTACAAAGTACTATTCATGAAGTATTATTCTCAAAGTACTATTCACGGGATACTATTCACTCAGGTACTATTCACCCGGAGTACTATTCATGACAAAAATTGATTTTTTTGTTTCCAAATCATTTTTGATACAATATTATTCTTGAATTTTACTTCACAAAGCAGTATCATGTTGACAATTTGGATATTATTGTTGATTGACATGATCATTACCATTGGTGAAAACACGAATATCCTTGGCCCGTAGTGCATGGATAATTCGAGGTAGTGATATTAATGAATATCTTTGGCCCGTAGTGCATGGATAATTCAGTGATGTGGATTATTTATTAAGCTTAGTCTCAGGGATAAAATTGATGATAAACTTTTAAATCATAGAAGATAGTAGATATCATGCTTTACTTGACTCTTCTAATGGATTGCTTATTCCGCTACAGTTGTTGATCTAAAACTTGTTGTCTATTGTATTCTATCAGTTGTTATATTGTTGAAGGCTAACGATAATTTATTCTGCATTATCTTAGTCATAATATTTCTTACTGGGCTAGTTGAGCTCACCCTTTTCTTTCACTGTTCTCTTCAGGAAAAGAGAATATAGCTTGGACTAGTCGGGAAATAGATTGACAGTCCAGATGGTTGTTTTAGTAATCCTCACTATTCTGTGAAATTGTGTGATAATAAATGTAATGAGGACTCCATTGAGTTTGGATATTGTCTAGAAGACAATATTTGTATTAAAACTTACAGCTACGCTTTTTGTCGTATTGTATAATTAAGTTGTATTTGAATTTTGTACCATGTATTTGGCAACTCAGAATGGGTGATGTATACCTATTTTGGGGGCATCACAGTCTGGGTGACCTATATCCTTAGTAGATATCCTACTTGGTGGAGTAAAAGAGTGGATTATGAGTTGTTCAATCTTCGAACCACTTTAAAATCTCGTGTCTTTTACTTTACGTCATTTACATTTTACACATTATTGCTGCAATATCTACTATGTGTTTGAACATCAACAAGACTAAATTTGGATATGAGGTTTCCATAATCTTTAAAGAGATTTTACAAAAGAATATTTCGATGTGCTTAATCAATATGAATAATTAATTATTTGGTAATACATCTTTAATTAATCAAAATATTTTTAAAGATCTATTCAACCCCCATTTCTAGATCTCCAGTGTGCCTCTAGGAAACAACATAGACTCTTATTATAGTTGTAATAATAAGTTTGTTTTAAATCAAGAATCTTATAAGTCAACGAGGTCTTAGCCTAGTGGTTAAGACTGACGTACTATGACTTTTAGGTCTCAGGTTCTATTCTCACACTTAGGTGAGTTTTTTTTGTCTTTCTTGGCAAGAGACCTAGAGTACAACTCATGCCAAATGCTCTCCGTGTGAGTTTATTTCTTCCTTTATGTGAAGTTTGTTTCCCCTTTATGTGAGGCTTGTTTGGGTTGTGAGTTTATTTCTTCTTTCTTTAGTGAGGTTTTATTGGTTCTTGATAATATTGTAACAGTGATGATGTTATTGATTATAAAGTTATATTGTATTCCCCAAAAAGTGGGGATTTTAAAAAAAAAAGAAAAAATCCTATAAAATTTTTAATGCACATCAAGTAAATCAATTTTTTCCACCTTACCAAAATTATTATCTAAGTTTATATTCATATCCATATTCAGATCTAAATGCAGAACCTTAATATCCACAAGAATTTTCAAATGAAAAAGAGGAAAGATTTTGCACATTAGAAAAAACTATGGAAGGTTTAATGAAAGCTAAAGCTATTTTCATACAAAACACTAATAAAGCCATATTTGGTTTAGAAATTCAAATGTGTCAGTTAGCCACCATAATAAATGAAAGAGAATGAATGAATTTTCTATTGAGTCTGAGGTTAACTTTGAAAGTCATTATGGTTGTGAAAAATGGTGAGAAAAATGTGAATCCTGTATTTAATTCTCCACACTTGAGTCAAACCAATTTGAGGAATCTAAAAATTATAAGTCTATGCCTAAAATTGATCATGTCATATTAAATGAGTCGGTTATCCTGAAAGACTTATTTCAAGAAAACAATCGAGTAATTTTTCATCCCAACCAATTGAATTAAACATGATCCAAGAACTGTCAATGACCCAAGAAGTAATTGAAAATGAACTCATGGTTAAGGATGACCCAAGTAACTTTTTCTTAAATTACCTTGACCAAAAGTAGGATAAATATGAATATTTAGATAAGGTTGTTGAAGTCCACTACATATAAATCAACCAAATGGGAACATTCATGCGAGCTTATTCTTTCACACTTCGAACACGTTAGTGAATGTTTTCTTAAGGTAAACTTTAAACACATTCCTGATGAAAATTGTGACTATTTTCCAATTATTAGACCTTCAAAAAATCATGAAAAATTCACTCACTTGCACCTTTGCATCACTAATTTATTGTCTCATGCTTTTTAGGTTATTTGAAATTTATAGATATGTACATTTATTTTCTTTTTTACCATTGAAGAACAATGCCCCCACATACAACGCACAATTTTTTCATTTCTTTATAATATATTTCATTTGCATACATTGAGGATAATGCATAATTTAGGTATAGAGGGACTTTTGCATTTATTTATTAGAATTTTAGGAAAATAATAATATAAAAAACAAAAAAAAAATTGGAAAAAATTGAAAAAATAAAAAATTGAGAATTTTTGCTTGACTATTTATGAGTTGAATAAATTCTTATAAGTGTATGTGGAGTAGAAACTCGTGAGTAGGATTAAAAGATTTAGAACTCTTGAATCTTTAATAAAATACAAAATCTTAGTTTGAAACAGTATCTTAAATGAAATTAAAATTCTTATACATTTTTGCGCTTCATGTTTTCTCTAATCTTTAGTTGTGGGGCATAAAACTATGAGTCAAGAAATTTCAAAGAAATTTTAAAAAAAAGAAAAGAAATAAAAAAACTGTTTCAATGTCCATTGAATGAAATAACTGGGTATCCAAGCCTCAGGACGACGCATCGATGTTCACGCTAAAAAGTGTGATGAATATAAGCAACTGACTAGTCTAGATTTGTGGCCTTTGTTACACGAGTTACTAAGCACTTAGGGGTGTTTCTACGCCTAGTGCTCTAAAGTTAACTGGTTTAGGAGATATTGGTTCAACGCTCATTACATAAATAACTCTGAAAAGTCTAAAAAAACAAGACATTGCACAAGTCAAAAAGAAAATATATGGAAAAAAGAAAAAGAAAAAGAATAAAATAAAATAAAAATGATTTTGTTTGTTTTTCGTGGTAAAAGTCCCTACTAAGAGTCACATCAGATATACAATGCATGCATCACATGGAATTAATTTTATGAAGGATGTTGTCTACAATGAAGATAAAGTATTTTTGATAAGGTGAAATTGTTATTTTGGAATTTAACCTTTCTTATACTTTGTCCCAAGATAAAAGTCTTGCATTAACTTTTATGATCAAATTTACCATTTTTCATATCAATATATCTTATTATTCTGATGAGTTATAGTTAATCCTTAAATTTTCATAGTTTATACTTGCCTAAGTTAATTATAAAATTATTAAATTAAAGGGAAGGGAGATCAAAGGCACAACTAATTTTTATTTGGATTTAATTGATTTATTTTCTAAATTATGTATACCAAATCAGTGGCATAATTTGAGTTATAAAAATAGAAGAAATTAATTTTTTGTAAGACCCAGAATTTTATGAAATGAAAGTATTCAATTTTTTTTTATAATTATTATTCTATTTAGTAAATGATTAAATTGATAAAAGGTTAAAGTTAAGGGTGATATGTGAAAATTTTACAAAAGTAAGCAAGTTGTCATAAAATATTCGTTTGATCGAGGAATATTCTTTTTATCGGGAAATATCCGTATGATAACACAATCATTGGTGGACCCCGCAACAGAATAACTGTTGGATTTAGAAAGCGACAGAAATAACCTTTTTATAAAAATAACGACAAGACTTTTACTGTTAACTGTTGAAATACTCGGTGATAAAAGTAATGCGATGTCTGCATGTGATTATCACGGCCAGTTCACGGTGTTATCTGATTATCTTTGATTATTGATGCTTACGTGAAAAGTCACTCAGTTTTATTCAATTATTGCCACAGTAATTGCTTCATAGTATCTCACATTATTGATTCAATTATTGTCATAATATTTTATATTATTAAATCAATAATTGAGACGACAAAGTTATTTATATTATTATTTGCATTATTGACGATGTCTAAAAAGTACTGTCGAGAAAAGGGGTTTGGTCACCTAATTGCGCGCCAATAAGAAGAAGTCTTTATCGGAAAGCCCCCTCTTTCCTGGGAATGATCTGGTTGTTAATATTGCGAATTATAATATTAATGATGAATAAATGTTATTAAAAATGTGTTTAGTGAAGCCAAGTGAATTGAGATAAATAGAAGGGTTTTTTTACAAAGTATTTGTTGTAAATTTGGCTTATTATATGGACCCCCACTTACTTATTTTTCAAAATTATCGATAGAAAGTTATCTCAGTTTTTTATTTATATATATATATATATATATATATATATATATATATATATAAGACCCCAACTTTTATGAATAAAGATCATTTTTTTTTCTCTAAATATCATTTTGAGTATTAAGGTGTGAATTTGATATAATGTTATAGTTGTGGGTAATATTTACAAATTTTACAAAGTAAGTAAGTTGTCATAAAATATTTGATTGGTCGGAGAATATTCGTACGACGACACAATCATTGGTGGACCCCACAATAGAATTATTGTCGGAGTTAGAAAACGACATAAATATCTTTTTATAAAAATAACGACGAAAGTTTTACCGTTAACTGTTGAAATACCTGGTGATAAAAGTATAGTAATACGCGTGATTGCATAGTAGCATACGGTATTGTACAATATCTTTTATTATTAATGCTTACGTGAGAAGTCACTCAGTTTTATTCAATTATTGCCACAGTAATTGCTGCATAGTATCTCACGTTATTGATTCAATTATTGTCACAATATTTTATATTATTAAATCAATAATTGAGATGACAAATTTATTCATATTATTATTTGCATTATTGACAATGTCTAGAAAGTTCTGTCTAGAAAAGGGGTTTAGTCACCTAATTGTCCGTCAATAAGGAGAAATCCTTATCGAAAAGCCCCTCTTTCTTGGGAATGATCTGGTTGTTAATATTGCAAGTTATAATATTAATGATGAATGTTATTATAAAATATGTTTTGAGAAACCAAGTGAATTAAGATAAATAGAGAGGTTTTTATTGAAGTATTTGTTGTAAGTTTCGCTTATTATATGGACCCCCACTTATTCATTTTTTAAAATAATCGGTAGAAAATAATATATATATATATATATAAGTATTATATATATATATAAGTATTATATATATATATATATATAATGTGTGAATGTGAATTTGTGTGTGTGTGTGTGTACTGCCTGTAAGTTATATATATATATATATATATATATATATATATATATATATATATATATATATATATATAGGTTTTATTTTTATGAAAATATAATATATTATATTTTATTATGCATAGTACTACATAGTGTTGAAAGTAGTATGCACACAAGCCAATCATGTTTGATGATAAAGCATATACTTTGTAACAATCTTATTCATTTATTAATAAAAAGTATTAATTTATTAAAGGCTTTTGATTATCTACATGATGTTGTTTTATAATATGTGATAAACTCATAGTTTTAAGCAATGCTTTTAGAATAATGATGATGATCATTCTAATGAGATCTAAATTCTTAGAAAGCTTAAAACTAAAATAGTTCTCAATCGTTGGATTACTAAATTGGGGATTAGTGAATCCGGATAGATTGGTACATACGTTGCTTGCTCATTGGATGAGGATTATTGATCTCATGATCATTTGTGTGGAGACACTAAAGCAAGTATGTAGGTGCTTATTAGAGAATAAGTTCAATTTGAGCGTTGGCTCGCTAAGGAATACCTAATGGAGTTTTACTTGTGCATCAATAGGAATTCTGTAGTGATAGTAGACAAGTGATCCTTGGACTTGAGATCATCATAGTATCTTGTGTATGATGAGTTATACTTTGACTTATTCCTTAAGACCCTTAGGGTATATCAAAGGGTATGCTTGGGTATAATAAGTTGTACATGGAGATAATGTATGGTCAATAAAGAATCTACCACTTCTAGTAAAAGAAGAGAAATGTCCTATGTGATTCGATAAATGACAACTCAGTAGTCCTTGGCCAAGGCAGAATGAAATTAGAAAGGAGTTTCTAATTTACATTATTTGGAGTTGTGTATTTAAGGATCAAAATACATATAATTAAATAAAATAAGACTTGACAGTAATTTCATGTCTTATATTTAATTGGGACATTGTATGGTGGAAGGATTGAATTGTACGATAACTATTTACTCAAAGGTTCTTTTATGATTAATGTTGAAATTTATATTATCTGGAAAGTCGTTGATCGCTAGGGAGGCTTATCCCTATTGTAGAATAAATATTATTTATTTAAATAAATTAATAATTTAATTTATTTATTTAAATAAGATTAGAATTGTTCTAATTGATTTATTCACAACCTAGGTTTAATATGGAGAACCAAAGGGTCACAACCATAAAAGGAAGAATAATTATTTAAGAAGTTAATGGCATAATTATAATAATAAGTTAAGTATATTTAATTTAATCTATGGTGATAGAATAAATTAAATAACTTAATATTATTATTTAATATTTTGGAAATATTAAATATAAATTAATAAGAGGAGTATTATTATTATTATTATTGTTATTATTATTATTTAATTCCTAAAGGAGTTTGAGAATTAATTAATAAAAGTACTCTCATATATTCCTAATAAGATTAGGAGGTAAATTAATTAAAAGATTTTAATTAATTATTCCTAATAAGATTGGGAGCCTAATTAATTAAAGGAGTTTAATTAATTAAAATAAAACATAATTCCTTAATTGTTAAGGAGGGTTGTGCACATCTATAAATAAGAGGAGTCTTATTATGGGTGTAGAGTGGTTGTCGACTTTTTCACAACATACGTAATTCCAATCGTTGGAGAGTAAGTTCTTTTCTATTGAGATAGAAAACAAGGGTTTAGCCAACCACCCTTCTTCTTGAATACTTCTTCTTGAATATTTCTTCTTTCCTTGGTGGATCACCTCTAGAGGCCAAACACTTGGGTGGCTAGCGTTGATCAAAGGAATGAACAAAACCCGGTGGATTCAAGTTGAACGCGAAAAAGATTGGAGGTGAACTTGTACCTGAGGAAGCTTGAATCTTAAAGGGTATGATTCTTGTTCTTCATATTTTCATTTAATTAATAATTGTGCATAAAGGGTGATCCAGGTATATGGTTTGTAAAATTTTAAAACTTTGATTTTTCACGTTTCCGCTTATTTTGTGCAATTTAATTACGTTCATGAATATTACAAACCTAACAGTGGCATCAGAGTCAAACCTTTATGTGACGCCCCCAAAATAGGTATATAACACCCATTCTGAGTCGCCAAATACATGGTACAGAAACAACTATAACTTTATTAATACAATTATCATAAAAAATATGACAATACATAAACTATGAGTTTAAATACAAATATTACCATCTAGACAATATCCACACTCAAATAAGTCCTCATTATAATTATTGATACACTATTTTATAAAATAGTGAGGACTACTAATCTGACACCCCCAAATCCAGGTACTTCATTCCCACAGGATTTGGTGTTCACTTATCAAAAACTATTACATCTAACTACCCATAATAAAGGATAAAGACATAATTAAAATAACTTAACAATAATCTCTCCCTTTAAAGGGTTACATCACATCTCAAAAACAATCCCAGGTAATCTAACTTTAAAATTATTACATAAGTTTGCGGAATACATCATATAATTAAACCAGTCTTATAACATGAAACATTTAAATTAACTTCATTAATTCTTCAACTCTTAGGCATCTTGCCCTTCCCTTTGCTGGTAGATGGCTCATCGACTCTTTCAACCTTAGCTGCAGTGTTAATTGCAAGAGTGAGCAAACAAATGCTCAATGATATAGAAAATAGCAATGATAATAATATGAGAGTGAACAACGAAATCTGAAAAATAAGAAACTTGTTCTACCAATCAAAATAGAAAACAAGTTCGAACTTTAATTATCTGAGGGTCTTAAGACCATGAACTATGTCCCTGGTACTTAGGTATTATTACACGACCTTAACAGTCATTTAGACTATACGGACCCTTCTTAGCGTACTTAGGGGGATCAGCCCTTTGTACCATGTATTGTGCACAAACATCTAAACGTTACATGTACAAAATCCCCTATGTTAGGGTTGTTCGTCTCAGTTTGGATTTAGAATTTCCGCACTAAAGAAAGTTTAGTTTAGAACTAGCTTATCAGTGTTTCTAGAATTTTAGAACACTATTCAATTTCTATCAATAAAGGTTTAATACAATAATAAAGCTTTGAACAATGTTATCAAAGTCAAAGATCGGATATCAACAATATACATAATCGAATAAACATGATATGCATGCCACATGCTATAATCAAAGAGTTAGAATAATCTCATTTGAGTCGAAGTATTAGAGCAATATGTGCTTTGAATAATAATTAGGAAAGTAAACTCGCTCGATATAACGAATTAGGTTATAAGAGCTTATACAAACATATTCAAGATAGATTAGGCTTGCTCAATTACTTGAACAATAATAATATAGGATTGGAAACTTGCATTCGATATGAAAAGAATGAAGTTCAAAAGCTTGCTCAATTGTAAAGAGATAAGATTTAGAAACTTGCACAATTATAAAAGTAGAGTTAGAGAACTTGCACAATTATAAAAGTAGAGTTAGAGAACTTGCCTTGATTGTAAGCTATACAAACGTAAAATAATCTCCAATTACCCTACACATATCATTGAAATCGCAACAACAATTAATCGCATGAACATTAACTTTAGGATTTAAACCATCATTTAGGTCATAACCCTAACCTAGCACCTAACCACGTAGGTTAACACCTTAACAACTCTGAAATCACACTATGAACCTTATCATTTACATTTAACTTTTGAAAACATCACATTTGGTTCATTACATAACTTACTCAAGAAATCACTTAAATTCTTTTACACTTTATATAACAACGCATGACAATCTGTTATTGTGGTTTATATTATGCCTTAACATCATTAACATGCATGCTAAACTAATATAAGTCCACTACGCATGATCTGCCAACAAGCAGACCTCACTGTCCCAGTTCAGGGTGTGGCGCAGCTGCGCCACACTTAGACTTGGGACCGGCGCAGCTGCGTCATTTTTTGCCTTGGCACCGGTGTAGCTGCGCCGTTGTTCAAACAGACGCAGAGACGATAGTGAACAGTAGCCATTTTTAGCCCAACTAACACGAAATTCACCCATTAAACGGTGATAACAACATCAAAAATAAATATACAATTACCATAAACATGATTGCTAACACATTCAACCACTTATCACAATTTAACAACAACTAAAACTATTTTAATTTCTCAATTTTCATGTTTTTCATATAAAACTCTATTTTTGACAGTCTATCCCAAAAATCATCACTGCGAATTCATTATTTGGCCAAATCACCTCATTCAAATTACGTTATGTTCGTATCTCAATGAACTACCATATACAAGCATCAATTTACAGATTAACATAAGAGTTAGCCGTCAAAATTGGTACTTTCTATGGCCATATCATAAGAACACAAACACTGCTATTTTCTTTTCTTCTTCAAACCCAATTTCTCATGAATTCGATAACTAATATCAAGTATACATGACGACTAACAGAGTTATGCAAAACTATATGAACATATATACATATCACAATTCACGTGATTTCTAATCACATAGAATATATACATATACCAAGACTAAAAGTTAGAATAGGGCTAGTTTATACCTTGATTAGCAAAAAAACTAGCAATCCCTTCACTTTCTCTCTGTGATTCTCTTCCAACCCAAGCTCTCCCTAATTTCTTTGTGATTTTCTATCTTATTTTCTTCAAACCCTCTGTTCTTAGTTATGCTTAAGAAAAGAAATACGCGTATTATAACTCCCACGTTTGTCAGATACAAACCCAACAAGTAGTGTTAGTTAGAAACAAGCCAAAGGCCGCAAGGCCTTGTTTGGCTAACCAACTTTCCCAAACTAAATTATTACTATATTATTTATACTACATAGTTTTCATGTGTCACACATTACTTCAATTAATTAAATAACTTTGATTTTAGCTTATAATAATAATAAAATTCTTATTATCATTATACCTTACAATTAATAAATAATTTTATATATCTAATTTAATTAATAAATTAGACACATCATTATATTTAATTTATTTTCATTAAATTAAACAATTCATTTAATTTAACTAATTTCTTAAATATTAAGCAATTGATTTAATTTAACTAACTCCTTAAATTAAGTCCAACACGTAAAATTATCATTACTCGATTCAATTAACATTAATTAATTTAATTACTAAATTAATTCACCACAATTCATCAAATATTTATTTTCCTCAACAAATAAATTATTTAAAGTATTTATTTAATTCAACAAATATTTAAATCAAATTATAAATTTCTCGATCGTTACATCCTTCCCTCCTTAAAAGGATTCTGTCCCCAGAATCACAACTCAAAAAATTTATTTGTTACATTCTTCCCTCCTTAACAAGATTCTGTCCCCAGAATCGCTATACAAAATCAAGCAAACAACTGAGGATAATTCTTCATCATAACACTTTCGAGTTCCCATGTGGCTTCCTCAGCATTGTGGTTCCTCCAGATTACCTAAGACAACTTCTAACATCATCATTCCATACCTCGACTAGTACTCGCTACATTCTCGCCTCCTGAGAAGAAAAATAGAACAAAAAGGAAAAGGGTGAGCTCAACTAGACCAATAAAGAATATTATGACTAAGATAATATAGATCAAATTATCGTTAGTCTTCAACAGGAAAAAATCTGATAGAATACAATAGACAACAAGTTTTAAATCAATATTCGCAGCGGAAATAATAATTCATAGAAGAGTTACGTAGAGAATGAAATCTACTATTATCTATGAATTTAAAAGTCCATCATCAATATTTGATCCCTGTAACATCAATCAATATACATCTTAAATTAAATATTCAACTTTGCACTACAGGCCAAAGATATTCATCAGATGGTCATGTTCATCTCAACACCTGTTCAACTTTGCACTACGGGCCAAAGATATTCATAAGAAAATTAACCATCTTTGCACTACAGGCCAAAGATATTCAGTAATATCATCATTTAGGACTGAGGATGATGAAAAATTATTTAAAGAAAACGAATCCAATGAAATAAAAGAACAAATATTAAGGATTCGTACTTTAAATAGTCCAAGTTCAAAAATACTTCATAAATGATCATAGTGGAGTAAAATTCAAGAATGATCAAAACATGGATACAATCAAAGCTAGTATCCATAATAGATATTTTGGACAAAAAATAAAAATTTAATTTTTTTGTGAATAGTGTCGTATACGTGAATATTAACCCCAACACTAAAAGGCAAGAATTTCATAAGAAAAAGCTTACCAATATTCCGGCATAATGATATTAGAAGAAATAATATTATTTTAAAAAAAAAATAACATCCCTTACCTCGAAAAGACAGTAATTCTAACTGGAATACTGGATATAGTGCTGAAGGGAACATGTACCATATAGCAACACTCAAAGTATCAAAATACTCACAAGAATACGCTCGATAATATAGAGAGAGAAAGAGAGAGAAAACTTGTTTCTGGTGCGATTTTCAATTCTAACCTAAGCACCCTATTTATAGGAAATTGCTTAGAACACCAAAGCAGAAAATTTAATAAAATAATAATATTTCTTAAATTTTTTCCTATGCATACCAAGAAAATTGAATTCAGCATGCTTACCATTCATGTGGGGCCCACCCAAGTGTAAAAAACGTTTTTCTTAAATAAAACAATTAAAACTTCTAAAAATCAATTATTCCGGAACTTCAGAGCTTCAATAATTCATAATAAATAGCCCTTTTATCAGAAAAATTCAAATCTTATGTCCATTCCATAGGAAATTTAATTCTCTACAACTTTGCAGAAGAAATATTTTCCAAATTCCAAACAGAAATTGACCGAAATCCACGTACGGACGATTTTACAAGCTATAATCAAATTTTAGTCAAGAAATGGGGTCCACAAACATGAAAAACATGTTTTAAATATTTTTAGTAACAAAATTACTCTTCCTCCTCATATATTCATATATCCCACATGTGACGCCCCCAAAATAGGTATACATCACCCATCTTGAGTCACCAAATACATGGTACAGAATACAAATACAAACTTAATTATACAACCGTCGTGTAATATACGACAATACATAAACTGAGAGTTTTAATAGGAATATTGTCATCTAGACAATATCCACACTCAAAAGAGTCCTCATTACATTTGTTGTCACACTATTTAACAGAATAGTGAGGACTACTAATGTTATCATCTGGACCGTCACTCCTTTCCCCGACTAGTCCCAGCTATATTCTCATTTCCTGAAGAGAACAGTGAAAGAAAGGGTGAGCTCAACTAGCCCAATAAGAAATATTATGACTATGATAATGCAGAATAAATTATCAATAGTCTTCAACAATGTTAAACTGATAAAATACAATAGACATCAAGTTTAACTGCAGCGGAACAAGCAATCCATTAGAAGAGTCAATTAGAGAATAAAATCTACTATCTTCTATGGTATAAAATGTTTTCATCAATTTTTATCGCTGAGACTCAGCTTAATAAATAAAACACATCATCTAATCATCCATGTACTATGGGCCAAGGATATTCATTAAATCATCAATGGTCATGACTATACCGAACAATCTCTGGTCATAATCATACCAAAAACTGTCCATCAATGCATTACAGGCCACTGAGGACTTTTACCATATCATTTATAACATTACAGGTCATGATTATACCGAATGATCCCTGGTCATAATCATACTAAGTCCATCTATGCACGTAAGCCAAAGATGACTTTCATTATAATATAAGCATGAGGATGATGACAATGACATAATAATTCAATAAAACAAGTTCAAGAATTAATTTATCCAGAAATTAATAACGTCCAAATTGTCAACATGATACTTCTTTGTGGAGTAAAATTCAAGAATGCTCAGAAGAATATTTCCATGAAAAGATACTGGTTGAAGCGCAAATATCAAGGATATTCCACTAATTTCATGGAGTATAGAAGCCAAAACTTTAACCAACTGAGTATAATAGAATATATGAACCTGCAAATGGATTTTCACCCGCCATGCGGTAATCCACGTATACAAATCATTTCCACAATTTAATAAGGAATGAATACAAAGGATCATTCACCATGCATGTGGTAATCCACATGTATGTTATTCCAACATAATAATAAAGAATGGAATAATGTATGGATTCACCATGCGTCGATGCGATAGCATGCGCAGACATGTTTATTCCCAACAAAATAATAAATAATGGAACCCGGTCCCACAGAACGCTACAGCGATGTGATATTCCGCGAGAATAATAAATACTAATAATAAATAATAGAACCAGTCCCAAAGTAAGCGCGCATTTACGGGATATTTCGACGAATAATAAAGAATGGAATAACAATGAATTTCACCATGTATGCGGTACTTCAGCATAAACAAAGTTATTCCAATAGAATAATAAAGAATCGGAACCAGTCGTCAAAGTAAATTAAGACCGACAGATATATTCCAACGTAATAATAAAGAATGGAATAATAGAAGAATTTCACCATGTATGCGGTATTGGCATAAACAAAGTTATTCCAACATAATAATGAAGAATGGAATAACGTAAGTTCTCTTCATGAATAAGAAAGAAATAATACCCTTACCTCAAAAGAAGACCGAAATCGAATAGTGAGGTAGCAGACTTCTCTTCTTCTTTCTCTCTATAATTTCTCTCTATAATAATGGCTCTAAAGCTTTAGTGAATTGGTGAGAAATGAAGGAAGAATGAGCTTCTATTTATAGAAAAATATAGTTTCGATAATTGCACGTTTGGGGCTCAAAAATTACAATCAATACCTCCAACTTTTCTTTTATTTTTAATTTAGTCCTGCAAGTATTATCAAACTTGCACCACCTCCCCTAATAGTAAATAATGTGAATCAATAGTTCAATCATGTGAATCAATAGTTATAATCATGTGAAAATACGAAATACAGTATAGTACCTCCATCTATACCTTCTTTTTTAACTTAGTCATGCAAGTATTATCAATCTTGCACCAACTCCCCTAATAGTAAGTGAATGTGACTCAATAGTACACACATGTGAACAAATAGTTATATAAGCATGTGAATTAGTAGCAATTAATTGCTCATTTATCCGATAAATTACCCGATTTATCAAAATAACTCCCAGACATCAATTATCATCGGAATAGATGTCGATTTCAACTAACACCAATAATCCCAACACAATGAAACTATCAAATTCATCTTTAATCAACACAAAATTATTCATCATTAATATCATAACTCACAATATTTAACAACCAGGTCGTTCCCAGGAAAGAGGGGGCTTTTCAATAAGGATTTCTCCCTATTGGCGCGCAATTAGGTGACCAAACCTCTCCTCGACAGAACTTCCAGACATTGTAAATATTGCAATTTAATAATATGAATAACTTTGTCGTCTCAATTATTGATTTAATAATATATAAAATATTATGCGAGATAATCTTTGTGACAATAATCGAATCAATAATATAGAGAGATATGATGTAGCAATAATAATTGAGTATAACTAAGTGACTTATCACGTAAGCATCAATAACCAATACCGTGTGCTACTACTTAACCGACCACGTGTATTCTTTATACTTTACTACCGAGTAGTTCAACAAATTAATAACTAAAAAACTTTCGTCGTTATTTTCATAAAATATTTTTGTCGTTTTCTCAATCCGAATGAATAATTCCGTTAGGGGTCCACCAAAGATTGTGCCATCGTCATTTAATATTCCTGTTAAAACGAATATTCTCCTACCAATCGAATATTATATAACCACTTTACTTACTTTGTAAAAATTTGTAAATATTACCCACAACTATAACATTATATTATATCCACACCATAATATTCAAAAAATATATATCGAGAGAAATTTATCTTTATTCATAAAAGTTGGGGTCTTACAACACATTCATTGTAAAAATATCACCATTATTATATTATTAAAATATAATAATATATTTAAATGAATTATTTTATCAGAAAAGATAAAATATCAATTTTTCAACAATTGTCACTTTAAAATTTTCTCCATCTATATCCACATAAAATGAATATTTTCCTTATCATATAAATTAATAATTAAATATTCACAAATAATATTACAGAATCACAATATCGACAACCAGGCCATTCCTAGGAAAGAGGGGGCTTTCCAATAAGGATTTCTCCTTACTGACGCATAATTAGGTGACCAAACCTCTCCTTAGACAGAACTTTCTAGACATTGCCAATAATGCTATCTAATAATATTATTCAAATAATATGAATTATTAATCTGATAATAAAAAATACTATTTAGTGACAATTATTGAAACAACAATAATATAACATATCAACTTAGCAATTATTGAATCAATAAAATAAAATATTGAACAAAGAATTACTTTATAGAATAACTATCGAGTAAGTGCTTTCTTACGTAAGAATCAATAATTGGTGCAATACCGTGTGCTACTATGTTTAAACCACCGGGTATTTCAATAGTATTAACGGTAACAACTACGCCGTTATTTATAAACAACTTATACTTGTCATTTTCTTCATCCAATCGCTTTTTGTTATGGGCCCACACAAGGTCACTATCGTCATCGCACGAATATTCTCAAGCGGTGAGAATATTCCACGACCAAACGAATATTCTCCGATAAAAAAATGAATATTTTATAACCACTTACTTATTTGAAATATTTGCGCATTTTACCCATAACTAACCACATTAATCAAATCAACCCTTACTTTTTCAAAATAATAAATAGAGGAAATTTAATTTCATTTATAATAAGTTGGGGTCTTACAACCTCCCCTCCTTATGAAATTTCGTCCTCGAAATTGATGTACGTACCTAATGTTTCAAAAAGGTCAGGATACCTCGCTTTCATTTTTGTTTCTAACTCCCAGGTCATTTCTTTAATAGCATGGTTCCTCCACAAAACTTTGACTTGTGGTATGACCTTTGTACGTAAAACATGCTCCTTCCTATCCAAGATCTTGACAGGTACCTCCTCGTACGTTAAATCTTCGGCTATCTTGTCTGGTTCTAACTCAATAACGTGGTTCGGGTCTTTCACATATTTACGAAGCACGGATATGTAAAAAATATTATGAACACGAGACATGCTTGGAGGTAACGCGAGTCTATAGGCCACATTTTCTACTCGATCAAAAATCTGAAATGGACCAATAAATTATGGATTGAGCTTTCCTCTCTTTCCAAATCTTATAACTCCCTTCCATGGGGCAACTCGCAATAATACATGATCCCCAATACTAAATTCCACGTCTTTTCGATGAAGATCCGCATAACTCTTTTGTCAATCCTGTGCCATTTGTATATGCTGTCGAATCATTTGGATCTTTTCTGTAGTCATACATACCAACTCTAGTCCCAACAATGTTGCTTCACCCACCTCGTCCCAACATACTGAAGAGCGACACTTTCGTCCATACAATGCTTCCAATGGAGCCACACCTATACTTGCCTGATAATTGTTGTTGTAGGAGAATTCCATTAATGGTAAATACTTATCCCAACACCCTTTGAAGTCTAGGACACAGAGTCTTAATAGATCTTCAAGAGTTTGAATAGTCCTCTCTGATTGTCCTTCCGTTTGAGGATGATATGCCGAACTGAATCGTAAATCTGTGCCCATAGCTTTTTGCAAGCTAACCTAAAATCGTGAAGTGAATCTTGGGTCACGATCCGAAACTATGGATACTGGCATGCCATGCAATCTCACAATCTCATTTAGGTACATACGAGCAAGATGTTAAAGGGAATAAGTCTCCCATATCAGCAAGAAATGAGCAGACTTGGTTAATCTATCAACAATAACCCAAATAGCATCTACGCCTTGAGAAACTATGGGAAGACCCGTAACGAAATCCATGGTAATGTGTTCCCACTTCTATTTCGAAATCTCAAGTGGTTGTAATGGACCCTTAGGCACTTGATGCTCCGCCTTTACACGTTGACAAGTTAAACACCTCGAGATAAACTTCGCGATCTCTCTCTTCATATTGTTTCACCAAAATGTATGTCGAAGATCACGATACATTTTGGTACTTCCAGGATGGATTGCAAATGGTGTATTGTGTGCCTCCATCATGATCTTGTATTTCAAATCAAAGTCGTTAGGAACACAAAGTCTGGAGTGGACTCGAAGTATTCCTTCTTCATCGATTCTTGCTTCTGGAATAGCACCTTCTTGCACTTTCTTCTTCATATGCATCAGTTCCGGGTCTGTGGCTTGAGCAACTTTAACTTTATGTATTAAAGTTGGTTCTATGCGTATACTTGACATCATTGCATGGGTCCCCAGAGTCTTGAATTTTATCTTTAACTTTTGTAAATCACACAAAATGGGCCTTTGTGTTGACAACATTGCACTCGTTCCCACATATGATCTTCTACTCAACGTGTCCTACTACGTTCGCTTTTCCAGGATGGTATTGAATGGTATTGTCATAGTCTTTCAGCAGCTCGAGCCAACGTCATTGCCGCATGTTGAGTTCCTTTTGGGTGAAGAAATATTTGAGGCTTTTATGGTCTGAATATATCTCCACTTTCTCCCCATATAGATAGTGCCTCCAGATCTTTAGCGCGAAAACGACTGCTGCCAACTCTAGATCATGAGTAGAATAATTCCTCTCATATTCTTTAAGTTGTCGCGAGGCATAGGCTATGACTTTCCCACGTTGCATGAGAACACATCCTAACCCTTTGCCTGAAGCATCGTTGTAGATAACAAATCCATCCGAACCAGATGGTATTGTCAGAACAGGTGCCGAAATAAGTCTCCTCTTAAGCTCTTGAAAACTCTTCTCGCATTCCTCGCTCCATATGAATTTTGAATCTTTTCGAGTCAACTGAGTTAACGGAGTAGCAATTCGAGAAAATCCCTCCACGAATCTTCGATAATAACCAGCTAAGCCCAGAAAGCTACGTACTTCGGTCACCGACTTCGGTTTCTCCCAACTTTGTATTGCTTCAATCTTCGCTGGGTCAATAGACACTCCATGTTTTGACACCACGTGCCCAAGGAATGCTACTTCCTCAAGCTAGAACTCGCATTTCTTCAACTTAGAATAAAGCTCATTTTCACGAAGCCTTTGGAGTACCAGCTTCAAATGGTGCTCATGATCTTCACGGGTTTTGGAATATATGAGGATGTCATCAATAAAGACAACAACGAACTGATACAAATATTCCTTGAATACTCGGTTCATCATATCCATGAAAGCCGCAGGAGCATTAGTCAATCCAAAAGACATGACTAAGAATTCATAATGCCCATACCGAAGTTACGAAGGCGCTCTTTGAATATCCTCGATTCAATCTTCACCGATGATATCCAGAACGAAGATCGATCTTTGAAAAGAATTGTGCTCCTTGTAACTGGTCAAACAGGTCATCAATGCGAGGTAGCGGATACCGATTCTTGATGGTAACATGGTTCAATTCCCGGTAGTCAATACAAAGTCGCATACTTTCGTCTTTCTTCTTTACAAATAAAACAAGAGCACCCCAAGGAGATGTACTAGGATGAATGAAACCGATGTCCAACAACTCCTGTAGTTGGACCTTTAACTCCTGAAGTTCAATAGGAGCCATTCGATATGGGGTTTTAGAAATGGGCTTTGTACCAGGTTCAAGGTCAATAAAGAATTCAACTTCACGTTCTTGGGGTAGACCGGGAAGTTCTTCAGGAAATACGTCAGAAAATTCGCTAACAACAGAAATTTTATTCAAATCTGACGTGTCTTTATTCAAATCCATAACATGGGCTAAGAAAGCTTGACATCCATTTTTCAATAAACGAATAGCTTTATGACTTGATATGACAGTGATTGATTTTAGTGGTTTTGTTGCTTGAATTAAATAAACAAGTTAGTTAGGAATATGAAAACTAACAACCTTACGAAAAAATCAATTTTGGCATGATGAGTAGTTAACCAATCAATCCCTAAAATCACATCAAAAGCAAGTATCTTTAAAGAGATAAGATCAATGTGTAATGTGATGGTGCCAACTTGGATCAAACAAGATTTATAAACAAAGGGATGTGATAAAAGTTTCTCCTAACTGAGTCTCCACAGATAAATCAAAGTCTAATTTCTCCGGAGTTAAGTTTAAACGTTGAGCACAAGCAGGAGAGATAAATGAATGGGTACCACCGGTATCCAGTAAGGTATAAACTTCGCAAGAATTTATGATTAGCTTACCCATGATCACCTCGTTTAGGTTCCTCGCATTTTGATCACCTCGTTTGGGTTCCTCGCATTTTGACCAGTCACGACAAACGCTTTTCCAGGAATCGTTGACTTTGACTTTTCTAGGACAGCCTTTTGAGTCACCATCCCTGCTGGACTTGGTTTCGCTACAGTACAATCTCGAGTGATATGTCCTTCCTTTCCATAATTATAATATACCTTGAACTGTTGTGGATAGTTTGGGCTGATATGTCCCTCTTTTCTGCATTTATAGCATACGACCGGTGGTCGTTCTCCTCCCTTAGAACTAGTTGTTGTTGGTGCTGACGTCTTCGCATTGTCATTGTTGAATCTCCTCTTTTAAAATCCCCCCCCCCCCGACTCGCTTCTTCTATTTTCATGGCCATGATTACCACCGGAGTGGTTACCGCTTTTGTCCGTATTTTTCTTTCTCCGCTAGCTATTGTTGTTCTGATGACTGCTATCACCGGTATGATCCTGGTCGTGGTCCCTCGGTTGAACGTACTCGTTATCTCGCTCTAATAATTGAGCCATGTTGACAACATCTGAATAGAGAAAAAATTTATGAGAAATGAGATATTGATGTATCGCCGGGTTTCAAACCTCTCGAAACATCCGCGTAATCGTTCCTCATTCTCCACCAAATGAGGTGCAAACTCGATAACTCTCTGCAAACTTCGCCAGATTTGGGACACCGCCGTTATTTTTTTGTTCCAATCTAATAAACTCTACTTCCTTCATATGATGAATACTTTCAGGAAAGTACTTAGTACTTATCATTGAACAGTTTCGGAAATGTTTCCCAAGACATCTTTGAGTCTACGGGATGGAGTCTGTTGCATGATTCCCACCAATGAATCTGCCTCATTCTAAACATAAAAGTGGCGAATGGAACCTTCGTTCTCTCCGTGCATCCCAAGATATCGAATATCTTGGTAATTTGCTTGACCCGTCTCGCCTTTAATCGGATTCGCTTTTCCCGCAGTGCGGTGGTCCCAACTCTTTGAACTGCTTGGCTGTGACAAACCGTGCGTTGTTATCATTTCCACCTATATTTTGAACATGAGTCTCCCTCGTCTAATTTTGCATAAACCGCAAAAAGCTTCTAAACATCTCATCGTTCATCATCTCGCTTTCGATAGTGTTGTTTCTACAGAGGAACATTGTCACTCACTTGACGTTCTCCTCATTGGTGAGTAAAGGTGTCTCCACGGTCTCATTTACTCCACTCATTAACATTCTCGATCGCCATTCTCAAATCTCGCCATAAAACAAGGATTAATTAAAGAAATTAACATATCACATAATACCCCTATATACTGACCAACTAACAAAAAATCTTAGGTAGGACACACTAGCGAAGGATTTACTCGTCTCTTCCCTCCTAGTTCTATTCCCCGATCTCCACCAGAGATTATATCCCTAAGCTCTGATACCAACTGTGACGCCCCCAAAATAGGTATACAACACTCATTCTGAGTCGCCAAATACATGGTACAGAAATAACTACAACTTTATTAATACAATTGTCGTGCAAAATACGACAATACATAAACTATGAGTTTAAATACAAATATTGTCATCTAGACATTATCCACACTCAAATAAGTCCTCATTACAATTATTGATACACTATTTTACAAAATAGTGAGGACTACTAAGACAACTTTTAACATCATCTGTGACGCCCCCAAAATAGGAATACATCACCTATTCTGAGTCGCCAAATACATGGTACAGAATAAAAATACAATCTTAATTATACAACAAGAGAGCTGTGAGTTTAAATACAAATATTGTCTTCTAGACAATATCCACTCTCAAATAGAGTCCTCGTTACATTTATTGTCACACTATATAACAGAATAGTGAGGACTACTAGCTAATACTATCCTTCGGACCATCACTCCATTCCCCGACTCGTCCCAGCTACGTTCTCATTTCCTGAAGAGAACAGTGAAAGAAAGGGTGAGCTCAACTAGCCCAGTAAGAAATATTATGACTAAGATAATGCAGGATAAAATATCATTAGTCTTCAACAATGTTAAACTGATAAAATACAATAGACATCAAGTTTAACTGCAGCGGAACATGCAATCCATTAAAAGAGTCAAGTAGAGAATAAAATCTACTATCTTTTATGATTTAAAACGTTTTCATCAATTTTTATAGCTGAGACTCAGCTTAATAAATAATATACATCATCCCTGCACTACGGCCAAGGATATTCGTGTATTCATCAATGGTCATGATCATGCCAACAACTGTCCATCAATGCACTACAGGCCAATGAGAACTTTTATCACATCATTTATAACATTACGGTCATGATTACATCGATTAATCCCTGGTCATAATCATACCAAGTCCATCTATGCACTACAGGCCACAGATGACTTTCAAAAAAAATATAAACATGAGGATGATGACAATGATATAAGAATTCAATAAAACAAGTTCACGAATTAATTTATTCAAGAACTAATAACGTCCAAATTGTCAACATGATACTGCTTTGTAGAGTAAAATTCAAGAATGCTCAGAAGAATATTTCCATGAAAAATACTGGATGAAACGCAAATATCAAGGATATTACACTAATTTCATGGAGTATAGAAGTCAAAATTTTAACCAACTGAGTATAATAACGAATGGAATAACAAAAGAAATCACCATGCATGCGGTACTTCGCATAGATAGGTTATTCCAATAGAATAATAATAACGGAACCAGGTCAGGTGAAATTCACACCGACAGGATGTTCCAATAGAATAATAAGTGCGGAATAATAAATAATGGAACTAGGTCCCACAGTAAACGCATGCATGTGATATTCCGATTGAATAATAAAGACGGAATAATAAATAATGGAACCAGGTCAGTCCTAAAACACACGCATGATATTCCAATGTAATAATAAAGATGAATAATGAAGAATGTCACCAAGTATAGGATAGTCGCAGATACAAAGTTATTCCAACATAACAATAAAGAAATGGAATAACAGAAGTTCTCTTCTTGAATACAAAAGAAATAACACCCCTTACGAGTACCACAAATAACATCCCTTACCGTAAAAGAAACTGGATATAAGAGTAGAGAAGTAGCAGAATACTTTTCTATAGTTTCTCTATAATTTCTCTCTCTGGAGTTTCAGTGAATTCGTAAGAAATAATGAAGGAATGAGCTGCTATTTATAGGAGAATGGAAAAGCACTGTGTAAGAATTTTGCTCACTGACTCAATAATTATGCAATCACGGATGAAAACTTTGATACCCATGATGCCAATTTTCAAACCTCCAACCAATCAGAATCAAGAAAGGATTTTTAATACATATATATATATATATATATATATATAAACCACACATGATTTAAAACAACAATCAACCACCCGTAAATTCCAAAATCCAAACCCCTTTCATTTTTTCTTCCACATATGGGCCCCACATGTTCCCCTCCCACCAATATCCACTCACTCACTCAATATATATATATATATATATATATATCATTATACTAGATTATATATTCACACACTCCACCACTCACATACACATTTCTTACTTTCCCACCAACATGTCCACATCACACACATCCACATCCACACACATCATTCTCACTTCTTTTCCACCATTTCCCACTCACACACCCAACAAATACATATATATATACACACACATCACATACTTATATATATTAACTCCCTCCCCTATACGTAACTCCCTCCCACCCCCATCAGTTTTTCAACACATATGGGCTCCACATGTGGCCCCCACATGTGGGCCCCACCTTTAAATAATTTCTACCGATTATTTTGAAAAATAGGTAAATGGGGGTCTATAAAATAAGCAAAACTGAGTGACTTCTCACGTAAGCATCAATAATCAATACTGGTAGCATACTACGCAACCACGCCAGACATCGACTTTTTTACTACCGAGTAGTTCAACAGTATTAAAGGTAAAACTTCCGCCATTATTTTCAATAAAAATATTTTTGTCGTTTTCTCAATCCGACAATAATTCTGTTGTGGGGTCCACCAATGATTGCGTCGTTGTACGAATATTCCCTGCGAAATCGAATATTCCCCGACCAATATAATATAATATAGCAACTTGCATACTTTGCAAAATTTATAAATACTACCCACAACCATAACATTATATCAAATCCACACCATAATATTAAAAAAAATATTTCGAGAAATTTAAATCTTTTTTCATAAAATCTGGGGTCTCACAATCTCCCCTCCTTATGGAATTTTGCCCTCAAAATTTACGTACGTACCTGGTATGTCGAACAGATGAGGACACTTCGTCCGATTCTAACTCTTGAGGTACCACCTTTAAGCGTAAAATATATTCCAGGATTTTAACAGGTACATCTTCATACATTAAATCATCCGCTATCTCATCCGGTTTTAAATCAATAATGTGGTTCGGGTCGTCCACATATTTATGTAACATCGATACGTGATAAACGTTATGAACACGCAACATATTTGGCGATAAAACGAGCCTATAAGCCACAGTTCCTATTCGATCTAAGATTTCAAATGGGCCAATTAAATCGAGGGTTTAGATTTCCTCTCTTCGTTGATTCTTGCTTATATAATAACGCCCTCTTGAACCTTTTTCTTCACATTCATCAGATTCAGGTGTGTAGCTTGAGCGGCTTTAACTTGATCGATTAAAGTCGATTCTACTCGTATATTCGTTATCTTCACGTGGGTTCGTATATTCGCACTTGTAATCGCATACGATCTTCTATTCAATACGTCAGCTACCACGTTTGCTTTTCCACGATGATATTGAATGGTACGATCGTAATCTTCAACAGCTCGAGCCAACGTCTTTGGTGCATATTACGTTCATTTTAGTTAAAGAAATATTTGAGGGTTTTAGAAATGAGGTTTTGTACTGGGGTCAATACAAAATTCGATTTCACGCTCTAGGGTAGGCTAAGAAGTCTTTAAGAATACGTCAAGAAATTTATTAACGATAGAATTATCATTCAAAATCGCGATTTCTCATCCAAGACTTGGATAACACGTCACATTGATACCTATCAACTTGCCATAGTCATTCACAACGCCTCCTCTGAAAAATTAAAAGTCCGGCTTCTATTGCATTCCACACAAGGAAGTCAACAACGAAAGGATCGGGGCTCTTTACTTATGGCTTGATATGACAATGATTGACTTTAGTGGTTTGGTTACTTTGAATTCGTATAACAGGTTGGTTAGGAGTATGAAAGCTAACAACTTTACAAAAACATGATGAGTAGTTAACCAATCGATTCCTAAAATCACATCGAAGGCAAGTATTTTTAAAGAGATACGATCGACAGGTAACGTGAAAGTGTTGATTTGAATCAAACAAGATTTATAAATAGTAGAGGTAACGAAGGTTTCTCCCAACAGAGTTTCAACAGATAAATCAAAGTCTAACAAATTTAAACATTGAACATAACTAAGTGAAATAAAAGAGTGAGTAGAACCGGTGTCGAATAAGGTATAAACTTCGCAAGGGTTTATGATTAGCTTACTCGTGATAACTTCATTTAGGTTCCTCACTTGTTGGGAAGTCATGACAACCGCTCTCCTTTGAACTACCCGGCTTTGACTTGTCTGGGGTAGCATTTGGTGTCATCACTATCGTTGGAATTGACTTTTCCATAGAGCATATTCCACCCTCAACTGCTTCATCGTACTCCTGATTCATGATCTGAATCATCAATCTTCGATCCATATCGAATTGAGATTGACCACTCTGTACAGGGTAATTCAAAACTCGATGTTGGGTTCTTCCAATTGATGTCCAAAAAGAGAAATGTATATCATCTATTTTACCCTTTTTAGATCGGATAATATAGATCATCAACTAGCCCAGTAAAGAATATTATGACTAAGATAATATAGATCAAATTATCGTTAGTCTTCAACAGGAAAAAATCTGATAGAATACAATAGACAACAAGTTTTAAATCAATATTCGCAGCGGAAATAATAATTCATAGAAGAGTTACGTAGAGAATGAAATCTACTATTATCTATGAATTTAAAAGTCCATCATCAATATTTGATCCCTGTAACATCAATCAATATACATCTTAAATCAAATATTCATCTTTGCACTATAGGCCAAAGATATTCATCAGTTGGTCATGTTCATCTCAACACCTGATCATCTTTGCACTACGGGCCAAAGATATTCATAAGAAAATTAACCATCTTTGCACTACAGGCCAAAGATATTCAGTAATATCATCATTTAGGACTGAGGATGATGAAAAATATTTTAAAGAAAATGAATCCAATTGAAACAAAAGAACAAATATTAAGGATTAAGTACTTTAAAAATATACCCAAGTTCAAAAATACTTCATAAATGATCATAGTGGAGTAAAATTCAAGAATGATCAAAACATGGATACAATCAAAGCTAGTATCCATAATTGATATTTTGGACAAAAAACAAAAATTTAATTTTTTTTGAATAATGTAATCAGATATCGTGAATAGTCTTGGTATACGTGAATAGTAACTCCAAACACTAAAAAGACAAGAATTTCACAAGAAAAATCTTACCAATATTCTGGCATAATAATATTAGAAGAAATAATATCATTTTAAAAAAATAACATCCCTTACCTCGAAAAAGACAAGTAATTTAACCGGAATACTAGATATAGTCTTTGAAGGGAACTTATCACTATATAACAACACTCAAAGTATCAAAATACTCACAAGAATACGCTCGATAATATAGACAGAGAAAGAGAGAGAAAACTTGTTTCTAATGTGATTTTCAATTCTAACCTAAGCACCCTATTTATAGGAAATTGCTTAGAACACCAAAGTAGAAAATTTAATAAAATAATAATATTTCTTAATTTTTTTCCTACGCACACCAAGAAAATTGAATCCAGCATGCTTACCATTCATGTGGGGCCCACCCAAGTGTAAAAAACGTTTTTCTTAAATAAAACAATTAAAACTACTTAAAATAAATTATTCCGGAACTTCGGAGCTTCAATAATTCATAATAAATAGCCTTTTATCAGAAAAATTCAAATCTTATGTCCATTCTATAAGAAATTTAATTCTCTACAACTTTACAGAAGAAAGTTTTTCCAAATTCCAAATAGAAATTGACCGAAATCCACATACGGACGATTTTACAGGCTATAATCAAATTTCAATCAAGACATGGGGTCCACAAACATGAAAAACATGTTTTAAATGTTTTTAGTAACAAAAATACTCTTCCTCCTCATATATTCATATATCCCACATTCATTATAAAAATATCACCATTATTATATTATTAAAATATAATAATATATTTAAATGAATTATTTTATCAGAAAAGATAAAATATCAATTTTTCAACAATTGTCACTTTAAAATTTTCTCCATCTATATCCACATAAAATGAATATTTTCCTTATCCGACAATAATTTCGTTGTGGGGTCTACCAATGATTGTGCCGTCGTACGAATATTCCCCCCGACCAATCGAATATTATATAACAACTTGCGTACTTTACAAAATTTATAAATATTACCCACAACTATAATATTATAACAAATTCATTCCATAATAATCAAAAAATGACATTTATAGAAAATTCATCTTTATTCATAAAAGTTGGGGTCTTACAACCTCCCATTCTTATGAAATTTCGCCCTCGAAATTAGGGTATGTACCTGGTATATCGAAGAGGTAAGGATACCTTGATTTCATTTCAGATTCTAACTCCCAGGTCATTTCCTCAACATCGTGGTTTCTCCGCAAAACTTTGACTTGAGGTATAACCTTGGAGCGTAGAACATGTTCCTTCATATCCAAGATTTTAACAGGAACCTCTTTATACGTTAAATCTTCCGCTATTTCGCCCGGTTCTAACTCAATAATGTGGTGCGGGTCTTTCACATATTTACGTAACATAGATATGTGAAAAACGTTATGAACACGAGACATACTTGGCGGTAAAGTGAGTCTATAGGCCACAGTTCCTACTCGATCGAGGATTAAAAATGGGCCAATGAATCAAGGATTGAGCTTTTCTCTCTTTCCAAATCTCGTAACTCCTTTCCATGGAGCAACACGTAAGAACACATGATCTCTAATATCGAATTCCACGTCCTTTCGATGAAGATCAGCATAACTCTTTTGTCGATCTTGTGAGGTTTTTATACGTTGTTGGATCATTTGAATCTTTTCCGCAGTCATACGTACCAACTCCGGTCCCAACAATGTTGTTTCACCCACCTCATCCCAATATACTGGAGAACGACACTTTCTTCCATACAACGCCTCGAATGGAGCCATGCCAATACTTGTTTGATAACTGTTGTTGTAGGAAAATTCCACCAACGGTAAGAACTTATCCCAACTTCCCTTGAAGTCAAGGACACAGAGTCTTAATAAATCTTCAAGAGTTTGAATAGTCCTCTCCGATTGCACGTCCGTCGAGGATGATATCTTTGAGCTAAATCAGAAATCCGTCCGTGCCCATAGCTTTTCGCTAACTAACCCAAAATCGTGAAGTGAATCTTGGGTCTCGATCGAAACTATGGATACCGGGCATACCATGCAGTCTTACAATCTCATTTATGTACATACAAGCAAGACGTTCAAGTGTATAAGTTTCTCGTATAGGTAAGAAATGAGCCGACTTGGTCAATCTATCAACAATGACCCAAATCGCATCTATGCCTTGAGAAACTTAGGAAGACCAGTAACGAAATCCATGGTAATGTGCTCCCACTTCAATTCTGGAATTTCAAGTGGTTGCAATGGACCTTTTGGTAATTAATGCTCCGCCTTGACTCGTTGATAAGTTAGACACCTTGAGATAAACTCCGCAATCTCTCTCTTCATATTGCTCCACCAAAATGTATGTCGAAGATCATGATACATTTTGGTACTCCCAGGATGGATTGCAAATGGTGTGTTGTGTGCCTCCATCATGATTTTATACTTTAAATCAGGGTCGTTAGGAACACAAAGTCTGGAGTTGACTCGAAGTATTCCTTCCTCATCGATTCTTGCTTCCGGCATAACACCTTCTTGCACTTTCTTCCTTATACGCATCAGTTCCAGGTCTGTAGCTTGAACAGCTTTAACTTTATCGATTAAAGTTAGTTCTACTCGTATATTCTCCATCATCACGTTGGTCCCTGGAGTCTTTAACTCTATCTCCATCCTTTGCAAGTCATAAAAAATGGGCCTTTGCATTGACAATATCGCTTTTCGCATTCGCATATGATCTTCTCTCAACGATGCGTCCTACTACGTTAAACTTTACCGGGTTGGTATTGAATGGTATGATCATAATCTTTTAATAGTTCAAGCCAACATCGTTCTTGCGTATGTTGAGTTCCTTTTGGGTGAAGAAATATTTGAGACTTTTATGATCCGTAAAGATCTCCACTTTCTCCCCATACAAGTAATGCCTCCAAATTTTAAGTCACGAAGACAATAATACCAACTCTAGATCATGAGTAGAATAATTCCTCTCATATTCTTTGAGTTTCCGAGAGGCATAGGCTATGACTTTCCCATGTTGCAAGAGAACATATCCTAACCCTTTGCCCGATGCATCACTGTAGATGACAAATCCCTCTGAGCCAGATGGTATTGTCAGAACAGGTGCTGAAATGAGTCTCCTCTTGAGTTCTTGAAAAATCTTCACACATTCCACGCTCCAACCGAATTTTATATCTTTCCGAGTCAGCTGAGTTAATGGAGTAGCGATTCGAGAAAACCCTTCCACGAATCTCTGATAATAATCAATTAATCCGAGAAAGCTACGTGCTTTCGGTCAATCGATTTAGGTTGCTCCCGCTTTGAATAGCTTTAATTTTGTCGTCAACGGATATTCCATGACTTGATACTACGTGCCCAAGGAATGCTACTTCCTCGAAGCCAGAACTCGCATTTCTTCAACTTGGCATAAAGCTTGTTTTCACGAAGCTTTTGGAGTATCAGCCTCAAGTGTTGCTCATGATCTTAACGGCTTTTGGAATATATGAGGATGTCATCAATAAAGACGACCGCAAAGTGATCCAAATATTTCTTGAATACTCGGTTCATCATATCTATGAAGGCAGCAGGAGCATTAGTCAATCCAAAAGACATGACTAAGAATTCATAATGCCCGTACCGAGTTCTGAAGGCAGTCTTTGGAATATCCTTAGTTTTAACCTTCAGCTGATAATATCCAGAACGAAGATCGATCTTTGAAAAGAATTGTGCTCTTTGCAACTAGTCAAACAGGTCATCAATGCGAGGTAACGGATACCTATTCTTGATGGTGACATGGTTCAATTCCCGGTAGTCAATACAAAGTCGCATACTCCCATCTTTCTTCTTCACGAATATAAAGGAGCACCCCAAGGAGACGTACTAGGACGAATGAAACCAATGTCTAATAATTCCTGTAATTGGGTCTTTAACTCCTGAAGTTCAATAGGAGCCATTCGATATGGGGCTTTGGAAATGGGTTTTGTCTTGGGGTTCGGTCGATACAAAATTCAATTTCACGCTCTGGGGTAGGCCAGAAGTTCTTGAGGGAATCGTCGGAAATTTATTAACAATAGAAATATCATTCAAATCGGCGTATTTTTGTTTAAATCACATTACATGAGCTAAGAAAGCTTGACATCCATTTTTCAATAAACGAATAGCTTTATGGCTTGAGATGACAGTGATTGATTTTATTGGTTTGGTTACTTGAATTCGCATAATAGGTTGGTTAGGAATATGAAAGCTAACAACCTTACGAAAATAATCAATTTTTATATGATGAGTAGTTAACCAATCAATCCCTAGAATCACATCAAATGCAAGTATTTTTAATGAAATAAGATCGATAGGTAATGTGAGGGTACCAATTTGAACCAAACAAGACTTATAAATAGTGGATGTAATGAAGGTTTCTCCCAACGGAGTTTCCACAGATAAGTCAAAGTCTAATTTCTCCGGAGTCAAATTTAATCGTTGAGCGAAAGTAGGAGAAATAAAAGAATGGGTAGAACCGGTATCAAATAAGGTATAGACTTCGCTAGAGTTTATGATAAGCTTATCCGTGATGACCTCATTCGGGTTCCTTGCTTTCTGGGAGGTCACAACAAAAGCTCTCCCTTGAACTACTTGTTTTGACTTGTCTGGGATGGTATTTTGTGTCACCATTCCAACTGGACTTGTCTTGATTGCCACGCACAAAAATCGGGCTAGGTGACCTTCTCTTCCACAATTATAACACGCTTTGGATGGCATCGCGCAGTTTGGACTGATGTGTCCCTCCCCTCCGCATTTGAAGCATATGATAGGTGGTCGTTCTCCTTCCTTAACAACGAGTGTTGGTGCTGATGTCTTTCCATCATTGTTGAATCTCATCTTCTTGAAATGTCCATTCTTATTGTCTTGGCCATGATTACCACCGAAGTGGTTACCATTTCTGGTATGTTGATTCCCTCCACGTTTGTTGTCACCGCTTCGATGACTGCTACCACTGGTATTATCATTTTTCCGGTTACTTTCTCTTAGTTGAATTGACTCATTATCGCGCTCTAATAACTGAGTCCTATTTATAACATCTGAATACAGACACAGTTTATGAGAAATTAGATATTGATGTATCTCGGGTTTCAAACCTCTTAGAAACATCCGCGTCATTCTTTCCTCATTATCAACCAAATGAGACGCAAATCGGGACAACTCGGCAAACTTAGCTTCGTACTGCAACACGGTCATATTGTTCTGCTCCAACTTAATGAACTCTACCTCTTTCATGTAACGAATACTTTCAGGAAAGTACTTGTCATTGAATAGTTCTTGGAACTTCTCCCAAGACATCTTCATCACGGCGGTTGAGTCGCTTTCTGATTCCCACGAGTAATCGCCTCTCCTCTCGCAACATAAAGGTGGCAAAGGGAACCTTTTGCTCTTGAACATCCCAAGACATCAAATATCTTGGTGATCTGCTTTATCCACTTCTCCGCTTTGAAGTGGTTTTGGGCTCTCCAATAAACTCGGTGGTCCCAGCTCCTTGAACTATTTAGCGTTGACCATCCGAGAGTTTCCGGTGTTTCCACCTACATTTTGGGCAGAGAGCCATTCTCTTTGATGTTCCATGAATTGCATAAAGCCTCCGAACATTCCATCATTCATCATTTGGTCGATGTTGTTGTTTTTGCATGAGGATTTCGATGCATATTATCCTCGATTATTGATATGTGGAGACTCAACGGTCTCACATGCTCCATTGCTATTCTCAACATTCTCGGATGTCATTTTCGATCTTGCCACAAAACAAGGGTTAATTAACATGTAACATATTATCCATATACTACGATGACCAATTAAATACCAAATAAACTTAGGTAGGTCATACTACTAGCGAAGGAATTCCTCATCTCTCCCCTCCTAGTTCTAGTTTCACATCTTAGCCAGGGATCATATCCTAAGCTTTGATACCAACCTGACGCCCCAAAATAGGTATACATCACCTATTCGAATTCGCCAAATACATGGTGTATGAAATACAAATACAACCTTAAATATACAACATGAGCTGTGAGTTTTAATACAAATATTGTCTTCAAGACAGTATTCAAACTCAAAATAAGTCTTCAATACATTTATTATCGCACTATTTCATAGAATAGTGAGGACTACTAATGCTATCATCTGGACCGTCACTCCATTGCCCGACTAGTTCCTACTACGTTCTCATTTCCTGAATAGAACAATGAAAACAAAAAGGTCAGCTCAACTAGCCTAGTAAGAAATATTATGACTAAGATAATGCAGAATAAATTATCATTAGCCTTGAACAGTGTTAAATTGATAAAATATAATAAACATCAAGTTTAACTGCAGCAGAACAAGCAATCCATTAGAAGAGTCAAGTAGAGAATAAAATATACTATCTTCTATGATTTAAAAGGTTTTTTTATTACTTTTATCGCTGAGACTCAGCTTAATAAATAATCCACATCATCCCTGCACTACGGCCAATGATATTCACTAGTATAACGACCACAAATTATCCATTCACTATGGGCCAAGGATATTCGTGTATTCATCAATGGTCATAATCATGCCAACAACTGTCCATCAATGCACTACGGCCAATGAGGATTTTTACCACATCACGTGTAACATTACGGTCATGATTATACCGAATAATCCCTGGTCATAATCATACCAAGTCCATCTATGCACTACAGGCCACAGATGACTTTCAACATATTATAAATATGAGGATGATGACAATTCAATAAAACAAGTTCAAGAATAAATTTTAAAGATTTATAAGTTAATTTATCCTAAACTCAATAACGTCCAAATTGTCAACATGATACTGCTTTGTGGAGTAAAATTCAAGAATGCTCAGAAGAATATTTCCATGAAAAGATCTTTGGATGAAGCCTTGAATATCAAGGATATTCCACTAATTTCATGGAGTATAAAAGCCAAAACTTTAACCAACTGAGTATAATAGAATATATGAAACCGCAAATGGATTTTTTTCACCATGCGGTAATCCACGTAAACAGATTATTCCAACAGAATAATAAAGAATGGAACCAGTTCATGCGTAATCCGCATGCATAGGATGTTCAGCCAATGAATAATAAAGAATGGAACCAGTCATGCGTAATCCACACAGCACGTGATGTTCCAAATGAATAATAAAGAATGGAATAACAATGAGAATTCACCGGACATTCGATGAGGCCATGCAGATATAAAAGTATTATTCTATGTAATAATAAAGAATGGAATAACAACCCTTACGAGTATTGAAAGAAAATAACTCTCTTCATGAATACGAAAGAATAATACCCCTTACCTTAATAGGAGATTGGATACTGCAATAGTGTAGTAACAGAATACTCTTCTTCTTTCTCTCTTATTTTCTCTATACTTTCTCTCTCTATAGCTTGAATGAATTGGAAAAAAAATAATGAAGAAATGAGCTTCTATTTATAGGCTTGGCAGAGTGAGGGTAAAATAGTCTTTTTGCCATAATTTATGACATCACCGCTAACGTCATCGATTATAATACATCATTGCATACCTCATCGGTCGATGACATCATCGCTTACTTCATCGGCTGATGACATCATCGCTTGCATCACAGGAATTCAAATTCAATTTGTTCTCTTCCATCTCCTTTTAATTTTATACCATGAATTAACTATAATAATGCTACCATTCAAATTATAAAAAACGTACTATTATATAATCACATCATACTACTATAATGTAATATTATAATAATATATTTGAATGAATTATTTTATCGAAAAAGATAAAATACCAACTTTCAACAAATGTCACATGCTAAAAAATTCCTCAATTTAAATCCACTTCGAATAAATATTTTCTTATCTATCATTTGTGTCCACATAAAATAAATATTTCCTTATCATATAATTCAATAATTAATTATTCACAAATAATATTATAGAATCACAATAATGACAACCAGGCAGTTCCCAAGAAAGAGGGGGCTTTCCTATAAGGATTTCTCCTTCTTGGCGGCAATTGATTAGGTGACCAAACCTCTCCTTGATGTAACTTTCTAGACATTGCCAATAATGTTATCTCGATAATATTATTCAAATAATATGAATTATTGATCGATAATGGAAAATACTATCACGATGATAATTATTGAAACAACAATAATATAAAATATCAACGCAGCAACAATTATTGAACCAATAAAATAAAATATTGAGCAAAGAATTACCGTAACAATTATTGAGTAAAGGCCTTCTTACGTAAGAATCAATAATTCAAAAATATTGTGCAATACCGTGTACTACTGTACAACAACGTGTATTACTGTATTTTAACCACCAGGTATTCCAACAGTGTTAACGGTAAATCTTTTGCCGTTATTTTATAAAAAAGATATTTTTGTCGTTTTCTCAATCCTACAATAATTCCGTTTTGGGGTCTACCAATGATTGTGTCGTCGTACGAATATTCCCTGTTAAAACGAATATTCCCCGACCAATCGAATAGTATATAACAATTTACGTACTTTACAGAATTTATAAATACTACCCACAACTATAATATTATAACAAATTCATTCCATAATAATCAAAAATGATATTTATAGAAAATTCATCTTTATTCATAAAAGTTGGGGTCTTACAAAAAGTGTCTCAAATACCTGAGTGAATAATATTCGAGTGAATAGTAACCCGTGAATATTAACTCATGAATAGTACTCCGGCATGAATAGTGTCCCGAATACCCAAGTGAATAATATTCGAGTGAATAGTAACTGGGTGAATAGTAACCCATAAATAGTAACTCATGAATAGTATTTCGGTATGAAAAGATCAATAATTATTAAAAAAGCTCAGAATAATATTTTCATGAAAAGATACTGGATGTAGCGCAAATATCAAGGATATTATACTAATTTCACGGAGTATAGAAGCAATACTTTAACAGAATGAGGGTAGAATTAGGAATACGAAACGAAATAATATTACTCACATACTATAGAGTATGGAAGAAAATATTATTTCTACGAATACTGAAAAAAAAATATTCTTTACCTCAGAAAAAGACTGGATACTAGAATAGTGAAATAGCGTACTTCTCTTCTTCTTTCTCTCTATAGCTTCTCTCTCTATAATTGCTCTTGTGAGTCTTAGTGAATTTGTGAGAATAAAAGAATAATGAGCTTCTATTTATAGAAAAATATAGTTTCGATAATTGCACGTTTTGGGGCTCAAAATATTACAGTATAATACCTTCTTTTTTTCCTTCATTTTTAATTTAGTCCTACAAGTATTATCGAACTTGCACCACTTCCCCTAATAGTAAATCATGTGAATCAATAGTACATTCATGTGAATCAATAGTTCTATACATGTGAAAAAAATAGTTAAAGTATACTACCTTCATCTATACCTCTATTTTTAATTTAGTCATGCAAGTATTATGAATCTTGCACCACCTTCCCTAATAGTACATGTATGTGAATCAATAGTACATACATATGAACAAATAGTTATATGCATGTGAACTAATAGCAATTAAATGCTTATTTATCCGATTAATTACCCAATTGGTCAATTTAACCTCCAGAAATTAATTATTATCGGAATAAATGTCGATTTCCACTACACTAATAATCTCAAGACAATGGAAATATCAATTTCATCTTTAAGCAACACGAACTTATTCATCATTAATATTATAACTCACAATATTTAACAACGGATCATTCTCGGGAAAGAGGGCTTTCAGATAAAATTTCTCCTATTGGTAGCGTAATTAGGTGACAAACCCCTTTCTGAATTGAACTTTTTAGACATCTTCAATAATGCAAATAATAATATGAATAACTTTGTTGTCTCAATTATTGATTTAACAATATAAAATATTATCTGAGATGATCTTGTGACAATAATTGAATCAATAATATGAGAGATATTATCGTGATTCTTTATGTAATAATTAAATAAAACTGAGTGACTTCTCACGTAAGCATCAATAATCAATATTGTGTGCTATTATGCAAACACGCGTATTACTGAACTTTTACTACTGGGTAGTTCAACAGTTTAACGGTAAAACTTTCGCCGTTATTTTTATAAAAGATATTTTTGTCATTTTCTAACTCTGACAATACTTTCGTTTTGTGGGGTCCACCAATGATTGTGTCATCGTACGAATATTCCTTGTTAAAATGAATATTCCCCGACCAATCAAATATTTTATAAGCACTTGCTTACTTTGCAAAATTTGTAAATATTACTCACAACTATAACATTATATCAAATCTACACCTTAATATTTAAAAAAAATATTTTGAAAAAATTACTCTTTATTCATAAAATTTGGTGTCTTACATGTATAGTTTGGACTGATATGTCCCTCTTCTTCGCATATTTAGCATACGACTGGTGGTCGTTGTAAGACCCCAACTTTTATGAATAAAGAATAATTTTTTCGAAATATATTTTTGAATATTATGGTGTGGATTTGATATAATGTTATAGTTATGGGTAACATTTACAAATTTTGCAAAGTAAGCGAGTGGTTATACAATATTCGATTGGTCAAGGAATATTCGTTTTAACAGGAAATATTCGTACGAAGGCACAATCATTGGTGGACCCCACAACGTAAGTATTATCGTAGTTAGAAAATGACAGAATTATCTTTTTATAAAAATAACTACAAAGTGTTACCGCTTAAACCGCTGAACTACCCAAGAGTAAAAGTATGAATAATACGCGTGTCATGTATAAGAAGACACTGATTGATTATCGATGCTTACGAGAAGTCACTCATTATTGCTACAATAATTGCAAGATCATATCTCTCATATTATTGATTCAATTATCATCACAAGATCATCTCGCATAATATATATTATCAAATCAATAATTGAGACTAAAGTTATTCATATTATTATTTATAATATCGACAATGTCTGAAGTTCACAAGGAGAGAGGTTCGGTCACCTAATTGTGCACCAATAAGGATAAATCCTTATCGAAAAGCCCCTCTTCCGGAACGACTTCGTTGTTAAATATCGTGAATTATAATATTAATGATGAATAAGTTCGTGTTGATTAAAGATGAAAATGATAGTTCCATTGTGTTGGAATTATTAGTGTTAGTGAAAATTGACATTTATTTCAATAATAATTGATGTCCTGGAGGTTATATCAATGAATCCTGTAATTAACCTGGATAAATGAGCAAATTAATTGCTATTAATTCACATGCTTATAACTATGTGTTCATAATGTGTACTATCGATTCACATGATTTACTATTAGGGGAGTTAGTGCAAGATTGATAATACTTGCATAATACTAAATTAGAAAATGGAGATATAGTTGAAGGTACTATAGTGTAATTAGTTTTTTCACATGATTATACTATTGAGTCACATGAATGAACTATTAATTCACATGATTTACTATTAGGGGAGGTGGTGCAAGTTTGATAATACTTGCAGGACTAAATTAAAAATAAAGAAAAAGATGAAGGTATTATACTGTAATATATATTTCGAGCCCCAAAACGTGCAATTATCGAAACTATATTTTTCTATAAAGAGAAGCTCATTCTTCCTTCATTTCTCACCAATTCACTAAAGCTATAAAGCAATTATTATAGAGAGAAATTATAGAGAGAAAGAAGAAGAGAAGTCTGCTACCTCACTATTCCAGTATCCAATTTTCTTCTAGGGTAAGGGTATTATTTCTTTTGTATTCATGAAGAGAGTTATTTCTTTCAATATTTGTAAAGGTTGTTATACCATTCTTTATTATTACATTGGAATAACTTTTATGCATGCGATTCTATCGCATGCACGTGAATTCTTACATTATTCCATTCTTTATTATTCATTAGAATAACTTTTATGCGTATGGTCTATCGCATGCACGGTGAATTCTTCATTTATTCCATTCTTTATTATTACATTGGAATAACTTTTATCTGTGCGATCTATCGCATGCACGATGAATTCTTCATTATTCCATTCTTTATTATTACGTAAGAATAACTTGTCTATGTGGATTACTGCATGCATGGTGAATGATCCTTCAGTATTCATTCCTTATTAAATTATGGAAATGATCATGCCTGGTGGATTCTGCATGGCGCAGCGAAAATCCATTTGCGCTTTCATATATTCTATTATACTTAGTTGGTTAAAGTTTTGGCTTCTATACTCCATGAAATTAGTAGAATATCACGGATATTTACGCTTCATCCAGTATCTTTTCATGGAAATATTTTTCTCAATATTCTTGAATTTTACTCCACAAAGCAGTATCATGTTGACAATTTGGACGTTATTGATTTCTGGATAAATTAAATTATAAATCTTTAAAATTTATCCTTGAACTTATTTTATTGAATTATTATGTCATTGTCATCATCCTCATGCTTATATTATGATGAAAGTCATTTTTGCTTACGTGCGTAGATGGACTTGGTATGATTATGGCGAGGGATTATTCGGTATAATCATGGCCGTAGTAATGTGACGAATGATGTGGTGAAAGTCCTCATTGGCACATAGTTCATTGATGGATGATTGTTGGTATGATTATGACCAGAGATTATTCTATTATAATCATGACCATTGATGATCACATGAATATCCTTGGGCTGTGATGCGAGGATGATTCGATTTTATTTGTTAAAATTTGAGTCTCAACGATAAAGTTGATGAAAAACTTTTTAAATCATAGAAGATAGTAGATTTTATGCTTCTACTTGACTCTTCTAATGGATTGCTTATTCCATTGCGATTGTTGATCTAAAACTTGTTGTCTATTATATTCTATTAGTTGTTATATTGTTGAAGGTTAAGGATAATTTATTCTACATTATCTTAGTCATAATATTTCTTCTTTGGGCTAGAATTGAGCTCATACTGCCTTTCACTATTTTCTTCGTGAAATGAGAATATAGGCTTTGAGACGAGTCGGGAGCGGATTACTGATCCAGGATGGTTGTTTTAGTAGTCCTCACTATTCTATAAAATAGTGTGACAATAAATTTAATGAGGACTCCATTGAGTGTGGATATTGTCTAGATGACAATATTCTTATTGAAACTCTTAGAATATGTTTTGTCGTATTTTACACGACTGTTGTATAATTAAGTTGTATTTGAATTTTTAGCACGTATAGAAGATAAACACTTACGGCCTTGTTCGGTAAACAGGGTAACAAATTAGTTAGCTAGAAAAAAAGGTTTATGGTAAGATTTCCAAATAAAATATTCTCAAAATGTTTCATTATGCAGAGCCTAAAGATTTGGGAAAATTATAGACTTAGTCTCCAGCAATAGTAAAGAATAAAGAGAGCTTCTACTATCATACGCCAACAACAGTTATAGAACACTTGAACAAATTAATAAACGTAAGCATAAAGTTAAGGAGCCACTATTATAATAGTGCAGATTCACAATTATGTGACATTATTTCAAACACTTACAGTTCATCAAGTCAGCCAAAGTAAATAACAGTTATAGCACCCACTATTGATAAAATGTTTCATCAAATTCAAGATAAAGAAACTATAATAGCCAAGACTTGTGTTGTCTGATTCCTGTGTGTGTTGATTCATGTGGGTGTATACATAATCATTGAATTATATTTTTTTCGGAAGGTTGGAGGAGGGAGGGTGGATGGTGAGGGTGGAGTGTACATATATAATTATTTTTGGGTGTGAGGGTGTATACATATATAATCACTAAATATTATTTTTTTTAATCAAAAATTTTTGAATCTGAGGTGGAAAGAACTTTTGATTTGGATTTGTAATGAAATATGAGTAAAAAAATGATTAACTAATTTGGACCTATATTTCTTTTTTAAAATATGATCCCACACCTTACCCAATTTAAATAAATAAAAATAATTAACCTACTCATTTAATTTTAGTTAATATAAATTGACTCAATAGTTAACCAAAGTGTACCTACAGCCTTCGGGTCTCACCAAAGTGTAAATCCATATGTGGAGGACCAAACACCAGCAGAACATTCAATGCTAAATGCATGGCTCATGCTGCGTCATAGGTTGGTGAGGATATGTTAACCAACACACAAATGATATGTGAAAAAGAGCCAATTAATAGATTGATAAAAAAAAATTAAAATTAAACACTTCTTCTTTGTGTATTAATTAATCATATACTAGAATGTTAAACCAGAAAAATAGCAACTACTATTATCCATATGACAATTAAGCTATATTTAGTAATCCAACACTTGATTGATATAAAATGTGTTTGTGCTTGTGCTTGTGCTTGGTTTCAATCAGCTCAGCAAGGTGTTTGGAAGGCTGCAGCAGGATTGAGTTGCAGATGGAGCTCCAAATTAAATCAGTCAATCATATGAACAAGAATTCTCCTCAAACTTGATGACTTTGGTGTTTCTAGAGTCAACTACCAAGAAACAATAGATATGCCGTTTATGCTTTGTCTTTACCAACTTCCCCACCACATTACCCCGTGATACTATTTCAAAATCTAACTTCAATGGAACCTTACGATTATTATCTGACATCGGTAAGCTTGCCCCAGCCCCGTACAGAGGAACCCTTTGCCCCTCCATGTTAACATCCACAATCTGATGGCCTTTTCTTGGTAGGTAATTTTTTTTCAACTGCATGCAACCACAAATGAACATATCAATATATATATATATGAGTAACTAACTGAAAGCTTAATTATAATTTATGGTTTACTCATTTAATAAGCTATTAACATGATTCTTTGTTGAATATCAAACTTTTATAAAAATAGTTAAAGCTTTTCTTTTAATTAATGACAGTGGTCGAGATCGATCGACTCTTCAAACAAAATTACTTATGTTTAATTTTTGAAATGCTCCTAATTAATTCATGGAGGTCATGTCTCAGTCATTAATTCTCATCCCAGGCAATTAATTAAGAGCTTAATTCACCTGACCGGTTGCAACTGTAATTTCTGTGAAGATGAGATTTATGGCAGTGGAGCGAAAATGAATGCCAAAGAATGTTGCGGGGTTGTATATGCTCATCTTCACAGAACAATTTACTGTTAACATCTTGGTTGGGACCCCCGAGTAATCTGATCCTTCCCCGGAGTAAAAATTATATACCGTCAAGCTCTACAGAAGAAAAAAAAATAATTGTAAGAGGGTGTGTATATATATATATATATATATATACTGGAGTGATTACATAATATATATACACACACATATACATGATACGACATATATATATACCTTCACAGAAACCCTAGGTTGGTAAGGCCTACTAGCACCCCAAATGATAAAACAAAACAGCGTGAAGATGATAGCTAAAGCCATAACAGCAATCAAACACTTGCAACGCTCATAATCACAATATACATAATCATACTCTTCCTCCTCTTTAATCACGCTGCACTCATGATGATTCCACCCCATCTTCCGGTTCCACTTCCTTGCAAACCCAGACGACACTCTACTACTTGAAGAAGAATGGGAGTGGCGCGAAGGGTGTGAGGGGGAATCCATAGGGCTAGTGGAAAGAGGAGAGGTTTGGAGGGGGGAAGATTTATTATCGTCATAGTTGGAGGAGTCATGAGGAGGGCTTAGTACATAGTATAGAGCTTGTTTGGGAGACGATATTGGTGATTTTGGGGGAGTACTGTTTGTTCCATCCGATTCACACTTGGCGTGTAACATTATTATTATTTAAAGCTAGCAAGCTCTTTAATTTTCGATCGATATAATCAATATGATGATGATGATGATGATGATGATTCAATGAATGTATTTATAATGTTAATCAATGGAGTACTTACTATGTATATATATATATATATATTCTAAATATAATGAATATTTTTGATATAGTACGTACTTGCATGCATGGTGATCGATGATTCAATGAATCATGTAAGCGAATTTAAAATTCAAAAAATTAATGAAAAAGACTCCTCCACATTTTTCGAATCCCGAAAATGAGAGAGAAGCTCAAAAGAATATTCAGAAATAAGAGAGAATTAAGAATAGAAACCATGCAAAGCCAAAGAATTAATGATCCAGTTGCTGGTAGCCACTCTCTATATGAAGAAGAAGGTGAATTCCAAGTAGTAGTGAGGTGACGTGGGATTTTTGCCGAGTCTGGAGGTAACGCATTAACCGTTCAAACTTGTAGTACTTTCAGTTAATGTTCATCCCTCAGTCAACGGACTCCAAAACGGGCAAGTGGTATATATGTCCAACGACGTCGTTCCAATGTTGAAGATAGTACTTGTTTTTACACTTTTATTTTATGTTCTCCACCTTCCATAATCTCAAATGTAATTAAGATTATACCTCTCATTGGAAATTTGGATATAATGTTATTCTCAAAATTATTTTTACTATTTTCAGATAATTTATTGATATTATAAATTTGTAATGGTGTGAATATTTGTATTTGATTATTATATTATTATACTCTTTATATAGAATGGGGAATTAATCACAAGGTAATCGATCATGCTTAAAATATATTTTGCTAAATTAATTTGAATAATATTTTTGGTTGCATGATAACTTTAGAAACATAGGATGACATTAGGTCTAAAATTTAACTAATTATAACTCGTATTAATTATTATGAGAGTTCACTTTGCATCTCTTAGTTTATTGTCATTTTACACTTTGGCATCATGCAATCTATCTATGTTATATGTCTCTATTAAAAGTGGGAAAATGTAAAGTTTCTATTTATAAATTGTGAAATGTAAAGTGCAAAATAAGAATAAACTGAAAGTACATTTAATTAATCTTAATTATGATTTTAAATTCTAGAATAGTAAATTTTATCAATATCAAATTGTTTATCGTAAATGACATTCAACAAGATATGGAAACAAGGAAATGTTTTATATATTATTACTACATATTTCCAAGAATATGTACAAATAACAAACTAATTACAACTACAAAATATATATAACAAAATACAAATAATTTTGAATTTTTTATTTCATCCTTATAAATCATCCTGACTGCCTAAAATTTGGGATAAATCCTATCATCATATCATATAGTCTTAGGAGACCACAGAACCGCTAATTCTAGTAACAAATTAAATATTTCAACATCTTTCTCCACTGCAGAGAAGTAAATTACATCAACAGAAACCCGCTGGTCAAAAAATTTAATTATAAACGTTAAAAATATATTTATAAAAATATATTTAAAAAACTCATAAAATTACTTTTACAAAAACCCACTTTCGATTTTGGTCTATAAACAGAGGGAGAAATTATTGGTGATAGGTGATGAGATATCCATGGGACCATGAATGGAATAAGAGAATTACTCTCATAATCAATATTCCTTCTCTTACTTAATATAAGTCGTTTTAGATAAATATTTTTGTTCCTAAATATTAGTCATTTAAAAATTTTAAATAAACATTAATTGCTTAGTTTCTAATATTACTCCAAATATTAAATATAATTTTAGTCATTTCACTAATTTTTGTCCAATAAATAACACTTTTTTTTCAGGGCAATATAAACAATTGATAATATATTTAATATTTTACAATCATTTTCTTAATACGTGTACACAATTCTAAAACGACTTATATTAAAGAACAAAAAAAGTACTATACTGACACACAAATAAAAAGAGTCAATCATTATATTGGTTAATTTAACACCACTCATGTATTGAGTGTATTAGTGTGTTTGAAATCCCTTGCAACTAGTCAAAAGCTTTAATTTGAAACTTCTGACTAATTTTAATAATTCCAACCATGACTCATATTTATTTATGAGAACAATATTCTGTTTAAGTACTATACATATGCTTGTCTTTGTATTTAATTTTAAATCATTGGCCGGCCGATAAACAATTTCAATAAAATCTTTGTTTTTAGAGGAATAAAGGGGCTCAGTTTATGGGTGGTGATATATCAGAATGGTCGGCAAGGCAGAAAAATCTGCCGTTACGACGAACGAGACCTATCACATATTCATCTTTGTCCCTCTTCCCATCAGATCCATTTCACACTAATCGGAAAAATAACAACAATCAAATACAGGAATCAAATCGGAAAAAAATTTTATACTATATCGACAGAAAAAACTGTCGCCTATAGTCGGTTTGTTTTTAGTTCGCTCCCTCCAGTTTGTTGAAGAGAGCCGGACTATATATACAGAAAAAACTGTCGCTATAGTCGATTTGCAAACCTTTTTTAGCAAACCTTTATTATCTAGAGGATTTACAAGTAAAGCGTGAAAATTATCCACCGAGTTCAGCACGAGTCGGAATTACAGGCACAAGAAAATTCCCAAATGGAGAGTCAAAGATTTTGAAGTTCCCCGTGCAACCCTCTTGTTGTGCCTGTGCTACTGCATAATCCTTTGCCTGTTGAATTCTTGGATGGACGCCCCTAGTTTGAACCGCCTGCATATCAATCAAATGCATAACAGAAATCGTTTAATAATTTAATTCCATAATTTTCTTTAAATACTTCCGCAAAATGAGTACATTGAGGATATATTTTTCTTCCATAGATGTTAAACTTGAGGCATCAGCAAAAAGAGAGAACTCTTTTGTGGAACATTTTTTTTACAAATGAGAATCTTTTTGTGGAACGGAGGGAGTATAACTGAGGATAAAATGCAATACCGTTGGTCTATTCGGCGTTGCTGCAGCTATGTCTTTCTTTTCAACTAATGAAGATGATGCCCTGTAATGCGAAAAGTTTTAGGCTTACATTAAAAATTACAATAAACAAAAGAGAAATTGGACTAGAAATGTACCAATGGCGACAATGCTAAAGCAGACAACCACCCTATTTGAACCAAGTATGTTTGTAATAGTGTCCGTCTCAACTCTCAAATAGGGGTGTGGCATATGACAATTTGAAAAGCTACCATTGGTTAAATTATCTTTTTCAATTATCATCCCATTTATTCAAAGTATTTTCTGGAATAGAGTATAATTTGTCAATGCTAGAAATGGTTCATGGAATCACGGAGACGCGGGCGTAAACCTGTATAAAAAGGTTGCCCCGGGTTAGTGGAGATTAGTCCGATTGCAACTCGAAAACTCCCGATTATCCAAAAAAAGAAAGTATTTTATGGCAACACACTTCAATTTCTGAAATCTATGACAAAATCCTACCCTACCCTCATCTATCAGTAAAAGAAATCTCCAAATACAATGGAGTTTTAAAAGAAATTTTTTCCACTTCGAAATATATGAGAAAATATGGGAAAAATTTGTCTGTGTATGAGAAATTAAGTTGCTATCAATAGTACCTTCAAGTCATGACTTTTTGGGTGAGCCTGGGGTGAGCTAAGATGACCCAAGAAGATACAATTAAGTCAGTGATTTAAAGTTTTATTTGGATGGATTTGATTCGATTTGAACTTGAGATTTGACCCGAGATTTGTTCCGAACTCGATAAGCTCGGGTCCGGTCATCCGATCGAGTTGCTGGAAGTGGGGACACAAATGCTGGTGGTATTATCCCACAATAGAGAGATAGAGGTCCGAATCTGGGTACACGAACCCAGCCTATATTATCCCACAATGAACTAGAGAGGCAAAGATCTGTGGACCGTATGTGCGATTGGTTCTGACAGAGACGTCAAAAATTTAAGTGGGGGAGTTTGTGAAATAAGTTATTACCAATAATACCTTCAAGTCATGACCTTTTGGGTGAACCTGTGGTGAGCTAAGATGACCCAAGAAGATACTATTGGGCCAGTAGTTAAAGGCCTTATTTTGAAAAATTCGATTCAAACTCGGGATTTGATCCGAGATTTGTTCCGGACTCGGAATTTGATCGGGTCTGCACTATATGCCTTGTTATACTTTGCGAGTTCATCACATGCAACACAATAACTTATGTGCAGTAGTTTTCACTTTTCAGCAAATTTTACTTCTCAACCTAAAAAAGATACTCCTACAGTCCTACTACTACAGTTAATAATCTCGATACATTTGACTTTTCACTAACGAAACTCTAAAGTTGAAAACTGATATAAATTCATTGAAAATTTGAAAGCAATAATTAGTACTACTTTTTACCAGTTTTCGATAGTTATAGTTATCGTTGTTTGTATTAAAATCAAATAAATCCCCATCAATTTTAAATTTTAGAATACAAATTGATTTCCAAAAAAAGTCAAGATTAATCTATAATTTTGGTACAACGGGATATTATTACAGAATTACAAGTAAATTAAGCTATGGACATTTACCTCAAACATCCAAATTTTTGTTTCTTGTTTTTTTCTCAAAATTCACAAACAATTTGTTAATTTAGAACTTCTTTGAACATATACAACAAACAAAAAGAAAATCGGTTATCAAAATTCGAATAAGTTAACAGAAAATCACTATGTTCCACTTGTCGGTATACTGATCTAAACAATAAATGTCAAATATAACCAAAAAATTCAATTAACTTGAAGAAAGAAGGAGCTTAAAAATGGTTAGTTACCTGCGGGACACAGCATCGTCAACTTTCCTCCTCTTCAGGTCAGGTGCCATTTTCGCTTCAAACTAGTTTATTAGAGCCCACACATTATAAGGCCGGATGTTATAATCAATATTCAGTCAATTTTTATAAGCCCAACAAAGCTTCCGCCCAGTTTTACAAGGCCGAAGTCATAGATTTGAATTTGAGGCATGAAGTCCAATTGCGACTTTGGATCCAAACGTAGTAAATATCATTTTACAAAATCCAATTTGTTTCAAGTTAGCCTATAAATTTAGCTTATTGTGATAATAAATAATATGTATACACCACCCACCCCCTACCCCCCATCCCACCCCACCCTACCCTTACCTCCCCCACCCCACCCACCCACCCCACCCACCCCACCCCACCCCACCCCACCCCACACATCTCCCAAAAAAAAATATTAAGCGATTATGTATACACCACCCACCCCCACACCCACACCCACACCCTACCCTCTACCCCACCCACGCCACTCCCACCCCACCCCACCCAACCCACCCTACCCTCATTCCCTCCCAAAAAAAATAATATTTAGTGATTATGTATATATGATATATCTAATAATAATATACTACCTCCGTCCCATAATAAGTGCTTTTTTAGCTTAAATCACACATACCAATACACAAGCTAAAATGGCAAAAATACCCTTAATATATTTTCTTTGAAGTTGAAGAGTTAATGAGTGTCATTTAATTGTAGTGATGGTAAGATGCAATAAATACCATTGAATGCATAAGGGCATATATGAGAAAATATTGCAAAAATTGTATTGGAGTTCTAACACATCACTTATTGGAGTACTAACGTCCTATCTTTCTTCGGTGCCTTTGTTGGTGAAGCCCGCTCCTGTTGAGCTATATTATTTGTATCCGGCGGCTAGTTAGTTTGGCGGTGGGGAGCGATTTTGGTGCGAGAAGTTGAAGTAAGCGACACCGGTTTGCTATGTAAGCCGTGTCCTTAGGGATGAAGAAATAAGATGACGATAGTTATGGAGAATCAAGAGTCCAACAAAACCGTTAAAATGCTTGGCGAAATCGAAATTGTGGGCGTTGTTTGCGAGCCAGGTATTCTACTTTGGACTCATCTCCCATTATTGAGGAATTTTGAGTGCCGTCAAAGTCTGCAGATGTTCTTCTTGGAGGGTTCATGTAGGTATTTGTGTCACCTAAATAGTTCGATCCACATCACCACCAAAAGGTTATATTCGATTTTATCTCATATACCTCTTCTTTGCCTGGGGGTAGTCATCTTCGGGTCCATTGCCTAGGGATCATGTTATGAGCGCTTGACTCATGGGATCGAAGTTTGAAGCATTCATGAGGACTTGATAGCTCATCCATAGTCTGACATGCACGGGCAGATGCCACCTCGGTGTTAGGAGGTTCGGGTGGACTCGCTGGCCATTCGATGGTAGCCTTTTCGGCAGGTGGTCCTTATGAGTTTGTCAGGCCCTTCGTGGTAGGCAAACGTCATCGGTGTTAGGAGGTTCGGGTGGACTCATTGACCATTTGATGGTAGCTTTATTAGCAGGTGGTCCTTATGAGTTTGTCAGACCCTTCGTGGTAGGCAAATGTCATCCTTTAAACTTTGTCAGGCCCTTCGTGGTAGGCAAATGTCATCCTTTAACTTTATCAGGCCCTTCGTGGTAGGCAAATGTCATCCTGTGGGTTTGTTAGTCCCTTCGTGGTAAACAAATTCCCTATGAAGCAGATCTACCTCACTTTGGTAACGAATAAGTATTGCATTACTTTATTACCAGATTTTTAAGTGTTGAATTCGGGTCACATTATTACTTGATCTTATCTGTTATATGACTTGCTTAGTTATTGACTAACAGTTTAAGATTATACATTTTCACGTTGATTGATGATGAATTATTGTGAGAAATGGTCAAAGGTGTAATAAGGATAAGAATTTGTTAATCATCTCATTGATATCTAACTGTTTACAAAGGAGAAATGTCTTTTCAGGGAGTCCTAAAGCTTCGGATGATATCTTTAAGCTTCCTTATTGTCCTCGCTGTCCGAAGAGTCGAGGAGAGCCAGGTTTACTTTGGCCACTACAAGTTTGGCTTTGTATTTACTTCGGCAGACCTCGTACCCTTCAGAGTACATGTGGACAACTTCATTGTTCAGCTCGGTGGATTTCCTGTAATTTGCTTCAATCTCCTTGCGAAGCCGATCAGTTAATGGTGGGCCCAAATCCCTAAGAGTCCGGAGTTCTCGAAGTTCCTCTTCAAGCTTTTGACGATGGGCCATTTGCTCTGCATCTTTAGCTTGGATATCTTTATTTTGCTTCGACAGAACTGAGTTGGATTGGGCCAGATCTTCGATTTTCTTCGCCAAAATTTCGTTTTTCTTCAGAAAATCAATATTTATATCAGTGATGACTTGATGAGTGGCCCGGGACATCTTCAAATCTTCTTTGGTTTGGGCAAGGTCTTTCTGAAGGCACTCATTGTCGTGAATAGCAACTTTGAGACTACTTCTATCTTTCGCCAAAGCAGACTTAAGCAGGGTATTCTCTCTTCGAGCGGCTTTCTCTTCGACCTCGGCCTCTTGGTATTTGGGGCCGGAGGCGTCCAAAACGATGTTTACTGCGGATGATCGATGTTAGTCTATCGATTCAAAATTAATGGTAGAGATGTAAATGGATAAGTTAAGCTTACTCTAGCTTGGTACTTCATTCCCTCGTTGATCAGGTCCATGATAGAGCTGTTGCTGAACCGGTGGTTGTCGGTATTACGGACAAAGGAGTTGTAGAGCTCAAATGGGAAATTCTCTTCTAATTCTGGCCGGAGAGTGGGGGATTCCGGGGTTTCGGGCCTGAAGTCCGAGGAGGTTGGTTGTCTTTTTCAAGCAAGTTTGGGTGATCGCTCCACTTGTTCTTCGAGCTCTTCGTCAGAAACAACGATTTCAACCGGGGTGGTTGGCGGAGGATCGATTTCTGTTAGAGGTACTTGTGGTTCTTCGGAGGCCGGAGAATTTGCTTGGGTTTTCCTCTTTTTGGCGCGAAGGATTCGGGTCCATTCGTTAGAGGGCATATCGAGGAGGCACTCGGTGTGAGTTTGCGTAGGGGTGTGTTTGGGTTTTCGGCCAGCTTGCTTTCTTCGGCGAGATTGGCTTGTCCCTTGATGAGGAGTTGATTCGATGGCTTGAAGCTCTTGGTTGGTACATCGGCGGAGGTTGGCGAAGATGTACGAAAAAGAAATTTGTCTAGATCCTTGATTGATTGGCGTTGGTTTTATCGGAGACACTGCAGCAATGATGAGGAACAATTGTTTACGATAACTACTGATGGAAATTGGGAGTTAAACAATAAAGTGGGTTCGAGACTTACGAGTTATGGTCGTGTCTGACCATGCTTGTTTACTCAGAAGTCCGAAGCTCCATTCCTTAATGTGAATCTTCTCTAGAAGGCTCGCCATTTCTCTCACTCGTTCCGTTGAAATATTTCCGAAGTTTGCAGAGATACGATCGGAAGTGGACCAGTTAGGTATGGAGGAGACTTCGGGTCCTTTGACAAAAAACCACTCCTTATGCCATCCTTGGTTGCTCGAAGGAGTGTCCATTAGTGGTCGCTTCTCGAACCTGGCATTAGATTTGGGAGATTGTTTGCTCAGCATCTTGAAGCCTCGTTCTCGAGATTTACCGGCTATGAACAAGGTGAAGAAGAAGTCGACAGCAGGTGGAATCCCTTGTTCGTGGCAGAAGGCGATAAATGCCAGGATGTGGATATAGGAGTTCGGCACTAACCCACGCCTACGAACCCTAGTAGAATGATGACGAAGGCATGGAGAGGTAAGCGAACTCCCTTTTCGAGAAAGGTCACCGGCATGGCGGTCCAGCCTTCGGATCGCTGGTACATTCATTCGTGGGAAGCTGGAGCCCTTACCATATGGGTGTTCGGAATCTGATAGCGGGTCCGAAGGTTACCCAACTCAATCTCAGTGACGGTGGAAGGAGTGTTGGCATGGGGGAAGTATTCTTCACTCTTGAAGAATTCTAAAGGATTGGGAATCGTTTTTAGTGGTTGATTCTGACTGTGAGTATCAACAGATTTGGGATTTGAACTCGGAGCCTCTTTTTTGCTAGAGCTCGGATTGGGAAGAACAGTGGTAATGGGGGTTATGCGAAGTGGGGAACTTTGATTAGTATTCTGAGAAGCCATTGTTAATTAGTTACAGAGAGAAATTTGGAGAAGAAGATGAGCAAGGAATATCCGAATTTCAAATTGAGTTGGTAAAACTGTCAGATTTGGGAGAAAGCAGCTTTTATACTAGAGTTGTCTTCAACTTTTCACGAGGTTCAAGGCGGCTCATTTAATGCCTAAGATGATTGTGAATTTGAAGAGGTAGCGTCGTCGGTTTGGCCTTCATTGTTAACCGGAGTGGGCTTCTCTATTGGGCTTCCGGTTTCTATTTGAATTGTTGTTTGAGATTTACCTATTGGGCCTCGGTAAGTTGTATCTTGGGCCTTTGTTGATCTCATTATAATTCCTTTTATTCTGGACCGATTCCACTTATACTCTTTCATTAAACCTCCTGTTTAATAAAAGACTGGGGGGCAATGTTGGGCCATAATACTTTAGACATGTTGAGGTGGGTCTTGAAAGTATTAGGCCGGTTCATTGGGACAGCCCATTGGGTGGATATTATCATTATTTTGGGGCCTATGAAGTATTGGGCTGTGACAGTGGGCCGAATTACTAGATGAGTATGGTTCCACTTGGGTTTTGACCGGTGTAGATTGGGGATAGAACTTTGACTGTCATCTCTGCATTGTACTTAATGAGGATTGGACAGGGCTTAGTCGGCTAAAAGCTGTGGGCTCGAAAAGTCAGTTGCATACAGGACAAACCGGACTTTGGAGATATAAAGCAAGGATGGCACATGGTGAAAGGTAACTAATTAATTATTGCTCTCAAGTTATTTATTCCTTCATTGTTAACCTTGTGATTGCCGATACTGACTCTCACGCCGGAGCTATCCCCCGAAGGTCAAGCCGTCAAGCTTTTGGTGTTGATTTGTTGAACTGTGCAGGATATCGGACACGTCTTGGTGATTGGGACGTGAGGAAAGATCTTGGCGTTAACAATAACCTTCTCTAAGGAAAAATTAAAGAAATGGGGTAATAGAAATTTGTAAAAAAATATACTACAGGTTTTTCAGATATTTAATTTTAGGATGTAATCATCAAAATTCAGTAAGCATTTAGGAAAAGATTCATGTTTGCATTTCGCAGCATTTAGACATTACATTGACTGGTTTTAAACTTAAGAAATAAGACACAATTAAAACTATAAAATTGAACAGAGCCCAATAATTCTAAAAAAGAAATCCTGAAACATACTTGTCCTCAAAACATTGAAAATTCGAAAATAAAATCATAAACGAAATGGGTTTCTTTAATTAAACAAAATTCACACGAAAATAAAGAGGGGGAGAATTGAGATCTTACAACAGGGTTGCGGTCATTAAGAAGAGAGGGGTTGTCCCTAAGTAGCTTCTGGAAGCCGGCCAAATCCCCGGACTGAGCGCAGCCGTGAATGGTGGTTGGCTTGGCAGATCTCGACCGATGATCTTGCTTATTATTAATCTTCTGCATCCTGCCTTGAAATCGTCGCAAATCTCTTCCCTCCCACAGAAGAAGAAATTAAGGAGAGAGGAAGAGAAAAGATTTGATTTTGTTGTGGAAAGTCAAATTTAGTTTAGGAAGGCGGAGGCGAGTCGTTCGTGGTCAGTGTGGAAATGAATTCCCCCATACTCACGCGTTGCCTTCCGATTTTGACAATAGTGGCGTGCCTTTTTTATTTCTTTATTTAAAGTTTTTTTTTTGCCCTTTATTTATTTCTCAATTATAACCCCCAAAAAAGATAAAATATTAGTACTATTGTTATAAAAATAACATGAATTTGCCAGCTTGGACACAACTCACATCCCCCTAGGCCCTAGCCAACTCTCTTCCCATGAATACTTTTTTCGGTAAGTCTACTATCATATTCAACAGCTCGCATATACTAGCATGCATATTTTAAGGTTTTAGATGAAGTCAGTCGGCCGGTCCAAGCAATGTTGTTATAACCGAAAGGTACCCCTTTTGTCACTCTAGCCACAATAGTTGGCTTCACCAAGGAGTAAAGAGAATTGCTATAAAAGAATTTAGGCAGCTCTGATATAATTGATATGGTCCATATGGGCTTCTTTCACTAAAATTATGGATTATGAAGATCATGTTTTAATTCGCAAGTATAAGATATGATTGTTTTTAATTTGGTATTCCTAGATTATGTGGAGTTTGAACAGACCAAACAATTTGAAAATGGCAACCGAAGAATAGTCCCTCCGCTCTTAAACCATATTTTTTTGCTGCAAACTTTTACAACTTCCTCAACGGTAATGATACTTCTTATCTACAGAACTCAACTACAGTTCACAACGCTAAAAATTTGGAAACCCATCAGAGAAGATGAGCAACAGTTACTACAAGTTAAACAACAATCCAAAGACAAACAACCTATTCGATTGTAACATAAACCTAAATCCACTATATTTTCAAGCAAGCTCTACCTCCCTACATTTACAGGCACTCAACGTTACAGATGTGATGACAAAATAACATTTGACCAATTAAATGGTAAAAATCTGAATTGCCAGCGATATCTCCGAGACACCAACACATATCAAACACTTGGACATCTGGATCTCAAGAAAGAGACAAGTAAACAACTCTACTGAAGCTAATGTCTTCCTTTTCTCATGCTCCGTCACTTCTACTCCTATCCACCAAAACAGTCCTTGAATCCAATGTTGATAGGATCTGGGGCATTGACATTCCACCGGACACAACAATTTCTGCAAAATCAAAACAAAGTAAAATATTGGTAACCCCAAATGACGGGCCAAGCATAAAACAAATCAATAAGCTTGTATAAGAAATTTATATATTTCCACTTTTGCTTTTCTTTTCCTTTAGTTTGCTTCCCGGAAACTAATACACACGTACCCATGACCCCCACAACTAGATGTTTAAGACTTAACCTCCCCTCAAGGGTGGTAAATTACAATACTCATGCTAACACATACTAAAAAGAAAGATCACAATCTCCTCTTTTTTCTTATGACCAATGAGCCAAAGTCCTATCTAACACATGTAAGGCAAGTCGTGCACAGTCAAAAGTATACCTAGTCTGTTCGACTTATTCCAAAAAAATTAGTAAAGTGCAATCAATCACATACCAATTCCTTCCCGAACTGACAAGTTTGGCCTAATAACATCATTGGCATTGACCATGAATATGTCACCAATATAAAGATGATTCGTGGGGACGTAGACACGGCATAGCTCCTCCTCACCTGAGTAATTCTGGATCCCAAGAGGATAAAGAAAAAAGCATCCAAGTCAACAAAATGTAACAGTCGCATTAAGTAATCATCAATCAAGTCTTAACATACAGTTATTGAAAAAGAGATGCATGGGGGCATGCAATGTCAAAACACCCTCTCAGAAAGCATGATCTCCAAGTCATGGCATGCATTTCAACTATAATATTAGTTGGTTATAAGAACTATATTGCATTTATAACATCTAAAAATAGTTACTCTCTAGAAGGAAATCAAGTAGCACTGTCCACATTATAGGTTTTTGATAAGTAACAGCTGTCCACATGCATGTGATAGATGTCCTTGAATAATTTTACTTTCTAATATCTAAGCACATGCCATCTCATTACGAATACTATTCTTTAGAGGTAGCCAGATAGCCTAAGGCATTACACTTCCCCAATTTATTTTATCATCTTTATCAAATGGAAGTGACCTCCTCTAAATTTTTCCTCAAAAACTACGATTGGTCAAACCAAATAAAAAAAATATAATGAAACATACACATCAGATAAAATTGAATCATTACAATATACTGATTAGCATGTCTAATATATTTATCTATGTACACATCAGATTCAGACAATTGCAAATGTACCAGATCGATATGTTTTTATTGGAAGTGGAAAAGCTTATGAAGTAATGAGAAAAAATTTAAAAGGTGCAAGGGTACCTGTAACGATCGAGAAATTTGTAATTTAATGTAAATATTTATGGAATTGAATAAATATTTTAAATAATTTATTTATTGAGGAAATAAATAATTGATGGATTGTGATGAATTTATTTAGTAACTAAATTAATTAATGTTAATTGAATTGAATAATGATAATGTTATTTGAAGGATTTAATTTAAGAAAAATAAGTAAATTAAATCAATTGCTTAATATTTAAGAAGATAATTAAATTAAATGAATTGTTTAATTTAAAGGAAATAAATTAAATAAAGTGATATTTCTAATTTATTAATTAAATTAGATATATAATTATTTATTAATTATAAGTATAGTAATAATAAGATTTTTATTATTATTATATAAGTTATTTAAATTAACTAAACTAAGTTATTTAAATTAATCAACTAAAGGTGTGACATGAAAACTATATAATATAATAATATTAAAATAAATTAGTTTAGGGAAATATGTGGTAGCCAAACAAGGCCTTGTGGCCCTTGGCTTATTCTAACTGACGCGAGCCTTTCTGTGTTTTACAGAGGAAGAGAGAATTGCAGAGTTTTGCGAGTGAGAAATTGAGAGAGAGTAATCTCTGTGAGTTGCCAAGATAAAGAAGAGATTCACCATCTTGTGCTAGCCTATAATCAAGGGGATTAAGGTATAATTCATTCATAAATTTCTAAGTTTTAGTTTTTATCTAAGTTATCTGTAAATTGGTTTTTGTGGATTTGTTGTTCAAGCGTTGTATAAATGGTGTGTATTATGTTGTAGAATTTGTTAATTATCATGTATGAGGGTTGTTTGAGTATCAAATTCGTAAGAATTGGGTTGTAGCAGAAGATTGTACATATCAATGTTTATGTTCATATAATATGGCTTTAGAAAGTACCAAATTTCATGCTTTATATGTGTTGGAATCTGCGAATTGAAGTTGGATTGTGATAATATGTTAAGAAACGAAAACAACGAAGTTTAAATCATGTCAATTGATTAAGAAACGAGTTCATGGCAATCAAATTCGTTAAAAGTATAAAAATGAAGAAAGTTGAAAAAAATATAGTTTTGATTCTTCAAAATGGTGTATATGTAATGTTTTGTATATAGAATGGTGTTTAGCATGTGTAACTAAGATATTCCAAAGTTTTAGATGTTGAATTTGGGAGAAATTCTGTTGAATTGGGATTTTTGGCCTTTAACAGAGTGCTAGTTCGCGTCTGTAAAAATCGAGTTTTTGCATTGCATGCGGCCATTTACTGGCATGCGTCAGGCGTCTGCGTGACATTTAAGTATGGCCATGCGAGTAGCCGATCATGAGACGATAAAATCTCGCTTAATTGCAGTCATCGTATATAGCGGACTTGTGTTAGTTTAACATGCATGTTAATGATGTTAAAACATGATATAAACTATAATAACAGATGTCAATGTGTTGTAATGCAAAGTGTAAAGATTTGAAATAATTATTTAAATAAGTTATAAAATGAAACCAAATGTGATGTTTTCAAAGGTTAGAGATGAACGGTTAGGCTATGTTGGCTCGTAATGAGATTTCAGATTCGTTAAGTATGTTAACCAACATGGTTAGATGCTAAGTTAGAGTTATAACTTGAATGATGGTTTAATACTCATAGTGTTAATATTTATACAACTAATTGTTGTTGCGATTGTAATGCGATGTGTAGGGTAATTGGAGATTATTTTACACTTGTGTAGCTTACAAACAAGGCAAGTTCCTAAACCTTAACTCCTTACAATTGAGCAAGCTTTCTAACTTCATTCTTTTCATATTGAATGCAAGTTTCCATTCCTATATTATTATTGTACAAGTTTTTAAATTGAAATGAAGCCTAATCTATCTTGAATATGTTTGTGCAAGCTCTTGTAACCTAATTCGTTACATCGAGCAAGCTTTACTTTCCTTATTATCATTCGAAGCATATATTGTTCTAACACATTGATTCATAGAAGATTGTTCTAAACTCCTTTGAATATAGCACTTGGCATGTATATCATGTTATTCAGTTATATATATTGTTGATATCCGATCTTTGACTTTAATAGCCTTGTTCAGTTATACATTCTCGTATTAAACCTTTATTGATGGAAGTTGAATAGTGTTCAAAAATTCTAGAGACACTGATAAGCTAGTTCCAAACTAAACTTCCATTAGTGCAGAAATTCTAAATTCAAACTGAGACGAACAACCCTATTATAGGGGATTTTTGTACGTGTAACGTTTAGATGTTTGTGCACAATACATGGTACAAAGGGCTGATCCCCTAAATCGCTAAGAAAGGTCTCCATCATACCTAAATGATCATATTAAGGTTAAAAGTAATAATACCTATATACCGAGACATAGTTCGTGGTCTTAAGACCCTCGGACATTGATTTGAACTTGTTATCCGCACTAGATTAAGTGAAAGCAAGTTCATTATTGTTCAGCATTCGTTGTTCACTCTCATGTTGTTATCATTATTATTTTCTATATCAGTGAGCAATTGTTTGCTTACTCTTGCAATTAACACTGCAGCTAAGGTTGAAAGAGTTGATGAGCCATCTACCAGCAAAGGGAAGGCCAAGATGCCTAAGAGCTGAAGAATTAATGAAGTTAATTTAAATGTTTCATGTTATAAGACTTGTTTAATTATATGATGTATTCCGCAAACTTATGTAATAATTTTAAGGTTAGATTACCTGGGATTGCTTTTGAGATGATGATGTAACCATTTAATAGGAAAGATTATTGTTTAAGTTATTTAAATTATGTCTTTATCCTTTGATTATGGGTAGTTAGATGTAATAGTTTTGATAAGTGAACACCAAATCTTGTGGGAATGAAGTACCAGGATTTGGGGATGTCACAGTACCAATAGAAGGGAATGAGGAGTATTTAGGACATAGCATCATCTATGGACCGGGTATTAGTGCAGGAATTTAACATTGCAATAGGAGAATTCTTAGGAAAGAACAATTCTAGGGGTATCAAAAGTAGAGTCGGGGTATTCGGAAATAGTAAAATTTCTATTTTTCTCGAAAAACGAGCTTCTGCATAAGATTAGACATCTGTCTGATATTTCCTGTGCTTTTAGTGGAAGGTCGCTATTTGTTGTTACATCCATTAGTCCATAAAGGAATCAATGCAGACTTTGTGGGGATCAAATGGTTGTTTATGTGCCTTTATAAGCAGCGAGGAGATGGATGGGGCAATCAACCCCACTAGAAGTTTATTCTCGGTTAGGGGAAGGAATAATTATCCAATCCATTTAGGAAGTTCGGGTTGCTACGATGGAAATCCATCGATTGGTTGTATCATTTTCTCCCTTCTTTAATTTTTGTTTTGGTTCCACCTTCTGGCAGTATTATTTAAAATTAAAAAAATATAGAAGCAAACCCAATGACATGTACCAGAATATGAAAAAATATGAGTGGGAAACCTGGAGAACAACAGATGACGTGATGAAGCCAAATGCATATTCACCAATACGTGGATGCCTTATTATAGCCACTTCCTTAAATGCTTGTGTGTTCTGATCTGTAAAAGTATTAGAAGTCAGAATAGTTATGACCCATCACTGCCAAAAGTAACTTATGCAGACACTGAAAATGGAAAACTAATGTTAAACACACCTGGAGATATGGCGGAACTAATCTGTTTGGAGGCATTGTAAATGTGACGAACAAATGGCATCCGCTTGATGAACCATTCCCCAAGGCTCAAAACAGATGCGCCCAACCATGATGACATGAACACCCCAACCAAGAATATGAAAGTGATGGAAGTTACAAAGCCCAGGCCTAATCAAGAAGTAGGAATAAATGTTAACATTAAAGTGACTTGTACTAGCGAAAAAGATTTATTTATTCATATACGCCTATAACCAATGTAATTTGAAACTATAAACATGTATACAACAAAAAAGAATCACAAGGCCCCATAATAACATCTACATTAACGATACTACTACATCAATCTGACTGCAGACCACATCCATATTGAGTTGCCAATCATTGCTTTAACAGTGTATATGGTCATCTACATGCTCATATTCTAACATTTAGTTTGTACTGCAAAAGCTTCCTCCACAACATCTATGACATATAATCACCTTTTACCAAGAAAAAATGGGAGCTAGGATGAAAAAGATAAAGTACACCTACCAAAAATGTCAATTCCCAGCTGAGCATAGATGGGAGAGAAAAAGCCATCCACAAAATGAATAAACCACCATGTTATATAGAAAGTGATTGCTATGGGCAACAGGATAACACTGAAAAATAATTTAAATGTTAGAGAACTACGGCAGAAAAAGCAAACAAGCATAAAGCAAATTAAGCATCCATTGCAATTATGTGTTTAATCTTTTGGTTAAATTATAGTGTTGTTTCCAATGGATGTTCATCGAGATGAAATTTGCAGTTCGCATATGTCCTTATGGTTCCTTTACAAATTTTATCACAAGTATCGTACATTCAACATCAAACTCAACCCAATCAAAAAAAAATGTAATGCGACTGATTCTTAATTAATTCTATCAAGGTCTGAAATTTTTAAGAGTCTTGAAATATTCCGATAAAAAACATTCGTAGTTTAACTCTACGAATCCATTCATATGATAAAGCAATACCTGCATTAAGAGATTCCTTCTCCAGCTAATCGTCGTGTTAATACTGGTGGCCGCCGCTACAAAACTCTCCCCTTCACTAAAAGACATTGATGCGAAAATCTTCCCTGGCCGCTTCCTCCCATCGACAAATGCCCCCATTCTCTCTCTACTTCTTCCCTTCCCAAGCAAGCTCCTTTGATAGCTCAAATCGGCCGAAACATCCTTCACTAGCTCCAATCTCCCCAATTATTCAATCAACTCCGTCCTCATGACAGGATCATCATCTCCAATCGAAATCAAACCGAAATCCGTCGGAAACTTAGCTGCCGGATTTCGCCTCTCAATCCATTCCCAATTTTTCAAATTCACGTTTTCTATCAGATATCCTTTGTGATCTTCGGACTTTTTGTATACAACGAATCTAACAATGTAGTTTTGACAGGTAAATTTTTCAGATTGTGGGTTTTGTAAGGTTAGGTTTAATCGGGATTGGTCTTGGATGGGGTGGTGGAGAGAGGGTTTGAGATAGAGACTGAGATGAGGAGTACGAGGAGAGAAAAAGTGAAAATAGAAAGTTGATGGATGAAGAAGGGCATGGCGAGTTGTTAATTTGTTGTTTGATTTGGCGGGTAAGCTCCCACATCGGAGCAGAGAAAGAGATGAATCTGATGTTGGTTTGATCGCAGATTATTTTCTTCCTCAGTTCTTTTCTGTTCGATAATAACACTTGCACCCCCTTTGGTTGAAAATTAGCAGAGAAATATAAAAATATTTTTATTCCATATTTACTTATAAAAATAATCTTTAAAATTTTTATTTCATATTTTTATTTGAAAATAATAAAATCTTTTTTATCAATAAAATATACTCTTTTTGTACAACGTATATTCTTGACAAATGTTTTTTGTATTTTTTTTTTTTTTGAAACAGGGAGTTGTTTAAATTTAGTTTACAAAATTTATCAGAATATGAAATAAGGTTTGATTGATATTCGTTTAACTACCGAAGCCAAACACGTTTTCGAACCAAGCCCGTACAGTTTGAATTTTTTTCGAGGATTTGAGTATCAATAGAAAATTATAATTTCAAGAGGTTCGAATAATTTATTTAACTTTAAAATTTATTCATATTTAAATTATTTATATTTTTAGTCGAGCTCGAATCGAAGTTTTAGTCGAACGAGTATTAATCGAGTCCAAAGTGTTTGGTTTACCGACTTAATAGAGAGTATATTAGGTGTTCATTTTGAGGGAAAAAAATGAAAAAGAAAATAAGATAACTTATAAAAAATATGATATGAGTATCAATAGAAATATGGTCTGACTATCAATAGAAATATGATCTGAGTATCAATAGAAATTGGTTTACCATTTGAATTTTTTCGAGCGAAATATGATCTAGGTATCAATAGAAAATTACAATTTCAAGAGGTTCGAATAATTTATTTAACTTTAAAATTTGTTCATATTTAAATTATTTATATTTTTAGTCGAGCTCGAATCGAACTTTTAGTCGAACGAGTATTAATCGAGTCCAAACTGTTTGGTTAGGTGTGCATTTTGAGAAGAAAAAAAATGAAAAGAAAATAAGATAACTTGGAGAGGTGAAAAGTTTTAAGTATAGGACGATAATAATACACATTATATTTTAATTTGATTTAAAGTTGTAAGCATGATGATTATAATTATGTAAAATAATCAAATTTGAGCCGTAAAAAATATACTCAGTTTACAATGTGGTGCACCATGATATTAAATAAATTAAAATTCTATATATTTTCATAAATTTATATGCTCATTATATTCGTGCGGTTAAATTGTTGAGTTAAAATTAAAATCATTTTATATTTAAAATGATTTTTCGATAATTTGTATGTAGTCAATACTAGTTGATAGCTTGTGCATGCATATAATAATTTTAATAATAAAATTAATAATTTGTCGACATTCATTAATTCAATAAAAATTGAACATACACAATTCATGTATCCAATTTTAAATTAAGTAATGAATTTAGTCAATATTAGAGAGAATAATTGAATAAAGACATTCTTTAAAATTGGAAAATAACATCAATTTGAGTATTATTTACCAACTAATTGAGTTTCCAAGTCCATGAATGTTAGTCCAACTGAAAAGTCCCAACATCTTTCTATATGTTAACTTATCAATTCACAACAATAAATGAACTTAAGAAAAGCAAGTAAATAAAGTTCCCATTACACTGGGAAAAAATGATGTACAAAAAAATTCATACACATCCAGTACTAATATTTTTGAATAGAGAAAATTTCAACTTTAATTACCCCATACAATAATTAATAAAAAAAACACCATTTATGAACATTGGGCTTACAAATAATATATACACACATTATCACTTTCCACACATATAGACATTCAAATGTGTATACAACACAACCCCAAATCAAAATCAATAAAACGAAACGGACTGAAATGAATAAGAAAAACTCAAGAAAATAATAATTGAGAAAGAACAAATGAAGAGTATCTTAGAGCACATACTAACTTTAATCATCGCATGAAGCTTTTCAAAGATTTAAGCATTAAAGCCCGAGCTTCAACTCCAAATCTAATATCCTTGGTGTGACGCCCCCAAAATAGGTCCACACGACCCATTCTGAATTGTCAGATATCATACTATAAAAATCAAATACAAACTTCATTTATACAACTGTTGAACTGTCGTACAAAATACGACCACAGTTAAACTGTGAGTTCTAATACAAATGTATGTAACTCTCATGGTGCCTCGACCACAACTTACAATGGTACTTTACATAAAAGTACAGTCAAAAACTGTTTTAGAAATTAAAATCTTTGGGAAGTGCTCAAGGAAACCTTCGTACATGGGAGGTCATGCGTCTAGGTTATAATAGATATCATATGTCCACAAAATTATCCTTGGTTGACCCAATAGAACCCCAAAGAAAAACGAGAAGATTACTATCATGTTCTTTCCAATGGTGAGTCTTCTCTTGACATATAACTATCTCCACTGTCTGCAATTGAAAATTATATTTCAACCAAACTCCAAGATCATATAGGTAGTATTCATAGAATTACTCAGCAAGTGGATGTGCACAACCCTGTCTTATGATAACACGAGGTTGTATGTCATTAGACATCTTATATGATAGTGGCAAAATACCCTTCCAAAGTTGGGTTCACCTCACCCTATTCGGTTCACTAAAATTAAATATCAAATGACGTATACAATACGACACACTTATCTAAAGTTCTCAACAAAATTATTTCCATACTATTTAGGGAGAACTCAACAAATATATACCATCGCTTATTCCCATGTTATCCCCATTGACCCAAATACACTTTTATTACCTGAAAGGAATTGTGACGCAAAAAGGGGGAGCATAACTAGCCCAGTAAAAAATATCATGACTAAAGATAATTTATATCATCAATAACATTCATCAGTAATAAATCAGAGATTTAGAACTTATGGTAGATGATAAAAAATTTCAACCATAGTTGCAGCGGAACGAGCAATCCATTAGAAGAGTCAAATAGACCATCAGGTCTATTATCGTCTCCATGTTAAAAGTCCACCAATAATATTTTCCTGACACAATCAACAATTCATGTCCGCAATCATATGAATAACTCATAATCATAATTGTGATTCTAAATTTCTCTTCGCACCCAGGACGAAGATAATTTTCATCACCTATCTTCACCTGAAACATCAAAAATCATGGTTATACCAAATCACAATTCTTGTTCATAATCATACTAATAAATTCATCTTTGCACTACAGGCCAAAGACATACAACTGTATTTTAGAAGAGTTAAGTAGAGCATGATATCTACTATCTTTTACGAATCAAAAGTGTATAATCAATATTTTATCGCTGAGACTCAGCTTAATAAATAATCCACATCATCGAATCATCCCTACACTACGGCCAAGGATATTCATGTAATCATCAATGGTCGTGATTATACCGAATAATCCCTAGTTATAATCATACCAATAATTGTCCATCAATGCACTACGGGCCAATGAAGACTTTTACCACATCATCTATAACATTACGGGTCATGATTATACCGAATGATCCCTGGTCATAATCATACCAATAAATAGTTCATCTATGCACATTGTAAGACCCCAACTTTTATGAATAAAGAATAATTTTCTCGAAATATATTTTTAAATATTATGGTGTGGATTTGATATAATGTTATAGTTGTGGGTAATATTTACAAATTTTGCAAAGTAAGCAAGTGGTTATATAATATTCGATTGGTGGGGAATATTCATTTTAACAGGAATATTAAATGCGACAAGACAATCATCATTGGTGGACCCCAAAATCGGGAGTATTGTCGTAGTTAAAAAACGACAAAATATCTTTCTATAAAAATAACGGTAGGAGGTGTTACAATTTAAAACTGTTGAACTACTTTGGTAGTAAAAGTACAATAATACGCGTGGTTGCATAGTAGCACACCGCGGTATTGATTATTGATGCTTACGTGAGAAGTCACTCGCTTATACTCAATTATTACTACTGATATTTCGTGCATCATATCTCTCATATTATTAATTCAATTATTGTTACAAGATTATCATCTCGCATAATATGTTATATTATTAAATCAATAATTGAGATGGCAAAGTTATTCATATTATTATTTGCAATATCGACAATGTCTAGAAGTTACATCGAGGAGAGGTTTGGTCACCTAATTGCGCGCCAATAAGGAAAAATCCTTATCGGAAAGCCCCCTCTTTCCTGGGAACGACCTGGTTGTTAAATATTGTGAATTATAATATTAATGATGAATAAGTTCGTGTTGATTAAAGATGAATTTTATAGTTCCATTGTGTTGGACTTATTTGTGTTAGTATAATTGATGTCTGGAGGTTATATTGTTCAATTGGGTATTCGGGACACTTTTCGTGTCGGAATACTATTCACGAGTTACTATTCATGAGTTACTATTCACGGGGTACTATTCACCCGTAAGATATATATTTCTTTTCGGTCCAAATTATTTTTGGGTACAATATTATTCCATGAGGAGATGTGCTAATTTTTCAGACCGTTGGTTGAAGATAAAATAGTAAATCAATATGGACCGCTGTTGGAAAGTATAATAGTAAATCAATATGGATCGCTGGCTTAAAGTTTTAATTGTAAATCAGTATGGACCGTTGCTTTAAGTTTTAATAGTAAACCAATATGGACCGTCCGTTTAAAAGTAAATTAATCTGGACAGTTCATGAATTAGTTACTATTCAGTCCATTCTCCTATAAATAGAAGCTCATTCCTTCATTATTTCTTATGAATTCACTGAAACTCTAGAGAGAGAAACTATAGAGAGAAAGAAGAAAAGTATTCTGCTACTTCACTACTTCAGTATTCAATTTTTCTAAGGTAGAGGATATTATTTGTTGTACTCGTAAGGGGTATTCTTTCCTTCTTATTCATGAAGAGAACTTCTGTTATTCCATTCTTTATTATTCTGTTGGAATAACCTGTATACGCGGGATACCCTATACTTGGTAAAATTCTTCAGTTATTCCATTCTTATTATTATATTGAATAACTTGTTTATCTGAAATCTGCATACACGGTGAAATTCTTCTAATATTCCGTTCTTTATTATTCTGTCGGAATATCATATCTCGTGCATTTACTGTTGGACTGGTTCCATTATTTATTATTCTGTCGAATATCCACGTAAGGCGTTTACGCTTGGGACCGGTTCCATCATTTATTATTACGCTTTAATATCCTCACATGCGTGTAACGTTCTGGGGACTGATTCCATTATTTATTATTCATTGCTGGAATAACCATGCATGCGATCTATCGCACGCATGGTGAATCCTTCGTTATTCCATTCTTTATTTTTCTGTTAGAATAACATGTCTATGTGGATTACCACATGCATGGTAAATGATCATGTGTATTCATTCCTTATTAAATTGTGGAAATGATGCAGATATTGGATTACCGCATGGCGGTGAAAATCCATTTGCGCTTTCATATATTATATTATACTCAAATTGGTTAAAGCTTTGGCTTCTATACTCCATGAAATTTGTGGAATATCCTTGATATTTCAAGCGCTTCATCCAAAGATCTTTTCATGGAAATATTCTTCTAAGCATTCTTGAATTTTACTTGCACAAAGCGATTATCATGTTGACAATTTGGGCGTTATTGAGTTCGTGATAAATTAACTTATAAATCTTTAAAATTTATTCTTGAACTTGTTTTATTGAATTGTCATCACCTCATGCTTATATTATGTTGAAAGTCATCTTTGGCTTACGTGCGTAGATGGACTTGGTATGATTATGACCGAGGATTATTCTTGTATAATCATGACCGTAATGTGACGAATGATGTGGTAAAAGTCCTCATTGGCTCTTAGTTCATTGGTGGACGATTGTTGGTATGATTATGACCGTGGATTATTCGGTATAGTCATGACAATTGATGATTATATGAATATCCTCGGCCGTGGAGCGAGGATGATTCGATTTTATTTATTGTCGAGTCTCAATGATAAAGTTGATGAAAAACTTTTTAAATCATAGAAGGCGATGAGATTTTATACTTTACTTGACTCTTCTAATGGATTGCTTATTCTACTGCTTTTTTTTTGATCTAAAACTTGTTGTCTATTATATTCTATCGGTTGTTATCTTCGTTGAAGGCTATTGATAATTTATTCTACATTATCTTAGTCAAAATATTTCTTCTTCGGGCTAGTTGAGCTCACCTTTTCTTTCAACGTTTTCTTCAGAAATGAGAACGTAATTGGGACTAGTCGGGGAATAGAGTGATGGTCCTAGATGGTGCAATAGTAGTCCTCACTATTCTGTGAAATAGTGTGATAATAAATATAATGAGGACTCCATTGAGTGTGGATATTGTCTAGATGATAATATTTGTATTAAAACTCACAGCCTATGTTTTGTCGTATTTCACACGACTGTTGTATAATTAAGTTGTATTTGTATTCAGTACCTTGTATCTGGCGACTCAAGATGGGTTATGTATACCAGTTTTGGGGGCGTCACATACATAAGCCAAAGATACTCATCAATCAATAGTTCATCTTTGCACGTAAGCCAAAGATATACAATTGTAAAACCAATAATCAACAGTCCATCTTTGCACGTAAGCCAAAGATATACATTTGTAAAACCAATAATCAACAGTCCATCTTTTCACGTAACCCAAAGATGACTTTCATCACAATATAAGCATGAGGATGATGACAATGATATAAGCATTAATCAACAAAATCAAGGATAAATATTAAAGACTTTAAATTTATCCAGAGTTTAAAATATCCAAATTATCAACACGATATCTTTGCTTTGTGGAGTAAAATTCAAGAATATTATTCATGTATCAAAAATAATTTGGACGTAAAAGAAATATATTTTTCGTAAATAGTACCCGCAATAGTACCCTATGAATAGTACTTGGGAATAGTACCTCGTGAATAATACCCCCGAATGAAAAGTACCCCAAATACCCGAAAGTGAATAATATTCTAATGAATAATAGTAATTGGATGAATAGTAACTTTGTGAATAGAACTCATGAATAGTACTCGAAACAAAAAAGTACCCCAAATACCCGGAGTGAATAATACTAGAGTGAATAATGCTTAGGATGAATTGTAACTTGAGTGAATAGTAACTCCTAAGAAAATATCAAAGAAAATGATATTCCATGATTTAGTACAAAAGAAATGATATCTCGATTTAGTATAATAGAATATACGAAATCTAGAAATGGATTTTCACCCATGAATGCGGTAATTCACGTAGATAGATCATTTCCACAATTTAATAAAGAATGAATACGAAGGATCATTCACCATGCATGCGATACTCCACGGATAACGTTATTCCAATGAAATAATAAAGAATGGAATAACAAAAGAATTCACCGTGCATGCGATAGATCATACATACAAGTTATTCCAATGTAATAATAAAGAATAGAACCGAGTCACGCCAGAATCCGCATGCATGTGATATTCCAATGAGAATAATACTGAATCGGAACCAGTCATGCGTAATCCACACGCATGGGATATTCCAAATGAATAATAAAGAATGGAATAACAACGAAATTCACCGCAGGCGATGCGACGATCAAGATGCATAAAAGTTATTCCAACGAGAATAATAAAGAATGGAATAACAAAAGAATTTCACCATGTATGCGGTACTTTGTGATAGATAAAGTTATTCCAACATAATAATAAAGAATGGAATAACAACCCTTACGAGTATTGAAAGAAAATAACTATCTTCATGGATACGAAAGAATAATACCCCTTACCACAATAATGATATCCATTACCTTAGAAGAAGACTGGATACTGAAATAGTAAAGTAGCAGACTTCGCTTCTTCTTTCTCTCTATAGCTTCTCTCTCTATAATTTCTTTATAATAATTGTTCTATAACTTTAGTGAATTGGTGAAAAATAATTAAGGAATGAGCTTCTATTTATAGGAAAATATAGTTTCCATAATTGTACATTTTGGGGCTCGAAATATTACAGTATAATAACTTCTTCTTTTCCTTTATTTTTAATTTAGTCATGCAAGTATTATCAAACTTGCACCACCTCCCCAAATAGTAAATCATGTGAATCAATAGTAAATCATGTGACTCAATAGTTCTAAACATTTGAAAAAATTAATTATAGTATGGTACCTTCATCTATACCTCCATTTTTAACTTAGTTATGCAAGTATTATCAATCTTGCACCAAATCCCCTAATAGTAAATGAATGTGAATCAATAGTACACACATTTGAACAAATAGTTATAATCATGTGAATTAATAGCAATTAATTGCTCATTTATTCGATTAATTACCTGATTAGTCAATATAACCTCCAAACATCAATTATTATCGAAATAAATGTCGATTTTCACTAACACTAATAATTCCAACACAATGGAACTATCAATTTCATCTTTAATCAACACGAACTTATTCATCATTAATATTATAATTCACAATATTTAACACCCAGGTCGTTCCCAGGAAAGAGGGGGTTTCCAATAAGGATTTCTCCTTATTGGCGCGCAATTAGGTGACCAAACATCTCATTGACAGAACTCCTAAACATTGTCAATATTGCAAATAATAATATGAATAACTTTGTCGTCTCAATTATTGATTTAATAATATAACATATTATGCAGATGATACTGTGACAATAATTGAATCAATAATATAAGAGATATGATGCAGCAATTACTGTAGTAATAATTGAGTATAACTGAGTGACTTCTTACGTAGGCATCAATAATCAATACCGTGTGATACTATGCAACCACGTGTATTACTGTACTTTTACTACCGAGTAGTTCAACAGTTTTAACGGTAGCACTTTCGCTGTTATTTTTATAAAATGATAATTCTGTCGTTTTCTAACTACGACAATACTTCCGTTGTGGGGGTCCACCAATGATTGTGCCGTCGTACGGATATTCTCCGATAAAATGAATATTTTATAACAACTTACATACTTTACAAAATTTTCACATATCACCCTTACTTTAACCCTTTCTCAATTTAACCATTTACTAAATAAAATAATAATTATAAGAAAATTGAATACTTTCATTTCATAATTTCGGGATCTCACACTTGGCCTCATAGTTTCTGCTCAAACTCAATCTACTGTCAGTCTTTATGCATATACAATTAAAAAATCACATTCAGAACATTAATAAAATAAATTATTGAAAAAATTGTCATACACGAAATCAACTATAAATACCTTCACAATATATATATATGGGTATATTAAAAATCATGTACTGATAAATAAAATTATCATATAGAATTAATAAGTAAAATTCAAAAAATAATTGTTAATTGATATAGATACTACTTCATCCTAGGCTGAATATGTGTTGTCCGCAATGAATTATATTGAGGAAATCATTCAAAATTTGCACCAATTAATTCCAATTCTTAATTCAACTATGTCAAACTGTATTTATCCTTCTATTTGAAGAGTAAACTAAATTTCAGGAACAACTATAACAAATTTCTCTAATTCGTACATACACATATATAAACATTAAAACATGCATTTTTAAATTCATAAGTGTTGGGTCATGATATTTTATGTAATGGGCCTAATTGATTGGGTTGACCCATTCAATTATATTTAGTGGGTTTGGAAACCTTGGGCCGGGTCATTGGGCTTAATCATTATAAGGTAATGGTTTGAAGTGGGCTATGACCGGTAATGATGACAAAGATAGCTGTTGACCAATATCCTGCATTGCATTAATGAGGATGGGATAGAGTCGACCGCCGGTGGACAAAGGTGATGGGATTAGCAGGTAGACTACTTGCAGCATGATGGTGTCAGACGGTAGTGGGTGGCACGGTAAAACGGGAATAAGAGTATATGATAGCAAGGATATCACACAAATAAAGGTAACTGATTATTTTCTCTCTCAAGACACTAGATATTATTATCCTCCATTGTTAACCTTGTGATCGCTTTGATCGACTCTCACGGGAGCTATCCCCCACTATCGGGGTCCGTCAAGCTTTTGGTGTTGTCGTGTTTATTGTGCAGGGTTGAACGTGTCTTACGTGATTGGGACGTGTTGAAGGATCTTGGCGTTAACATTGGTGCTAGAAGGAGGGCTGTGTTCTAGTGTTCTTGAGTTTCAATCACAATCTGTTCAGTTATTCTACATCGGAGGTAATGGTGAAGAGTTGAACTGTTACGCCGGATGGACAGCCGATGGCTGTGAGTTCGTCCTTGCAGCGTATTTCTATCAAGCATTGTTTGGGTCCTTCAAAGAGTGCTCATGATAGCACGGCTTCCAAACACAACTCAGAGTGTTCTCGTTCGAGAGCCCATGGTGAAGGTAGAAGAAGGTTGGTCTTTGCTGCTGACAAAGGACGGGACCATGATTGAAAGTGAGTGGAAGGCACACCACCTAGGACTCGACACCGAAGTGGTCAGGATGATAAGGTTGCCAAGTTGGCGAAGATGGCAGATGAGGCTGATAAAGCTTTGGATGTTCTTTTGAAGCAGAGGGAGGATATAGCTGAACAGATACTTCGTGTGGCCGAACTGAGAGATGAGGCATCCAGTTATGTTCAGTCTGAAAGACGTAGCAAGCCCAAGGATGTACAACAAAGAGAAGGGAAGGAGCCTGTGCATTCTGGTCATGTTTCTCGAGGCCATCCTCAGGACCGAATGAGATCGAGAAGTAGAACTCCTGCGGTATCAAAGAAAGCAATTCACCCTATCGGTTCTCGGGATCACGGTGGTAGTAGACGAAGAAGTAGATCCAGGGAACATATACTTGAGGATACAAAGAAGGAGCACCGTCTTGAATATTCTTATCATGGTGACAGGGCCCCCCGTCGAAGTAGATCCAGAAGTCCATCGAGAGCAAGAGGTTCTGACGGAAGAGGTCGTTCCACTCCCAAGAAGAAGATTTCTCCAGAGAAAGAAGTCTCGTCACAACCAGAAGGAGTGGAATTCCTGGTTAAGGAGTTGAAGGAGCTTCGGAAGCAGTTGGTCGAAGTGCAGCAGGTGAAGGATACCCCATGAAAGAAGGCGTCTCCTTTTTCCTCGGATATTCTCAAGGAGAAAACAGATCCTACTAAGAAGTTGCCCCACGTGGAGAGTTATGATGGATCAGGGGATCCCTACGACCATAGCCATGCATTTGATAGGCTGATGGATTATTATGATTTTAGCGATGCTGCCAAATGTCACACGTTTGTGACGACGTTGAGGAAGGATGCTAGGCAGTGGATGGGTGTTGATCGATTTCGCAATCAATGAATACGTGAAAGTATACACGGTCAAAAAGTAATAAAATGATAAGAAAAGTATCGTTCCTACGAGGAATTATTTAATAATAATTATCAAGTACTAACTCTTAACCAAATTAATTTTATTTAAACAATTGCAAATTGTGATTTTTCTAATTAAGAAAACTAAATTAATCAATTAAAACTAGATTACTCTAAAATTAATTCAACTAAATAGAGGGAAAGACTAAATGAGGACTAAATGAATGAATTCAGATAAATAAAGATTAAGACTACTATATCCCTAATTTATGTACTACAAATCAATTATCCAATTAATCCAATTATTATGCCTCTTTGAATTGTTAATGAGAATTCTAAGTGTTAAAAGCCCTTTCCCAAGTGATCAGTTAACTTTTATTCAATTCAATTAATCTTGCGATATTCCTATGCAAAATAATTAAATTAAACTCATTAAGTTTCAATTCCCAATTTGTTACATGCAGTGAACATATATTCATATTCAATTCACGACCCTAATTATTCATCTCATGCAAATAATCAAACATACATGTTATCATGTCCAGTTCCAACCCTAGATCTCCTCTCCCGAATCCTTCTAGAGTAACAAGGTAATTACTGGCCAAATAATTAATCAATAAGCACAAGACATAATAAAAAATTCACCTTGACATAAATAATTGAAATAAATCAAATAATTAATTCATAGACATCAAAGGTTCAATTGGTAGTCTTAATAAAAGAGTTAGTTCATAATTAATAAATTAAAACCAAGAATCCACAACTGAATAGACATTAAAAGATAAAAGTATGATAAGAGAAGAGAATAGAATCTTTTGTCAGCAAATTTGATGCTCCCCTCTTGCTCTTACTCTTGATCTCCAGTGTTCTTCAATTTGCTTCAATCTCCAATAGCTAATTAAGAACTAGGGTTTATATTCTAATATAATGGAGTGTTTTATCTAGTCTAATCTATCTAATCTCCCTTTATTTTATGCCTTACATCATGTATTTATAGGTTACAAGTCCAGTTTTTAGCTTAGGAACAAACCCAATCCAATTTGGAATAAAAAAAGTGTCAAAATTCGCCCCAAAATGCGTCCAAGCTTGACCAAGCCCTTCCTCAGCCTCCTATTGCCACAACATACATTCTAGCGCTCTAGCGCTGGCGTAGGCCTTGTTTAGGTTTGCATTGTTCTGCCTACCGGCCTCATTTCTAGAAATTTTCTGCTCTGACGTCCTTTGGGAAAATTGTGACTCCCCCAAAATAGGTCCACACGACCCATTCTGAGTCGCCAGATATCACACTATAAAAATCAAATACAAACTTCATTTATACAACCATTGAACTGTCGTGCAGAATACGACCATAATTAAACTGTGAGTTTTAATACAAATATATGTAACTCTCATGGTGCCTTGACCACAACCTTATAATGGTACTTTACATAAAAGTACAGTCAAAAACTGTTTTAGATATTTAAATCTTTGGTAAGTGCTCAAGGAAACCTTCATACATGGGAGGCCATGCGTGTAGGTTATGATAGATATCATATATCCACAGAATTATCCTTGGTTGACCTAAAAGTCCCCAAAGAAAAACAAGAAGATTATTATCATCTTCTTTCCAATGGTGAGTCTTCTCTTGACATATAATTATCTTTGTTGTCTCCAAGTGAAAATTATATTTCAAATAAACTCCAAGATTATATAGGTAGTGCTCGTAGATATACTCAGCAAGTGGATGTACACAACCCTGTCTTATGATAACACGAAGTCGTCTGTCATTAGACATCTTGTATAATAGTGACAAAAATGCCCTTCTAAAGTTGGGTTCACCTCACTCTATTCGGTTCATCAAAATTAAATATCAAATGACGTATACAATACGATACACTTATCTAAAGTTCTTAATAAAATTATTTCCATACTATTTAGGGAGAACCTCAACAGCTATAGACCACCGTTCTATTCCCTTGTTATCCCCGCTCGACCCGACAACACTCTTATTACCTGAAAGGAATTGTGAAGCAAAAGAGTGAGCACAACTAGCTCAGTAAAGAATATCATGACTAAAGATAATTTACATCATCAATAGCCTTCATCAGTAATAAATCAAAGATTTAGAACATATGGTAGATGATAAAACTTTTCAACCATAGTTACAGCGAAACGTGCAATCCATTAGAAGAGTCAAATAGACCATAAAGTCTATTATCTTCTCCTTATTAAAAGTCCACCAACAATATTTTATCTCCGTAACATCAATCAACAATTCCTTTCCACAATCATGTGAACAACTTATAATCATAATTGTGATTAAAAATTCCTCTTCGTACCCAGGATGAAGATAATTTTCATCACCTATCTTTACCTGAAACATCAAAAATCATGGTTATACCAAATCACAATTCTTGTTCATAATCATACTAATAAATTCATCTTTTGCTACTACTAATTGATATTCATTAACACTTCATCTTTGCACTACTGTGCCAAAAGACATACAACTCAGTATTTTAGAAGAGTCAAGTAGAGCATGATATCTACTATCTTTGTTAATTAAAATGTATAATCAATATTTTATCGCCGAGACTCGACAATAAATAATTCACATCATCGAATCATCCCTACGCACTACTGACCAGGATATTCATTAAGTATTATGACCACGAATTATCCATGCACTTCGGGCCAAGGATATTCGTGTTTCCAACAATGGTCATGATTATACCGAATAATCCCTATTTATAATCATATCAACAACTGTCCATCAATGTACTACGGGCCAATGAGGACTTTTATCACATCATTTGTAACATTAGGGTCATGATTATACCGAATAATTCTTGGTCATAATCATACCAAGTCCATCTATGCACGTAAGCCACAGATGACTTTCATCACAATATAAGCATGAGGATGATGACAATAATATAAGCATTAATCGAACGAAACAAGGATAAATATTAAAGACTTTAAATTTATCCAGAGTTTAAAAATATCCAAATGTTATCAATCACTTAATAATCTCATAATCTAATATCATTAATATTATAACAATATTTTCATCATTTCTTAAACTTATAAATCATTTATTTTAATTATTTACACTTTACCAAATAATGTATTTATTCATTCAAAAATGCCATACTCATAAGATTTCATCACCAATGATCAAATCCCTCATCAAAAATCTGCATATACCTTATATAGGATTTCCAAGCCATAAAATCCTATTTACCAATTTCTCAACTTCACATAACATATTTAATTCATATGTTCGTTGTGACACCCCCAAAATAGGTATACAACACCCATTTTGAGTCGTCAATAACATGGTACAGAAACAGCTACAACTTTATTAATACAACATAAAAACTGTGAGTTTAAATACAAATATTGCCATATAGACAATATTCATACCCAAATAAGTCCTAATTACAATTATTAGTACAATATTTAAAAAAAAATGGTGAGGACTATTAAAACAACTTCCTAGAACCTTAATTCCATACCCCGACTAAGACTTTCATTACATTCTCGCCTCCCGAGAAGAAAAATGGAACAAAAAAGAAAAGAGTGAGCTCAACTAGCCCAAGAAAAGAATATTATGACTAAGATAACATAGAACAAATTATCGTTAGTCTTCAACAGGAAAAAATCTAATAGAATACAATAGATGAACCGCTTTTAAATCAATATTAGCAATGAAATAATAATTCATTAGAAGAGTTAAGTAGAGAATGCAATCTACTATCTTCCATATATGAATTTAAAAGTTCATCGTCAATATTTTATCCTCAGTAACATCAATCAATATATATCCGAATTTAATATTCATCTTTTTGCCAACAAGCGAAAGATATTCATCATTAATCATTATCATCTAAACACTGCTTCATCTTTTGCACTACGGCCCAAAGATATTCATCGAAAATCATTCATCTTTGCACTACATGCCAAAGATATTCAAAGAATATCATCATTTAGGACCGAGGATGATGAAAAATATTTTAAAGAAAAAAGCGAATCCAAAGAAACAAAAGAATAAATATTAAGGATTTGTATTTCAAATATTCCATGTCCAAAAATACCTCATAAATAATCATAGTGGAGTAAAATTCAAGAATGATCAAAACATGGATACAATCAAAGCTAGTATCCATAATAGATATTTTAGACGAAAAACAAAATTTAATTTTTCCGTGAATAAAGGTCGTATTAAGTGAATAGTCTTAGTATCGTGAATAATAAGAATCCACACAAAAAAAGTTTCAAATTTGATAAAAAATTCAAACCAATATTTCAAAGATAATGATATTGAAGAAAATAATATCATTTAAGAAGAAAATAACATCCCTTACCTCGAAAAAGAATAAGTACTTACATTTGGAATATTGAATATAGTGGTGAAGGGAACTTGCACCGTATAACAACACTCAAAGTATCAAAATGCTCACAAGAATACGCTCAATATATCGAGAGAGAGAGAGAAAAAAAAACTTTAGTTTCTGGTGTGATTTTAAATTCTAACCTAAGCACCCTATTTATAGGAAAATACTTAGAACACCAAAGCAGAAAATTTAATATAATATTAATATATTATATATAAATTCCTACGTACACCAAGAATTTGAATTCAGCAACTTAACACATGTTTAATGAGGCCCAAAAATGTAAAAAACATTTTTCTTAAAAAAAAATTATAACTTCTAAAAATCAATTACTTCGGAACTTCAATTACTCATAATAAATAGCCCTTTTATCAGAAAAATTCAAAACTTATGTATTTTCCATAGGAAATTCCATTATCTACAACTTTGCAGAAGAAAGTTTTTCCAAATTCCAAATGTAAAATTGGCCAAAAATCCACAAACCAAGCGATTCTACAATTTATAATCAAATTTCGATTGAAAATGGGCCCACGAGACATGTTTAACATGTTTTAAACAAATTTTGCAACAAAAATACTCTTCCTCCTCATATACTCATATATATCTCACATTCATTATAAAAATATCCCCATTATTATATTATTAAAATATAATAATATATTTAAATGAATTATTTTATCAAAAAGATAAAATATTAATTTTCAACAATTGTCACATTAAAAATTTTCTCCATCTATATCCACATAAAATCAATATTTTCCACATCATATAAATCAATAATTAATTATTCACAAATAATATTACGAATCACAATCTCGACAATCGGTAGTCCTGTGAAAGAGGGGCTTTCCAATAAGGATTTCTCCTTCTTGGCCAGCATGATTAGGTGACCAAACCTCTCCTTGATGTAACTTTCTAGACATTGCCAATAATGTTATCTAATAATATTATTCAGATAATATGAATTATTGCTCCGATAATGGAAAATACTGTGTAGTGACAATTATTGAAACAACAGTAATATAAAATATCAACGTAGCAATTATTGAATAAATAAAATAAAATATTGAACAGTAATTACTGTAACAATTATTGAGTAGTGCATTCTTACGTAAGAATCAATAATTGGTGCAATACCGTGTGCTACTGTGTTTTAACCACCGAGTATTTCAACAGTATTAACGGTAAAAATAACGCCGTTATTTATAATTAAACAACTTATTTTTTTCATTTTCTTCATCCAATCGCTTTTTACATTATGGGCCCCACGAGATCATTTACAGGCCAGTCGTTTAATATTCCCCGACAAAGAAGAATATTCCTCGACCAAACGAATATTTTATAACCACTTGCTTATTTGAAATATTTACGCATTTTACCCATAACTAACCACATTAATCAAAACAACCCTTACTATTTCAAAATAATAAATAGAGGAAATTTAATTTCATTAATAATAAGTTGGGGTCTTACAACATGGAAAAAATTGGACACCACACTTGAATTTGACTTGAATAACCTGTAAGCCATGATAGAAATAATTTTATTAAATTCTAAATAAATGTAAATTTAAAGCTACTAATATAAAACCTAATAAAAATAAAAACTAAAAATTAAACTTGGGTTGCCTCCCAATAAGCGCTTGTTTTATAGTCTTAGCCTGACTTCTTCAATTCTCTATCCAACCCCCCTACAAAAATTGAGGAACCCTCTTTCCATTAGTAACAATGTCTCTTTTGGGAGGTTCCCATTAGTAATGACCCTAGAATTAAAGTCACCTATCATGCTCTTTATAGATATGTTCCCCATTAAAAACGTCCAAAAACTATGTGTTTTCTTCATTATGTCGATGATCAAATTAAGGCATTGAAGCTTAATAAACACAATAGGATCTTTCTCTATCTTCTCCTTTTCATCCCACCATGACTCCATAATTATACTAGCTCTTATGTCACAAAGAGCTTTGCCGACGACATGATTGCCAATTGGGCATGGTTTTGCAAAACTGCCCGGATTCTTGAACTTTGGTGGAGGAGGCACATGGGATACTAATGAAATCAGCTCATCTTCGTTGAATCTTACAGTTAACTCTTCGTAGATCTCTTTTTCTTGGTTCCCAATTGTTTCCTCTCTTTCAACATCTTGTGGCTCATCTAGTTGCAGATTTTGTTCGGGCTCTCCATAAGTCTCGGAATCCATGTCATAGGGCCAAGTGTATTGAGGACAAATGTTTGAGGCATTGATTAGTTGTTCCATTTGGTTTGCAAAATTTTGACTCGAAATCTCTTGATTAATCCTCCTCTCCTCACTTGAAGCTATGAACTTGGACAAAATTTCCTCCAAATTTGAATGTTCCTCCTGTTATAGTGGAGGTGGACACGAGAAATCCGGTGAGTATATTGGACTTGGAGCATAAAATTGATCTTGATGAGTATGGCTCCATAAAAAATCCGGGTGATACCCCCAATCTTGATAATAGTTGTTGGGATAGACATAATTGTTGGGGTAATCACCACCATACGGTACCGGCTCAAAACTGGTGGTGCATTGATAAATCATATGATTTCCATCACAATAATCACAAGTAATCGCCACACTTTGATGACGTTGTGCTGCAAAAGCATCTAACGTCCTCGAAAGTGTCTCAATTTGTGCTGATAATGCAGAAAGTATTGTCGCGAGTCCATCAATCTCTGTTCCCCTTGGCTGAGTCATTCTCGTAAATGGCCTTTGATAATTAAATTCCGTCATGGTACCTGATAAGAAAAAATTTTTGAAAGAGAATTAAAGAAAAAAAAGTTTAAATTATAACTAATTTGATAAAAATTAATATTGGAAAAATTATTAAACTAATTCCCCGGCAACGACGCCAAAAACTTGTTGATCGATTTCGCAATCAATGAATACGTCTAAGTATACATGGTCAACAAGTAATAAAGTGATAAGAAAAGTATCGTTCCCATTAGGAATTATTTAATAATAATTATCAAATACTAACTCTTAACCAAATCAATTTTATTTAAAAAATTGCATATTGTGATTTTTCTAATTAAGAAAACTAATTTAATCAATTAAAACTAGACTACTCTAAAATTAATTCAACTAAATAAAGGTAAAGACTAAATAAATGAATTCAGATAAATAAAGATTAAGACTACTATATCCCTAATTTATGTACTACAAACCAATTATCCAACTAATCCAATTATTATGCCTACTGAATTGTTAACAGGAATTCTAAGTGTTAAAAGCCCTTTCCCAAGTGATCAGTTAACTTTTATTCAATTCAATTAATCTTGCGATATTCCTATGTAAAATAATTAAATTAAATCCATTAAGTTCCAATTCCCAATTTGTTACATGCAGTGAACAGATATTCCTATTCAATTCACGACTCTAATTATTCATCTCATGCAAATAATCAAGCATACATGTTTGCAAGATACATCAAAGTACCAATTACATTAAGATATAGTACTTAAAGACCATAACACAAATTTCATGAAGATATGGTACTTCAGGACCAAAAAAAATTTAATCATTTTTTTGTGGTCAAAACGGATTTTTCTTGATATCAAGTGACCAATCTATCATTAGAGTACTCAAAGGATTAACGTTATCCATGTATAGTTACTTCAGGACTTTTTTTGTGTATGTTGATTAATGAACAAGAATTCATAGTTCAATTTGTAGGCCAAGACAAAAATTTGTCTTACCAATATCTTTCATCCCAAATTTGTTATTTTTGTCAACTCTTCTGGAGCAAGATCTTTCATGGATAAATACATTAATAATAGCAAAGCCAGATTTTGATCTTTTGATTAAAAAAAATGCATGAACAAATTAGATTACTCTCAAATACGTCTTTCAAAAGATATCCACTAAGGCGATTATACCACAATATGCATCTGGATTGTTTTAACCCATATAAAGATCTTGATATAATACATATTTCGAGATATAGAATTTATGCTTCAGGCATTTTATATCCTTCAGGGATTTTCATATAGATATAATTATCTAATGATCCATACAGATATGATGTAACAACATCCATTAATTTCTCAAGCTACCAAGCTAATTAAAAATCTGAATGTAATTGTTTCCATTACATAAGCATATGTTTCTTCATAATCAATATCAGGTCTTTGCGAGAAACCTTGTGCTACAAGTTGCATTCTGTACCATATAATTTCATTTTTCTTATTTCGTAAAAATACCCATTTGTATCCAATATGCATCACACCTTTAGATGTTCAAACTACATGTCCAAAAACTTCACGTTTACTTTGTGAATTTAGTTCTACTTAAATCTCCTCTTTTCACATTAGCCATATATTTCTACATTCATCAACGATTTGTGGTTTATATACATGATCATTACTTCTGGTAATATAAAGAACAATTTTATACGAAAATATGTTGTCTACAACAATTTTATTTCTATCCAATATATATGTCTCCTGTATGTACATACTGTATCGAGATCTCGTTATTTTCAGGTACCTGATTCTCTTCAGGAGATAATTCATCCTCTTCAGAGGATATCTCTTCAAGAGTTTTATTTACAAGAGATTTTTGTTCATAAGTTTTGGATAAATCAATTAAAAAAATTTGTAACTTTGTTTACGGGGGTATAGCCTCTTTATAGAAATTTGAACTTGTTTTTCTTGTACTTTCTTCTTCTGGAAAATTTTATCTTTAACACCGATCATTCTTTCACGTTTCAGGTGTGACTTTAATTCAATTTGCTGCTGTATTAACTAATTGTCCTACAGGGACTTCAAATTCCTGCTAGAGTATTAGCAGCTAGAATGTGAGATATCATTATTTTCTTATTATCGGTGAATAATTCTGGTAATTGATTTGCAATTCATTGCAAATAAATAATCTTTTAAACTTCTAGTTCATATTAATTTGTATGAGGATCAAGATTAAATAACGTTGAAACATTTCAATTAATCTCCCGTCGTGCTTCAGGCAACGATTTTTCTCCCCCTAATGGTGGGAAGACTATTTCATTAAAATAATAATCCTCAAAATATACCTTAAAAATATCACTTATTGAGGTTATGATGCAACATGTAAAATAGCATGACCCCAAGCATAAATTGGTAATTTTAATTTCATAATTAAAGGTCGAGCAATAATTTAAAATCTCTTAAAAATTGATTCAACTATACCATTTTGAGTATGTGTGTGTGCAACATGATGTTTAACATAAATTTCAATTAACATGCAATATTCATCAAAAACTTGAGATGTGAATTTTACCAGCATTATCTAAATAAATTTTCCTGGTTATATAATCAGGAAATTGTACACACAACCTAATTATTTAAGCAAGAAGCATAGGAAATGTAATATTTCTAGTTAAAAGTAAACATACATGTGATCATCTGGTTAATGCATCAATTAAAACCATAAAATACTTAAATGAACCACACATGGTGGGTCTATTGGTTCAAATATATCACCTTCAATTCTTTCTAAGAAATATGAACACTAAATAACAATAATTAAATGTGATAGTTTGGTAATTAATTTACTTTGATATAATCAACAGGTAAAGTAATCTTATGGTTCTTTAAGGGATGTTCATGGGAGTTTTCAATAATTTAATGCATCATTATTGATCCTAGATGATCATGCCAAATTATTAAAATATTTACATCTGAACACTTCTGGTGTATTACAACATTTATTTCAACTATTCTCATTTTAGTATAATATAACCCAGAAGAGAAAATATACAGTTTTTCTAATATGAGCTTTTGGCCCGATACTATTGAAGTAATATAAAGAAATTCTTCACTGCCTTCGTTATTGATTTCAATATAATAACCATTATAACGTATATCCTTAAAGCTAAGCAAATTTATGCTTGTCTCAGAAGAATATAAGAATCAGCAATACAAAGTTTTGTGTCCTTTGACAACATTATAATTGCTCTTCCAGAGACTTTAATTAAGTTTGATGAATAATCGCTCTTCCAGAGCTTTTAATTAAGTTTGATGAGTTTCTGACCCATACATCTTTATATATGCAAAAACATAAATTTAACTTTATTACTTGAAACATAAATAAAACATATAATAAAAATACTTATTATAATGCCATAATAATAAAAATAATTAATTGGTATGGATATTTCTATCAACATCATCAAGGAAATCATAAATATCAAAATTAGTTATATCCACTCCATTTGAAAAGTCAAAATAATTTATGGGATCTTCAAGATCATTATGATTAATAAAGTTTATTTCAATTCCATTTCCTTTTCTTTTATGGAGTCTTGGTACAAATCTACCAAATATTTAGGAGTACGACAGGTACATTCTTTTTTCTATATTGATTGTTTTTTTCACGTTCACTACCACAACCATAACCATAATTTTCTCTATAATTATCAAATGAGGTTCCATTCACTTCAAGGAATGTAGTAGAATCAGTAGGGCGAGATAGTTGACTTTTCAGCAAAAACTCATTATTTTGTATAGCCACTAAAAGCCATAATATCACTTCTGAGAACATAGTTTCCTTTATCGCTTCAGGGAATATTTTGTGAATTTACTCTCTCGATATTGCTGTTGCAGGAACATATTCGAGGCATGAAATATAATAAATATTTTCTCTAACATGTCTTCATCATTTCATAAGACAAGTGAGTCTTTTACTGTAAAGTACTCTGATTTAATTTTCATGGAGATGATAGCGAATAAAAATCATTAATTTTGCATGATCCTACAAGGATGCATGATTGCCAACTTTAATTGTATCTCCAAAATTCTTTATCTTTATAAGAATCTCAGCAATAAGAGTCCATGACAAACAATTCTTTCTCGATATAAATCAAGAGCAAAAAATTCAAATTTATAAGATTAGACATCTATATAAATATATAAATATGTAAGAAATTAAATAACTAAGTACAAATTTATAAGAAGACAATAAAAATATTTACCCTTTTCTAGTCACTTTCAAAGTGGGAGAATTGGGAGGTGGAATGATTATTTGTTTATACTTATACTACTACATCACAAAAGTAGTGTACTTACGTAATTTGTATTCTCAGAAACTTCAGAGTTGTCCATTATTAGACCTGGAAAATGGGTCGGCCGGGCCGAGCCGGGCCAAAATGGCCCGGGTTTTGATGGGCCACTATTGTGCGGCCCGTGGCCTAGGTTGGGTCGGGTCGGCCCAGCCCGCGGGCTTTTACCTTTTTTTTTTTTGCAATAATAATAATAATAATACTAATACTAACACTAATAATAATAATAATAAATATGTGTGTTCAAAAACAACGTCCTGTTCAAATAGAGGAGAGGGTTCTATATTTTTTGGTAGGAAAACATATCAGTCACAGTAAAAGCAAGATGCTATTAGGGCAAAGGCAGGATATAGGTGAGTTGGATGAGATTAACTGGAATCAAGTTACTGAGCTGCAATCTACAGTGTCCTATATAACAATGTTTTTTTACATAATGAACAATGTCAGCATTGTGTGTGTATTTATACATGAATATATAATATCATGCATGGTTAGAGACATTGTAATTAAGATGATGCTATTAAAGTGTCTAGCTATTTTTGAAACAAAAACTCCGGTCTATATTTTAAACTGATATAAATTAATTCAAACAATACAGTTGTAAAATCTTAAACTATTTAAATAGTAATACTAATTACCCGAACACTGTATAATTTTTGTAATTTAATTTTCTTATTGGTGTATGATTTTGGGACAACGGAACTGGTATTGTTCTTGTCATGATAAATTCCGTTCATATGAATTTTTGTACAATATTTTATAATGTTAACATTATAAAGTAAAGAAACAGTATATTGAAAATTATATTAAAAACAAAAAGTTGTTGTAGTTCAGTTGGTTTGAGCTCTTATTTATTTATTTATAAGTCTTGTGTTCAAACCTCATAACCCACAAGTAGCAATAATTTTTTAATAAAAAAATAATTCGCGGGCCACGGGCCGGGCCAAAATGGCCGTTATTTTCATGGGCTGAAATATTGCGGCCCATGGCCCATGTTTCTACGAGCAGGCTGGCCCGGCCCGCGGGCTTGGGCCTAAATTGCCAGGTCTATCCATTATCATCATTATCTCACGCGTCTTTTGTTAAACAAAATGTTTATATGTATATCAAATTTAATTGTAATGAAACAATACTTACAGTGAGTTGAGAGAACCTTTTTTTTTCTTCCCAAAAATCTCAAAATTGGGTAGAGAATCGTGTTGATAACGTGTTATAAAAGAATACTAATATTAAGAACAATAATTAGTGAAAAGAGAGAGCATTCTGCTTATATTTTCATGTAAGTTATAGTATATTTGTACCTCTATCATTCTCTTTGCAATGCTACTATATATAGGTACATGAACATTAATACTTGGGGGTTTCAAAACTCAAAGGTCATGATGTAAGACCCCAACTTTTTGAATAAAGATTAAATTTTCTCGAAATATATTTTTGAATATTATGGTGTGGATTTGATATAATGTTATAGTTGTGGATAATATTTACAAATTTTGTAAAGTACGCAAGTTGTTATATAATATTCGATTGGTCGGGGAATATTCGTTTTTAACGAGAGAATATTCGTCTAATCTAGACAATAATTGGTGGACCCCCACAACGGAATTATTGTTTGATTGAGAAAACGACAAAATACTTTATGAAAATAACGCGAAAATTTTACCGTTAACTCGTTAAAATACCCCGTAGTAAAGTAATGATGTCTGGCGTGGTTGCATAGTAGCATTACCTGTATTGATTTTTGATGCTTGTGTGAGAAGTCACTCGGTTATATTCAATTATTACTACAATAATTCTTGATCATATCTCTCTATTATTGATTCGATTATTGTCATAATATCATCTGCATAATATATTATTTTATTAAATCAATAATTGAGACGACAAAGTTATTCATATTATTAAATTGCAATATTTACAATGTCTAGAAGTTCTATCAAGGAGAGGTTTGGTCACCTAATTGCGTGCCAATAGGGAGAAATCCTTATTGGAAAGCCCCCTCTTTCCTGGGAACGACCTGGTTGATAAATATTGTGATTTATAATATTAATGATGAATGTTATTAAAATTGAAGTTGTGTTCGGAGTTGAATTTGGAGACGCGGACGTGATATTTGAGTCCGGAACGATGAAATTAGTAAAAATAGTCTATAAACACAAATTTTTCTGGAATTCACTATTTGGTCAAAAAGTCAACAGTTGACTTTTTCGAGAAAAGTCAAACTTTGAAATTTCAAATTTTATATTTTTGATAAAAATGGTTTCATTGTGTTGTAATTATTTGTGTTAGTGAAAATCGACAATTATTTCGATAATAATTGATGTCCGGAGTTATATTGACCAATCGAATTATTTAACCCATAAATGAGCAATTGATTGCTATTATTTCACATGATTATAACTATTTGTTCACATGTGTATACTACTATTGTTTCACATTCTTGTTACTATTAGGGGAGTTGGTGCAAGATTTATAATACTTGCATGGTAAGTTAAAAATGGAGGTATGTATGGAGGTACTATCTTCGTAATTCGTATTTTCACATGTCAGAACTATTGATTCATATAATTTACTATTGAATCACATTATTTACTATTAGGGAGGTGGTGCAAGTTTGATAATACTTCCGGGACTAAATTAAAAATAAAGGAAAAGTTAGAGGTATTGTCTTTGTAATTTTGAGCCCCAAAACGTGCGATTATCGAAACTATATTTTTCTATAAATAGAAGTTCATTCTTCCTTCATTTCTCACCAATTCACAAAAGCTTTAGAAGCGATTATTATAGAGAGAAATTATAGAAAGAAGAAGAGAGAAGTATCTTTACCTCACTATTCCAAAGATCCAGCTTTTTCTAAGGTAGGGAGTATTATTTCTTTCTTATCCATGAAGAGAACTTACATTATTCCATTCTTTATTATTCTCATTGGAATAACCTATATACGCGAACTACCCTATACTTGGTGAAATTTTTCATTATTCCATTCTTTATTATTACATTTGGAACATCCTCATCTGCATGCGTTTCTACCTTGGGACACAGTTATAAGACCGAATTTTATGAAATAAAAGTATTCAATTTTTTACTATTCAAGAAATGGTTAAATTGATAAAAGTTAAAGTTAAGGGTGATATATGAATTTTTTTCAAAATACGCAAGTGGTTATAAAGTATTCATTATTTTCGTGGAATATTCGTTTAATCGTGGAATATTCTTGTTTGCCGAGAGAATATTCGCATTTACGGCCGCAACCATTTGTGGGGCCCCATAAATGAATAACCGTTGGATGAAGAAAATGACAAGTTTGAGTTTTTATAAATAACGGCGTAATAATTGTTATCGTTAACATTGTTGGAATACCCGGTGGGTAAAGTAAATTAATACTGGCGTTGTTGCATAAGTAGCACACGATATTACACAAAGATTTTTGAATTATTGATTCTTACGTGAAAGGCACTACTCGATAATGGTTACGATAATTCTTGCTCAATATTTTATTTTATTGATTCAATAATTGCTGCGTTGATATTTTATATTATTATTGTTCAATAATTGTCACCGCACAATATCTCCATTATCGGATCAATAATTCATATTATTTGAATAATATTATTAGATAGCATTATTGGCAATGTCTAGAAAGTTCAGTCAAGAAGAGGTTTGGTCACCTAATTGCGCGCCAATAAGGAGAAATCCTTATCGGAAAGCCACCTCTTTCCTGGAAACTACCTGGTTGTCATTATTGTGATTCTGTAATATTATTTGTGAATAATTAATTATTGATTTATATGATAAGAAAATATTTATTTGACGTGGATATAAATGATGGATTTATTTATGTGGTTATAAATGAAGGAATTAATGTTGAGGTATTTTATCAGTATTTTGTCGGATTGGAGGTATTAAAAGATCAAATCGGTGTTCTTACAGCTTTATTGTGTGAGTTATAATATTTAATCTGACCGTTGGATCGTTGTAATTTTTGGATATGTTATACATATATAAGTTGAGTATATGTCCACAAATTTTAAACCGTTAAAAATGAGCGCATAATTTGTTATGAATTTTAAGAGGTAACTGATTCGGAAATTAGGTTTTGGTGGAAAATTCTAGAATTGAGTAGGCCCCACTCTTGGTTGTTGGGGAGATGGCTGATTTTGGTGTGTGAAATAGTAGCGAGTAAAAGCCATCGTAATGGTTGTCAAGTCTCGCTTTGCGTCTTAACATTTTCCTATATAATAGAGGGCTAAGTTAGAATTGAAAAACACACCGTAATTCATAAGTTTTCTCTTTTTCTTTTTAGATTATTGAGTGTATTTTGTGAGTATTTAGATACTTGGTGAGTTGATATTCATCGGTCTGAGAGTTTTCTTCGTCGTATCCGATATCCAATCAAGTCTTCTTTTCGAGGAGGTAAGGATTTTTAAGGGTTGTTATGTTTTTCAGTTTCATAATTTTTCTGACCTTCAAAAATTTTGGAAAAATTTAAAATGATATTCTGATGAGTTTTATTGATTGTGTCCAAAAATGTTGATTTTTGGATGTATATATTAAGAGTTATGAATTTTATGAGAAAAGACTATTTTAAAAGTAATCGCTTATAACTCCTTGTGGTTAACTCTAAAATTGATGAAATTTTTATTGAGAGTACATTTATATAATATAAGTGTACTCTGTGAATTTCGGAATTTTTAGATAAAAGTACAATTTATGATAAATGTCTAAATATTCGGCGATTTTGGCCATATGAAAAATAGTAAATGAATTTTAAAAATTCTGAGAAAAATATGTGTTCAATATAGGACTATATTATGCTAAATTCCGGAAAAGAAATATTTTTGGAACTGATTTGTTATTTTTCATGAAAATGGACTAGTTATGAGTAAATGAATTAAATATGTTATGTGAAGTAAGAAAATTAAAAAATAGGATTTTATGGCTTGAGAATCCTATATGAGGTATATGCAGATTTTTAATGAGGGTTTTGGTTATTGGTGATGAAATATTATGAGTTTAAAATTTTAGGATGATTAAATGCATTATTTAGTAAAGTGTAAATAATTAAAATAAATTGTTTATAAGTTTAAAAAATGTTATTTCAATATCATTATACCAAAATATTGGTATGGATTTTATTGTGGAATTTTTACCTTTTTGTGTTGGGTTTACTATTCACGAGTTACTATTCACGACAAAATTGGTTTCTTTTTCTGACCAAATTATAGTTGAGTTATGAATATTACTCTTGAGATTAAATCTATATGTTGATTATATTATTTTTATTATCATATATAACATTTTATAACCCTAATGATGATATTAATTTCTCTTTGACTTGAGTGTAAAGATGGGTAGATTATTGGTATGATCGTGACTATGGGTTCTCTTTTTGGCCAAAGTCTGAAACTTGAATTGTTGACCGTATGATCATGACCATTGAATTTATAATTGAATATCTTTAGCTTAAGTGCAAAGGTGAAATGATCAACATGGTTATAATTATTGTTTATATAAATTACGAAATGATTATATATTTCTTTGAGATATTAATATATTTGGCTCAGAGTGGTCAAATATGAACTGTTGATGAATATATTTGGCCTGTGGTGAAAATATGAATCTGTTGAGGAATATCTTTGGCTTTGTAGTGCAAAGTTGAATCATGATGAATATCTTTGGCCGTGAGCTGAAGATGACTGTTCTTGAATATCTTTGGCTGTGTAGTGCAAAGATGGTGCATTGATGAATATCTTTATCCCGTAGTCTGAAGATAAAATTGTTAGTATGATTATAAGCAGAAATTGTGATTTGGTATAACCATGATCTTTGATGTTTCGGGTAAAAGATATAGTGATGAAAATTATCTTACGTCTGGATGAGAAGAGGAATTTAGAACTATAATTATGATTATGAGTTATTCATATGATTGTGGACCAGAATTATTGATTGATGTTACAGGGATAAAACATTGTTGGTGGATTTTTAACATGGAGAATATAATAGACTTTATAGTCTATTTGACTCTTCTAATGGATTGCTCATTCCGCTGCAACTATGGTTGAAATTTTTATCATCTACCATATGTTCTAAATCTCTGATTTATTATTGATAAAGGCTATTGATAATTTAATTATCTTTAGTCATGATATTCTTTATCTTAGAAATAGTTGTGCTCACCTTTTGCTTCACAATTCCTTTCTTGTAATAAGAGTGTAAATTTGGGGAATTGAAATGGGGTAACAGGGGAATAGAACGGTGGTCATCATTTAGTAGTTATATTTGGTAAATCAAATAAGGTGAGGCGAACCCAACGTTGGAAGGGTGTTTTGCCACTATCATACAAGATGTCTAATGACATACAAACTCGTGTCATCATAAGACAGGGTTGTGCTTATCCACTTGCTGAGTATATCTACGAGCACTACCTATATAATCTTGGTGTTTGGTTGAAGTATAACTCTCAATTAGAGACAGTGAAGATAATGATATGTCAAGAGAAGACTAACCATTGGAAAGAATATGATAATAATCTTCTTGTTTTTCTTTGGGGTCTATTGGGTCAACCAAGGATAATTCTGTGGCCATATGATATCTGTCATAACCTAGACGCATGGCCTCCCATGTACGAAGGTTTCCTTGAGCACTTCCCAAAGATTTTAGTTTCTAAAACAGTGTTTAACTATACCTTTATGTAAGGTGTCACTTTTAGGTGTTGTCCACGGTTGGGACATGTGTCACATTTGGTATATATTTGTATCCAAACTCACAGCATATGTGTTGTTGTATTTTGTACGACAATTGTTATAATAAAGTTGTAGTTGTTTTCTGTACCATGTATTTGGCGACTCAGAATGGGTTGGATGGAATGGACCTATTTTGGGGGCGTCACATCGGTTCCGCTCTTTATTATTACATTGGAATATCCTGTCTATCGCTTTTACGCGGACCGATTCCGTCTTTATTATTCATTTGAATATCCCGTCATGCATGCGTTTCTGTGCACTGATTCCGTCTTTATTATTCTCATTGGAATATCCCACATGCATGCGTTTCTGCCGGACCGATTCTCGTTATTTATTATTACATTGGAATAACTTTTTCATACTTGATCCTATCGCGTGCTTTGTGATTTCTTTTGTTATTCCATTCTTTATTATACTCAAATTGGTTAAAGTTTTGACTTCTATAATCTATGAAATTAGTGGAATATCCTTGATATTTGTGCTTCATCCAGTATCTTTTCATGGAAATATTCTTCTGAGCATTCTTGAATTTTACTCTACAAAGCAGTATCATGTTGACAATTTGGACGTTATTGGTTCCTGGACAAATTAATTCTTGAACTTGTTTTTATTGAATTCTTATATCATTGTCATCATCCTCATGTTTATATTTGTTAAAAGTCATCTGTGGCCTGTAATGCATAGATGGACTTAGTATGATTATGACCAGAGATTATTGATGTAATCATGGAATAGTAATGTTATAAATGATGTGGTAAAAGTCCTCATTGGCCGTAGTGCATTGATGGACAGATTGTTGGCATGATCATGACTATTATTGAATACACAAATATTCTTGGCCCGTAGTGCGTGGATAATTATGGTCGTGATACTAAAGAAATATCTTTGGTAGTAGTGCGCGGGGTGATTCGATGATGTGGATTATTTATTAAAATCGAGCCCAATGATAAAAGTGATGAAAAACCTTCTAAATCATAAAAGATAGTAAATTTTATTATCTACTTGACTCTTTTAATGGATTGCTTGTTCCGCTGTAGTTAAACTTGATGGTTGTTATATTATATCAGTTTAACACTGTTGAAGGCTAACGATAATATATTCTGCATTATCTTAGTCATAATATTTTCTACTGGGCTAGTTGAGCTCACCCTTTTACTTTTATTGTTCTCTTCAGGAAATGAGAACGTAGTAGGGACTAGTCGGGGAACGGAGTGACGGACCAAATGATAGCATTAGTAGTCCTCACTATTCAGTGAAATAGTGGAAAATAAATGTAATAATATTGAATTTGAATTTGTATATTGTCTAGACGATAATATTTGTATTAAAACTCACAACTTATGTTTTGTCGTACTTTACACGACAGTTGTGTAATTAAGTTGTATTTGTATTCTGTACCATGTATTTGACGACTCAGAATAGGTGATGTATACCTATTTTGGGGGCGTCGCACATGAGTTTCAAAACTTAAGTGACATGGAAGTTTCAAAAAAGATCAAGGATCATTATAATGGGAGGAATGAATCTAGACATCCATATATATATATATATATATATATATATATATAACGCCCCCAAAATAGGTCCAATCCATCCAACCTATCCTGAGTCGCCAAAAACATGGTACAGAAAATAACTACAAATTTATTACTACAATTGTCGTGCAAAATACAACAACACATATGTTGTGAGTTTTGATACAAATATATACCAACTGTGACACATGTCCCAACTTTGGATAGTACGTCACAATGGCACCTTACATAAAGGTACAATCAATAACTGTTTTAGAAATTAAAATCTTTGGGAAGTACTCAAGGAAACCTTCGTACATGGGATCCCATGCGTCTAGGTTATGACAGATATCATATGCCCACAAAATTATCCTTGGTTGACCCAATAGACCCCAAAGAAAAATGAGAAGATTACAATCATATTCTTTCCAATGGTAAGTCTTCTCTTGATTTATCATTATCTTCACTGTCTCAAATTGAGAATTATACTTCAAACAAATACCAAGATTATATAGGTAGTGCTCGTAAATATACTCAACAAGTGGATGAGCACAACCCTGTCTTATGATGACACGAGGTTGTATGTCATTAGACATCTTGTATGATAGTGGCAAAACACCCTTCCAACATTGGGTTCGTCTCACCGTATTTGATTCACCAAATATAATTACTAAATGATATATAAAATACAACACACTTTTTTATACTATTTAGAGAAAACCTCCACAGCTAGAGATCACCTATTCGATTCCTCATACATACCCCAATTCTCGACCCAAATACACACTCTTATTACACGAAGGAATTGTGAAGCAAAAGGATGAGCATAACTAGCTCAGTTGTGGCGCCCCAAAATTAGGTATACATCACCCATCTTGGGTCGCCGGATACGTGGTATGTAATTCAAATACAACTTACTTAATACAACCGCCGTATACAATAATCGACAAAACATAAACTGTGAGTTTGAATACAAATATTATCTACTAGAGATTATACAAACTCAAAAGGAGTCCTCAATACAATTATTATCACACTATTTCACGTAATAGTGAGGACTACTAATGTTATCCTCCTGACCATCACTCCGCTTCCCACTAAATCCTAGCTATATTCTCATTTCACGAAGAAACGGTGAAAGGAAGGGTGAGCTCAACTAGCCCAGTAAGAAATATTATGACTAAGATAATGAAGAATAAATTATCATTAGTCTCCAACAATGTTAAACTGATAAAATATAATAGACATCAAGTTTAACTGCAGCGGAACAAGCAATCCATTAAAAGAGTCAAGTAGAAAATAAAATCTACTATCTTTTATGATTAAAAAGGTTTTTCATCACTGTTATCGCTGAGACTCAGCTTAATAAATATTCCACATCATCGAATTACCCCTGCACTACGGCCAAGGATATTCTTTAGTATCACGACCACAATTATCCATGCACTACGGGCCAAGAATATTTGTGTATTCATTAATGGTCATGATCATGCCAACAACTGTCCATCAATGCACTACGGGCTAATGAGAACTTTTACCACATCATTTGTAACATTACTGGCCATGATTACAATCAATAATCCTCGGTCATAATCATACCAAGTCCATCTATGCACTACACGTGCCATGATGACTTTCAACAAAATATAAACATGAGGATGATGACAATGATATAAGAATTCAATAAAACAAGTTCAAGAATTATTTTATCCGTGAATTATTAACGTCCAAATTGTCAACATGATCTTTGTTTTGTAGAGTAAAATTCAAGAATGATCGGAAGAATATTTCAATGAAAGATCTTTGGATGAAGCCTTGAATATCAAGGATATTCTACTAATTTCATGGAGTATAAAAGTCAAAACTTTAACCAACCGAGTATAATAAAGAATGGAATAACAAAAGAAATCACCAAGCATGCGATGGCCCAAGCACATGCGAGTTATTCCAATGAGAATAATAAATAACGGAATCGTGTCCCACAAAATGCATGAGACAGGATAGGTGAAATAGAGGAGACTTTAATCCAATTTTACAAAGCTAAGTGAAATATTTTTAAAAAATGAATTGAACCTAAGACAATGGGCTCGGCCCCAAGACATACCGAACTTCTAAAATAGTAATTTTAATCAAGATCTTAAAACCCAGATATATCTAGGTTTTTTTAATCGAATCGAATTTAGGTTCTTTTATACCAAACCGATCGGCCTTGGTCCCGGTTCAAAAAACCGTAAAATCGATCCAAATGAACATCCTATGCAAAAGTATAATTGTGGGGCCCACCTTCTATAAAAACATGTTTTAAACAAAATCAATTCAGACTCAATATTCCAGAACTTCAATAATTCATAATAAATAGCCCTTTTATCAGAAAAATACAAATTTTATGTCCATTCCATATGAAATCAAATTCTCTACAACTTTGTAGAAGAAAGTTTTTTCAAATTTCAAACAGAAATTGACCGAAATTCACATACGGACGATTTTGCAGGCTATAATCAAATTTCAGTCAAAAATAGGGTCCACCAACACACAAAATATGTTTTAAATATTTATTGTAATAAAAATACTCCTCCTCCTCATTTATTCATATATCACACATTCATTGTAAAAATATCACCATTATTATATTATTGTAATATAATAATATATTTTATCAGAAAAGATAAAATATCAATTTTCAACAATTATCACTTTAAAAATTTTCTCCATCTATATCCACATAAAATGAATATTTTCCTTATTATATAAATCAATAATTAATTATTCACAAATAATATTACAGAATCATAATAATGACAATTTAGTAGCTCTCAGAAAGAGGGGCTTTCAATAAGGATTTCTCACTCTTGGCCGCCTTGATTAGGTGACCAAACATCTCCTTAGGCGTAACTTTCTAGACATTGCCAATAATGCTATCTAATAATATTATTCAAATAATATGAATTATTGATTTGATAATGAAAAATATTGTGTAGTGACAATTATTGAAACAACAATAATATAAAATATCAACGTAGCAATTATTGAATCAATAAAATAAAATATTGAGCAAGAATTCATTGTAATAATTATTGAGTAGTGTCTTCTTTACGTAAGAATCAATAATTAAAAAATATTATGCAATCTCGTGTGTCATCTTCGCAACGACGCCAGACATTCGTGTATTTTAACCACCAAGGGTATTCCAACAATTAACACCAGTAACGATTACGTCATTATTTATAAAAACTCAAACTTGTTGTTTTCTTCATCCAATCGCTTTCCGTTATGGGGCCTACACATAGGTTTCGTCAAATTTAATATTTCCTTCTCCGACGGAAGAATATTCCATGACCAAACGAATATTCCCCGACAACAATGAGTATTTTATAACCACTTGCTTATTTAAAATATTTATATATATCACCCTTAACTTTAACCTTTTATCAATTTAACCATTTACTAAATAATAATTATAAGAAAAATTGAATACTTTTATTTCATAAAATTCGGGGTCTTACATATATATATATATAATAATTTTATAACAGAGTTCTTTTTATTCAAATTGGCGTTTATGAAAGTTAGTATTCAATCTATTTGGAAATATTTTGAGCTTTATTACATGATTGTATTTATTATATTTTGTGTGTGACGTCTATTTTCCTTTGAGAGAGGGGGTGTTACAGAGAAAATAGAAGGAGATAAATTTTAAACACATTTTCTCTTTAAATTTTTTTTATTTTCTTTTTTCATTAAAAACTTAGAAACATAGTGTTACTATGAGTTTTACGTTGTGTTTGTGAGTTTTTAAAAAGATAAAGAAAATTTAGGGACAATAGAATGAAATAAATTTTAAACAATTTTCTTTAAAAAATTCCTCTCAAACTTGAGAATATTTGGAATGAAAATTTATAAATACTTAGATAACATGTTAAAATTCAAAAAATATCCTTATAATGGTTCTTAAATATAATCTAATAAGATTAAAATAGTAATACAATCTTTTAAGTTAACACTTTATTCCAAATATAGTCTTTTAAGTTAAAATTAAAAATAGTATGCTTTCAAGCCAATCACATTAGATATGATAAGTACTTACTTTGTAATCTTGTTTATTTATTAATAAAAGAATTTATTTAATTAAAGGCATTCGTATATTATCCATGTTTAATTGGTTGAATTAAATAAATGAGACAAACTCATAGTTTTTGAGCAATACTTTTAGAATCATGATGATGATCATACTCATGAGATCTAAATTTTAAATAACTCAAAAACTGAAATGTTTCTAATCGTTAGATCACTAATGTGGGGTTACTGATTCCGGAAAGATTAGTAAATACTATGTTTGCTTTGTTGAATATGATGATTGATCTAATAATCATTTGCGTGGAGACACTAAAACAAGTATGTATGTGCTTATTAGAGAATAAGTTTACTGAACGTGACTCGCTCAAGGAAAACCTAATGGAGTTTTACTTGTTTGACAATAGAAGTTAATTTCTATAATGATAGTTGTACAAGTGATCATTGGACATGAGATTATCATAGTCTCATGTGTATTCTCAATTATACTTTGTTATATTCCTTAATACTTTAGAGTATATCATATGACATATGAAATATTTAAGTATAATAAAGTATATACGGAGGTAAGTGAATGATCAACAAAAGATTTACACTTCTAGTAAAGATAGAGAATGGCATATGTGATTCAATAAGTGACAACTTAGAAATCCTTAGACGAGATGAATGAAAATTAGAAATGAGTTTTTAATTTACATTAATCAGAGTTGTGCATTTGTGAATCGAAATGCATATGATTAAATAAATAAGACTTGTCAGTAATTCCATACATTGTATAATGATTGAATTGTACGGTAACTATTCACAGAATAGTTTCTTTGTGATTAAACGTTGAATTCATATTATTCGGATAGTCATGATATACTGTCGTAAGGTGTCACTCTTGATGTAGAGTAAATGTTATTTATTTATATTTGAATTAAATTAGTTTAATTCATTATAAATAATATTATGATGATTCTAATTTATTTATTCTACTTACCGGCTTAATATTGAACCTAAAAGGTCACGCCGCAAAAAAAATAATTATAATTTTAGAAGTAATTAGCATAATAATAATAAATTAAGAGAAATATTTTCAATCAAGTATTTGGAGAAATACTAAATTATAAATAAATAAAAGGAGTCTTATTATTATTATTATTATTATTAATTTAGTTCCTAATTAGATTATGAATTAAATTAATACCTTTACTTCTAAAAGATTTAGGAGGGAGAGTTGGTATATAAATAAGATATGTTTTATTGCGGAACAGACTAATATTATTTTACGTAAGTATTTTCTAAAATCTAAGGAGTTAGGTGAGAGAATTAGGGCTAACCACCCAAGGTCTTGTAAAATCAAAATTTACTTCTTCGATCAATATAACATTACAGCTTTGCAAGGATTGGAACTTGAAGATAGCAAGGAGTTGCATCATTTTCATTTTAAATTCGATTTATGCCATGCTTCCGCTGTTTTACGATATGATTGTATGTATGTTCATGTTTATGCAAATCAACAAAAATTTTATTCTAAAAATTACAAACACAAAGAAATAAAATAAAATTATTTTTCTTACAGGTCTTTTTTTTTTTCTCTTATAAGTTTTAAATTATTTTCTTTTATGCTCTTTTGAAACTCATAAACACGTTATTAAAAATGAGAGAAATTAAATAAATTAGAAAAAGGAAATTTAGAAAAGATATTAAAGATGTTGTATCTTTTGGAATTTGTTTTTAATTAAGAATGTTTTTAACTCAAATAATGTTAAGGTCACAAATTTAAAATTTTAAATATGTCTTAAATACGTATGTCATATTTGTATTGATATGCGATAATTATTAAGAATCTACCAAATAATTATTAAGTTATGACTTATATGTAAAAATGTTTGACATTAATTTGATTTATAAGTAATAAATTAAGTTAAAACAAGTTATGAATGTGTTTGACTCGTAATGACTTATAAGTTAAAACCAAATGTAAAGATTATTAAAAAGGGTGGGCAAAATAGAAAATGGGTAAAATAGACATTATATTTGGTCAAACTAACTTATTTTAAAACGACTTATAAGTCATTTTAAAATAAGTTAAAAATACTTTTTTTTTTAACTTAAGACTCGACTTATAAACGAAAAAATAAATCATTCCTGAACAAATAAATAATTAAATAATAACAAATAATTTATAAATTGGTTTCATTTCGAAAATGCTTTAACTATTACACGCTTCGTCAAATAAACATCTATTTAACAAAATAGAACTGATTTTGAATTTTCCGCTCACCTTAATAAATCGTCTGAACCGTCCAAAATTTGAAATAAATCTCACCGTCCATATAATGTCGGAGGCACGGGACATAACTAGTTACAATACATTATATATATTAGATAATTTAAATGTGACTCGAAAATGACTAGATCCATGCCTATTATTGGAACATATTACTCATTATATTTTTTTAATTGAAAACGCGAATAAAGCTATTGTTAGTAATAAAAGATGTATTATCCTTTATAGAAAAAAAAAGAAAAAAGAAAAATGTATTATCCTTATTTACATAATAATATTTCCAAAAATCGAAAATAGTAGAAATTTCTGGATAAATACAAATGATCCTCACCGTGGTCCACGCAACACTGAATAATTCCGTCGGAGAGGAAGTCTTACAAAAAAGACAGCTGATAATAAAAGCCAATCCACAAAAAGCACGTCTCAATCCTGTGGTTTTCAATACTTTGTGCCTTACTCCCTCCTGAGTTGGTTTCTCTCGCGTCCCTTTTTCTCTCTCTACTCTCTCTCCTCTTCAATTTTCTCTGCAGAAAGGTTCGAATCCATCACTGTAAGTAATTTTAGCTCGTAATTTTTTCAAAAAACTAGTATTTTTCGCTAAATCCTAGTTATTTTCCCCTTCTTTTTGATTCCTTACCTAGCCTCATTTTATCTACATTTGATTATCGATATGTATGTGATTCTTTATGTGGAGAGAGACCTTTGGTTGATGTTTAAAATTTTAGATTTTGTGCGTTTCTGATGCACATTGTTGTTCCTTGATTCATCTGGTAAATGCATTGGTTTTCATTTTGTGATTTCTGATCTGAGCAGGAAAGGCCTGTCCTGCTGGATGACGTTTGTTTCGCATATTAGGGCTTCAATTTAGTTTTATGTAGATATAAATTTGTACGGAATAATTTCTATGTGTGCGTATGTATGTGTAAAAGGAGATGCAATTCTGTAGAATTTTGATGTGTGAGCTGATATTTTTTATTTATTTTTGAAGGCGTGTTAAGAACATGATGAACAACGGAGAGATGAGGTGTCCTCTCTGCGCGGAAGAGATGGACTGGACGGATCAGCAGTTGAAGCCCTGCAAATGTGGTTATCAGGTATGCATTCCAAATGCTGGCTTTCTGATTTAGGATTTTTGAGTTGTAAACTTCTGTTGATGATCTTTTTTTATTGACTGTATAATATAAGACAATGTTGAATGCTGATGAAAGTCCATTGCTGTTGTACGTATTTGAGGAATCCTTGAATCATAATTTATTATTTTTTAATGCCTCTATGTTATAATATTCATTCTACTTCTGTTCAAGGGAGGGTATCATAATGAGAAATCAGTGAAGTTTAAGACTATTTTTTTGGTTTGGTGAGGTTTATTTAGTTCGCATAATGTAGTTGAACAATTTTAATTCCTAAAGGATGTAATTGTATTGGCACTGGTTCTTCTTAGACTAAGCTTGGCAGTCTTGATTTTCTTTTTTAAATGTTGCGTAATTAGTTTTCATAGCGCAATGCAATGTAGGGGTGTTGTGGTAAAATCCGTTAATTTGTTTTGGATATCTAGCATAAGATTTTGATCTGTTTAAGTGCTTTTTGTTGCAATGGAGCAACCTACTTGTACTTAGCTAAGACTTACCTTCCTTCTAAAACACAAATGACAGTGATGGACAAGTTGCCAACTAGGGTTAAGGGACTGAATCACGTAAGGAAAAAGGATGCACAGGCCACTGGCAGATAATATTTCTACACGCCATGTTATCACTTGAACTATGACCATACAACAACAAAAAACCCATTAAGTTTGTATTAGGTTTCACCACATCGCTCAGATGCTTGAAAGCATGAAACTCTGGAATGGTAGTGGCAGTTAGTGAAGAGTTACCAAGTTATCAAAAGGCCCAAAGTGATAGTCATGGAATTATGGAGAACTTGCTTAAACTTTATGAAATTAGGGTAGAATTGAATAACTTGAAGAAAAGTTATGCACTGGCCATAGGAGCAGAAAAGATTTTACATGATGTATTATCAAAGATTTTTTAAAGGCTTGGAACGATGAAAAACTGCACCTTGTCCAGTTTTTCCATCCAACAAAATATTTTGGTCAAAAAAAGGCAGAAACAATTTGGATTTAGGACTATTATTATAAGCAGCAGTTTATGTAGGCCTCTAAGAAGTCACGGTGTGTCCTTCAAAGGATTATGCTGCTAGTTTTTTTTCCCTTTGTTTTCCCCGATTCCCAATTTGTATGTATAAGATTCTTTTATTGAACTCTTGTTTACTGTAGATTCACATAATGACGCAAGATTTTTCAAAATATGACATGATTTCAGAGTACATTCAAAGTTATAATTATTTTTGTATTTTCGCTTTACAAATCAATGTCTTGCTTTTGATAAAGTATCAGTAGATAAGAAATAATGTACTAGTTAAAGTTCACCATGCAAATTTATGTTTGAAATTGGGTTATACTCCCTCCATCCCCAAAAGGATGTCTAAAGTTAGTGTTACTGTGGTAGGCTGGTCCGGTCGCCTGGCTCTGGCTCCTGGGCTTTGAGTCGTTGACGAGCCGAGGCCAGAACCTTTAACTTTGGGTCTTCGAGCCGGGCAGTTTATCCAATAAAATTATGGCTCGAAGAGGTATGTCAGAGGCTGACGAAAGCTAGGCGAGGTTGGTTCGGTTTGGTCCAGAACATTTTTTTTTTAATTGTGCATGTGGTCAAGGCTGGGGTTTGGGGTGTAGTGGTGGGGGGTGGGGCTGGGGCAATGGTAATGGTGAAATGGGGCAATGAGGTTTGGCTGCCTGGAGACTTAATAGTTAATGTTATAGACATAATAGACTTATAGCCCATAAAAGATATTTAGAATAATAGCATACTAGAGGAATGCTATTATTTTATTTTATTTTGTCTTATTGTCCAATCTATCAAATCATCACCCCTTCAAGATTTCAATTTCCAAAGATTCAATACTTCAAAGTTCAATCCACCATCATGGCATAAATAAAATAGAATATTAAATGTAATAGATTTATAGACTTGGTACACTCTACAGATTCATTGGAAAATAATAATACTCCTGATTCTATCCGAAAAATGAAATGTGCCACTGATTCCATCCGAAAAATGAAATATTCTACCTATTATTGTATTTAATTAATTATTTATGTAATTATGTCTATAAATATTAAATATTAATAAACCTTTAATCAACTAACTTATTAATATTAAATATTAATAAACTAACTAGTATATATATTAATATTAAAATTTAATCAACTAACTTATTAAGTTATTAATATTAAATAAATTAATTAATATATTAATTAAATATACTTACAAGAAATCAAGAATGAATAATTAAATTTTAAACTTGATTGCCACTTGTTAAGTTATTGTAGAAAATTTTAAAGATAAGATATCTAAAGCTGGAAGTGGAATTCCATTAAAATCAATGAAATGGCCCACTAAATGCAATCCACTAACATGTATAAATAATGGTATTATGGACTGATGGAGGCAGGAGGCAGTATATTAGGCTTGCAAAGGCTAGCATTCTACTATTCTAGCAAGTAGCCACTAGGTTGTTAGCAATCAACTGTCAGCCTATGAGCCTACCAATTGCCATCTTGTCATTGTTGTAGCCGTTGGAGTTTACCAGGCCCAGCAAGCAGATGCCATTTTAAGGCCTTGGGGCTCTTAAACTGGCGCCTGGGGAATGACCGAATTAGAAAGTGGGGATCGGGATGGGGTGGCCATTGGTCAGGTGAGGCCAGCTTGAGCTAGGCCAAGAATATTTGTCAAAAAATGGTGGTCTGCATTCTGACCCTAGCAGTAGGGCACTGCCTGTTAGAGCTTTGACCAGACCTGATTTTGACCGAGCAGATCAAGGCTGTGTCATGAAGTCATGAGCCATTTGTGCACCACTATCTAAAGTGCACGTTTCACACAAATTAAGAAAGGTAAGTAGGGGAGAGAGTATAAATTAAGTACCATGTTTACTCAAAGTTGACCCCACATAAGGATGCTAATGAATTTTTTCTTTCTCACACCAAGCGTACTCAACATAAGTACACTTTTAATTAAAATAGTCCTTATAACACATTTATTATTGTCATGTGTACTTTTAGACATCCTTTTGTAGACAATTTATTGTACTTTCAGCAAGGTTATCAAGACGACAAATCGAGGTGAGACGATAGCCGGGAGCTTAAGCGCTTAAGTGACAAGGCGCCTGACTAGTCGTCCATAAGTCGACAAGTCGTTAACAATGTAAATTTTATACGAATAAAAATATATATATTTAATATTTATATTTATATAAATATTGATATATTTATTTTTCTAATAATTTACCATATTCATAATGTAGGTTGTAGCATATCTGTGACACCCCCAAATCTTGGTACTCAAATTTCCTCAGATTTGGTGTTCACTTTCCAAAATAACATCTAATTACCCATGAGCAAGGATTCAAATGAAACTCATAACTTAAATAGAAATCCTTCCATTAAAGGGTTACAACATCATAATAAAATCAATCACAGGTCATCTAACCTTAAATACATCAAATGCAGAAACATCACATAATTTAAATAAGTCTTATAACATAAACATTCTCAAATAAAAATAAACAAGTCTTCATCACTTGTTCAGCTTGCCCTTGCCTTTAGTCTTTCAGACATGCTTTTGAGGATGGAAGGGGTAGTTTACTAAGAAGTGATCTTAAAATCTTAGCCTTTAAAAGTGGCATTGAGCATGTTGTATTTGTTTATCTATAATCATAACGGTCATAAGGTATTGCTCACTGATGTGCAGAGAAACCAATTTGGATTAAAGCAATTTGTCCCACCATGAGAATTGTAGACTGTGTTGTGCTTTGGTAGCATCAATGCCAACTTTATGTCTTAGCAAAAGCTGTAAAGCAGATAGTTGAATTGTGTATCTGGTACTCAAGAAAATAATCCTATTTAGTACAGAAAAGGGTATAGGAAATTATGAAGATTCTTTATAGATTTATTGCTCCCTTCTAGTCACTCAATGATGTAATAAATTCGGTTAGAGTTACATAGATTTACTATGTTTTCACACACACAAAAACATATATAAATATAGACATATTATACAATCCTATATCCTAAGTGATAAGGTTGACTTATCTCTAACTATTCCTATCTGAATAATTCTAAATAACCCCTCTAATATATATATATATGTCTCTGTGTGTGTGTGTAATATTCCTTAATTGCGTATAATGTGGTTGTTCATGATTTTGGACTATTTCAAATGATGGAAGCTTTCTGTATTCTGAAATTATTAATTTGTTTTTATTTACTTATTTATTTTTACTACAGGTGTGTGTTTGGTGTTGGCATCAAATAATGGACATGGCGGAGAAAGATGAGACAGAGGGGCGATGTCCTGCTTGTCGATCACCTTATGACAAGGATAAAATTGTAGGAACAGAAGCAAAATTTGAAAGGTCAGTATTTTCTTTTGATCAGTATGATTGATCAGAATGCTTTAAAGGTTACTTGAATGTACTTGCAAATAAAACGAAATATAGAGGTTTACTATGAATGCTTATTTTGAGTAGAGTCGTCGTCAACAATGCAAATCGAAAACATAAACTACCAAAGGCAAAGGCAAAAACAAATGAAGTAAGGAAGGACCTTACCAACATCAGAGTGATTCAGCGGAGAATGGCATACGTGATTGGGCTGCCCGTCAGTCTTGCTGATGAAGATGTGAGAACCTCTTCTGCTATTTTTTGTTCTCCTTGTTATCCATTGATAGATAAGAATTTTTTACTTCCTTCACCGAGCAATATCTTATGGTCTTCTGCAGCTCTTGCAGCGAAAGGAATTTTTCGGTCAGTATGGTAAGGTTTCTAAGGTTTCCTTATCTCGGACGGCAGGCGGGGCTATTCAGCAGTTTGTTAATGACACCTGTAGTGTGTAAGTTGGCAGATCTCAGAATTAGGCAGGAGCCCTTTAGATGGGCATTAGTCGTTATGATATATAATGCTTGAAAATGACCAGAGTTAATTCTACCGTGGAGCGCGATTTATCAACCTATATGCTTGACAGTTGAAAACAACTTATTTTCTTTGTGTATTTCTATGGAATCATATTGTTACCTCCAATGTTATGAAATCAGAGTGGACCAACCTCTATTCTTATGGCTTTTTGTACAATAGGATCTCTTTTTTATAAAAAAAACGAGATAAAGAAGAAGATATGACTCATGTAACCTGCCCAGAACTATCTGGTATTGAAGCTTCCCTAATGTAAGACTTTTAGGAACAAGCATTTGCTACTAATCGTCGGCGAAATGTTCTAACTAGAAGCTACGTTCCATAGTTCGCGTAGGTGTTTTGGCACGATAATGCCGCCCCAACCTTTATCCTTGATAGTATATTACCACATCTAATTTTCAAATGCCCCATAGATTACAAAAGTCAATAAGAATTTACACCAGCTATTGGTAACTACACATGGTGACTATAAGATTCAATTGATGTCTTTGGGTCCCTATAACAATGACCTGGAGGTCCTAGATACTAGGGGCATGTTTATATTTGTGGACGTTGGTTTATCCTTGGATCATTGATGACAGACTATTATGAATCGACTTCTCCTTTTATATAACATTGCACTTCTACATCTTTACTGTTTGTGTTAAATTTGTCCACTTTGCTAGCTTGTTTATGTAAAGCAATTGTTACAGCCTCAGTATGTTGTTGTGTAAGAAGTATATTACAACTCTGGTCCAGAATATGCTTCTAAAAGAATTAGAATAGAAAAACCATGAATTCTGTCCGAAATGTTGTAATGATGTGCTCATAATTGATTTTAACAATCTTGATAGGTATGATTAGTTTCATTTTCATAGTTTAAGTTCTTGGATGGATGTCATATAGAGGAAAGATACATATGTTTATGTAGATAATTTTACATTGATTTGGATTTATGTAGTATATATTTCTAGTTAGCACAAAATTTTAGTTTGTGTTATTTCTTAGAGATGTTTTTTCTCCCTTTATGACCTTTTTGCCCTCCTTTCTCTCCAGATATATTACTTTTTCGAAAGAGGAGGAAGCCATTAGGTGTATACAATCTGTACATGGTTTTGTGCTGGAAGGTAGATTTTTGAGGTAAGCTCACGTCCTTCTGCCCTACCCTCACCTATATAAGCATTTGCCATTACTCATTTCCCTTTATGAAGTATTATCTTGATGACCGTTTGGAATTTTCTTATGCAGAGCTTCTTTTGGAACTGCAAAGTATTGTCATGCATGGTTGAGAAACATGGTATTTATAAGATTCTATTTGACCGTGCATTTGTTATTGCAAAATTTTCACTTTTGTTAAGCTGTGACTGAAATTGGACTTCCTAAAAGATAAAATGACAAATTAATTCTAACTAGTTTTTTTTTGGCCAGCCTTGCAACAATTCTGCTTGTTTATATTTACATAGTATTGGTGCTGAAGAAGATAGTTTTAGTAAAGATGAAGTAGCTGCAGTCCAAACAAGGTATCACATGCTTAAATTTTCAATTATTGCAGGATCAACACAAGGTTAAAATGTAGTGGAAGTATTTACATAAATAGCAATATAGTGAAACTTAAAAAAGTATTGTTTGGATAGTTGTTGAAACCATTTGTGCAGCTTATGGTACTTTAGCAAAAGCTGTAGGCTGATGTAAACTTTTAAGAGTAAGAAATGTTCTCCAGCAAAGCTTAAATATTTCATTCAAGTAGCGGAGTCAATATTTGCTTGACCCAGATTTTCTCCTTTGCTTTAGCTTTTGTCTGCAGATCATATATTTTTCAATTGGGTAGCTTTTCTCTGCAGATCTCACCACTCCATATCCCAAGTTTTGGGTGCATGCATCACAGAGAACTTTGGGCGACTTATTTCGTCAATGGGAACTAAATAACAAAGTTTTAGTTGTAACAATTGTGAACATCTCTATCCTCAATTGTGTCCCTTGTGCTGGTATAGTTCAAGGGAGCACCTATGCCACGTTGATGATGACATTTTCAAGAACTCAAAATGATGACCAATGATTCAAAATGATGACTTATGAGGCGTGCCTAATTTGTATATGATTTTCATTATTAATTGGTCTTAACAAGTCATTCTATAAAGTCAATCTTTATCCTAAAACTTCTTGTTCCTGGTGGAGTTCCTATTACCCATTAGTTCTATTTCTCCCTCTTTGATAACTGGTCACTTGAACAGATAGTTGTAGCATCGTTTGTAGTGGGTACTACTTTTTATATCTTCTTTGGCTAATTTTCTTTACGATTAATGTGTGCTTCTCAATGGTTTGACAGAAAATTACAAGAGTTTCTTCTGCGTCATTGTGAAATATTAGCATCTAAGATATTAAAATAGTGAATTGTTTTGTGGTTTGAACCAAATTCTTGCATAATTTATTATTTGCATACCCCTTTGAGTGATTTTATTCTTTCCCCTTTCAGTAATTCTAAAGTTATAATGTTTCCTCTGTTTAACTTAATTAGTGCTAGCTCAGCTGGTGATTTATTAATTTACATGTGTTACTGAAGGAGTAGAGTCCAACAAATTGTTGGTGCCACTCATAATTTGCATAGGTTCTCCGGAAATGTGTTGCCTCCACCAATAGATGAACACTTCAGTTACAGCAGTGCTTCAGCCGACAAACCTATTTTCAAAAGTGTCCTAAAGGTAAGATTTGTTGGTGTATACTTTTTTGCATAAAATATATTGTTTGGCCTATTAAAACTTGAATCAATAGTTTCTATGAGTGATAAAAATGCGGGAATGCATAACGTATGTGAAGTTACTTTACTGAAGTAATTTACAATTTATCAAGGTTTCATTCTTGATACTTGGTATTTCCGAAATTCTTATCAGATGCATTTGTCCTGATTTTCCAGGATGCTGCTCCGGATACAGCAATTTTGAATGGGCACTTGACTTATTTGCCTTCACCTGAGGGTAAAGATGGAGGTGCCAGAGCACCTAACAACACGACGACCTTTGTGGATATTGTTGGACGTCCTTATAGTTATGGTCCTGAAAGGGATGGGAATGTGGCTGAAGATAGGAGGAATTTGAACCTATGTTCTGAGTTGTCGCCAATTGGCGTTCGTAAAGATAATCATCTTGAGGCTGCAATTACGGGTGCGATGCCATGTCATAATTTTTCATCTTCTAGTCTCCTTGCCAATGGATTGCCCACAAATAAAGAGTTTCAGGAGCCATTTAGAGAACATTCAAATATTTGGGGTGTAGGAAGAGCTGATGTAACTGCCAGCGATGCATTTATGAAAGAACAATCTGGTTTGATATTAGATTCTGGAGAACAAATCCTATGTGGTCCATGTAGTGTTGTGAAAGATGATTTTATATCTTTTGATGATGGAAGATGGAATGATTCCGGAAGTTTAAGTCGGACAGCTCCTTTACTTCCTCCATCTTATCCTCCTTTGAAGGCTTCAGAGGATTCTAGAAATTATGCTTGGCAGCATGGAGAAACTTGTAATCTGAGTAACTATAATGTGGGACTTTACACTGTAAATAATAACGTGGACCTAGCTTCTGTAACATATGAAAGTTCAGTGAATGAAGGATATAATGATAAGAAATTCCAAAGTTCTGCTAAATCAGATAGGATATATAGATGTTCTAATTCATTCTCCAATGAAGAAATAGTAGAGCACTTAAGAAGGCTTGATGATCATTACGGGACTAAAGACGCTCAGAATCCTGCTTTAGAGGCTGTAGAGAGCAGTATAATTTCCAATATCATGTCGTTGGATCTTGATGGCGGTGATGATTCGTCGATCTCGAGTTCCAGTGTGAGGCGTTATGGTTCTTCGTGGAACCTTTACAACAATGACCAATCGGTGTTCTCACTCACAAAGCAACAGGGTTTTGACCATCAACCAAGTGATTTGGACACTTTTAGTGATATTGGTCAGGACTTGAAGAAATGTTCTGCGCCTCAGGATTCAAGGGAAAACAAGGACCACTACTCATGTAAACCGCAGTATCTGGGTAAGTATCATTCTTATTATTGTTTTAATCTGTTAATTATTGTCTTCAAAATCTATCTGCTTTTGGTTTCTGAATATATTAACATTTGGTTTACTTTGACCATGAGAATATAGAAGTATTACCTTTTTCTTTTCAAATCCTCCTTGCGGGGTCTGGCTTTTGATTTCCTGATATCGAGACCTTTGCATGGCAAGAAAGAATCCATGCAACCCCTGTGAAGATGAGCAGGAGATACAAAAGGGCTAGCTTTTTATTGTTCTTGGAATGTAGGGAAGGGTTCGTTTACTTGAAATCAACTTCAACTAAATGATTTTTTTTCCCGAGATCCAAATAGTTTAGCTCCAAAAATTAGTTATGCTATGTCTAGGCTTGACAAAATATGGTTATGAGTTGTTTTTGGTTTTCAAAATATAATTATGGTTCCATTTAAGAACTAAAATCATATTAACCATGTTTAATATGAGTTATGTGGGTTGGAGCCATATGGTTATGGTTCAAAACCATATTAACCATTTTAAGATGTTTTGACTTTTAAACAGAACTTTTGAAAAATGAAATTGTGACCGTCACAATTAAATTAATTAAGTAATAATATGATATAAAAATTATTAATATAAATAATAAAATGCTAAAAAACTATACTAATAAAATTTTAAATTGAAATTATTAATACCCTTCCATACTTAAATAATTTTTCAAAATTATTATTAACTTTTCTAATAGAAAGGTTGGAATCCAAAATACATCATAGTATAATTCTATGAATGTTGTTTAAATATTGAAACATATTTATAATTCTTTTGAAGCCGATTTTTTATGCTATAGCGACTGAAAAAATCGTCTTCAGTCTCTATAGCCGGTTCGCTTTTAGCTCGCTCCCTCCAGTTCGCTGGAGAGAGCCGGGATATATATTTGGTATGTACGTAATATCTCGAGTATATTTGTTAAAATACCACGTGATAACAAAGTTTCGCATCAAAAATTCAAAAATAAAAATAAAAATTAAAGACATATATACTCTAATATTGAACCATAAAACTTACCAAGCACTTACAAATGTTCGTATATAAGCCTATAATATTCTGAACAGTGTTAATAATTTTTAACGAGCTTTTGTCGTATGTAAACCTTAACATATATTTTTAAATAAAAAGTCAAAATTAAAATCCCTCATTTTAAGAGTAGGTATTATAATTAATTGTAAGCAAAATAATCCCGCAGGCGCAAACAATTTTCAAAAATCACGGTTATGCAGCCCGGAGGAGGAGTGTGATTGAATGGAATATGGGTTGAAAAATGGTTAACTGGTTTTGAACTATATTTGTTTTAAAAAATATGGGTCCAAACTTTAACCAACCTGAATAAAAAAATATGGTTAACCAACCCATTTGGTTCCAGTTAATATGGTTTGACCCAACAGTTAACTAACTATATTGTCAGGTCTAGCTATGTCATTGCCAAAGAAGCATGATACAGAAATGATGTACAAGCATGACAGATATGTCGATACAATAGTTTGAAAAGAAAAGTAGAATACCGAAATACTGGGATTTGTTAAAGTAATATATGAATGGTCATGAATGCTTGGCTTGAAATTGTATTTAATGCATTCCCCTCTTTTAGTACGTCTCTTTTTTGAGAGTCAGTTGCGGTTGCAAGTGATTGTAGAGTACGTACTGGGGAGAAGTTTATGAGTTTTGACATTAATCTAGATAGTATTTTGTAATATTGTTCAGCATCTGGCAACCTGACATCCAATTGGTTCTGATTAACCGTATAACTGTGTCCAGGGTGTAGTAGTTTTAAACCTTGTCTGTAGCTTATCTCATCAAGAAGTTTCTTTTGAGTGCAAATCTCAAAGAGAATCAACTTGTACACCATAGATTAAAGGTACACGGGTGCTATATATAATCTTTGGGTATTCCATCCTGCCATTTGTTTGCATACATTGTGCTTTAACTTGTAATCAATTGTTGTTTTCAATATATTAACTTCTGAATCTTTGCCTGATATTTTTTGTTGTTTTATTTTGATTAACAGTATCAAGGGCTCAAGGCCCGAGTCCAACAGGATTTTCTTTGCCATCAAGAGAACCACCTCCTGGGTTTCCTGCATGTGAGAGAACAGATCAGGGTTTCAATGCCAACTCTGGTATGCACTCCTCTCTCCTATATACACGTAAGATAATGCTAGGGTCTCAATTTTTTTGGTCTCAAATGATGGTGTTGAATATTTAAGAGTAAATTGCACTTTGCATTCCCAAGTTTACCCCATTTTGCATATTGCATCCTATAATTCAAAACGTTACACTTTGCATCCCAACCTTTAGAAAAGTCAGCACATAACACCCTTGACCCAAAATCTGTCGCTAAAAGTGCAAAATCTGTCGCCAACCCTTCACTTTTAGCAACACTGATTTTGGGTTGATGTGCTAACTTTTCTAAAGGTTGGGATGCAAAGTGTAACGTTTTGAATTATAGGATGCAATGTGCAAAATGGGGTAAACTTGAGGGATGTAAAATGTAATTAACTCTATGTTTTAATAATACTTTATGGCATTAGCCACTCACAAGAGATACGTAACCAATGTAAAGATGACGTATAATTGAGACTTTTTGAGACCATAAATTTGAGACTCTGAGCATTACACATACCCCTTTCCCCCACCTCGCGTAAGTAAATTTATGAGAAGTCATTTGATTGACTGCGCTTTGTTCCGTTTCTTATCTTTTCAGGGAGTCGCATGGTGAAGACTTCGTCTTTTACGAAAAATCATTATCGAACTCCATCAACAGGGAATAGTAGTAGCACTAGTGATGTTGACATAATTGACCCTGCCGTAATGGTTGTTGGTAGAGGTAAACCACCAAATACGTTAGCCAACTCATGTTTCGATTCGAGGTCAATTTATGCTTCACAACCTGGTACATTTGACGATGAGGCCAGACTTTGGCTTTTGATGCAACAATCTGCTCCTGCACATCAAGACTTGAAATATCCTCAAACCTACATGCAACAAGCTCCAGCTGCACGTCAGGAACCGAGATATTCTGGTCAAATTGGGAATGAGTATTCTTCTTGGGATGATATGTATGGCGTCTCTTCGAGGTACGTGGATCAACTCCCATCGTATAATCCGTCTTCATATACACCGTTCTCACAGCAAAAAGTTGCAAATGGGAATTTTTCAAATCGCTATCAGCCAGTTTTGGATGAGATGCAACTTAGGAATGAAATGGGCATGGTAGAACTTCAGAGAAATGAGAAGTTAGGATTCAACAACTTCTATTCGGGGTATGGAGATTATGTCTTACAACCAGGTTCAGGCTATCTATATACCAGAGTATTTGGGATGTAGCTCTCACTTTGTCATTGAAACGTAACTCTGCCCTTCTGGGCTATGTTCTATGCAGTTTGAGTGAAAATGAAAGCATTCTGATTGTCAATCATTTCAAGTGTCTTTGCAGCGAGTTCTCTAGTATGTTTTCTTTTGTTTTACGAAGAGCTAGTGATGTTCGAGATAACTTGCCCTCCGCCGAGTTTATAATTTTTTTACCATCGCCTCTTATGGGAGGGGAAGTTAGGCTGTTGGCCTTTTACCTTTAGTTAGGCATATAGTTTCATGTTACCTTGAAACTTATCCAAGCCAGATTTGACTTAATCTGCTACGCTTTCTGATGGAATTATGTCAGGTTTTATCATGTTTCTAATACTCCCTCTGTCCTCAGAAGCGTGTTTACAATTACAAAAGAAAATCTCCAGTAAAAGATGCATTAAGACTAATTTGTCCTCAATTTTAATGGGTAAAACTTGAACAACTTTTATACTCTTCCCTCCACTTTTTCTAAGATTCTGTGAGAAGTGTACTTTGCTTCTGAGGGCTAAGGGAGTATTTCAGAAAAATCCATAGAAATTGTCTCCACTTTTAAAATCATATAGAATGTTGTACACCAAAAGAATCTGGAGTTATTCCGGTTTTTATTTAATTTTATTATCTGTTGTCCATACAGCAATATGCAAGAAAGGCAAGACTCTTTTTTTATATTTTATTATTATCTGTTGTTGGCAGTATGGCAAAGTCCCAACATTTTTTGTTCTTTTAAAAAATCTTAATTATTTTTAAAATTTTATTCTTGCATATCTTGTACTCTCTCTCATATTCTGTTTCTGATGAACCTTATTATGCCTCTAAGCCCATTATTATTCTAATGAATATTTTCCCAACATGGGGTGGAATTCCACATACTTTGTTTTATCTTGTCATAATATTTCCTTAATTTCTACCTTTTCCATAGTTTTAACAGCATTCTACTCTTGAAAAGAATACAGAAAATCAAATGGAGGAATGACCAACTTAAAAATAGAGGAATACATAAATATCAATGTATGATTCATTCATATTATATGTTTGCTCAATATGCTGTGAATATGAGTCATATTATATGTATGATGTGCAAACAAAACACAAATTGAATTCCAACCTTGCAGATCTTCCTAGCTGACCCCTGAAGGGAACATAAAGACATTTAAGACTACAAGAAAGAAGTTAAATGGTTTCAGTTTTTGAGATTGTAGTAAAGGGAAGTCTAGTTGGCAGCGATGGAAGGCAGAGTTTCTTGTTTTGGGTGTTTAGTGGTTGGAGGGAGCCTGAAAATACAGGGGTAGTAGATGCGAATCCTGATGATGCTGCAGTAGAGAACAGTGGCACTGGGGTGACAATGCCATGGCCGTTCATTTGCCATGCCCAGTTAGAGAATCCAAGCGAGGGAACAGCTTCAGCTCCCGTCTTTCTGATTGCTCTTTCCTGTCAACAGAAAATACATCTTCATCAATATCAACAACCGAGAAAACCATATATACGAATGTAGTTGCAAGTTGCAACACCTTATGAAAAAGAAACATAAACCCAAAAGTTCTAGAATAATCAGAGAAGGTTCTGTAAAATGCTAAGGTTTAGGTATTAATGCGGCAAAGTGAAAATTATGATAAACTGTAACTATATACAGTAAACTCTATCAGCTAAGGGGGTCCTGAATCTTGTGTGATGCATACTAGCCTCAGATATAATATTGTGGGCATGATACGAAATAAAATATGTTTGACCATAATATAGAAATCAAAATCTCTTATAAAAATGTATCCTAGCAATTCATTTGTGTTAATGATACCAAAAATAAACAAAAGATCACCTCGTAGTTTGGTGGGAAACTAGAATAAATGCCAGGCCATGTCTGTAAGTGCTTTGATTCCATTGTTAGAACATGGGGAGTTTCTCCACCCATAGGAGCAGAAGCAAAGCTCTCAACCTGTGAAGTACAAGAAAGTAAGAAAATAGGTATGGGGACATTAAAGGTCAACCAATTTGATTGAATTTACATAAAACTTGACCTGGGCAAAAAAGGATTGATATAGGTCATATATGCTCAAAAAAGTCTAAATGAACACCCTAATTTGGCAAATATATGATATGAAGCAATAAAGTTTCGTACAATGCATAAGACTAAATAAATTAAAATCAACCAGCTAAGGTGTTCAAAGAAAGAGACTTAATGGAAGAACCATATACCTTTGTTCTTTTTCCATCAGGCAATCGACAAGCTGCATCATGGAGGTGCAAACTTCTAACATTATCACTCCCCTTTTGACCTCCAGAAGGGGGAGAAATCCAGAGGTTCAGATCAAGATTATGCTGTCTCTCTGCACCCATAAAGTAGACACAAATTAACAAAGAATTTCTTCCCCCATGAAATGTAAAAAAAAATAAAAATTCAACAAAGCAGAAGTTCTAGTCCAATAGTACCTTGATTATTGTTAACCAAATTGACTTCCCCTTCATAAGTACTGGGTTCAAAGTTGGTCACTGCTTCCCGTCCATTACATTCAATAGCTGCTTTGTCGTAAGCCCTGGATCATAAATGAACATGCAAAATTCGTTGGATGAAGTCCCAATAAAAAGTTAAGATTATTAAGATGAGGCATCAGTTTCAAGTATTATGAATTTGTGATCACAAGGACCTTGCAGCTTCTATTTCGCTGTCGAATAATCCAAGATACATATACCTGCAATCAAGCATTGTAATCTTGTGGATAAAAAAGGGGTCCCAAGCATTTTTCTTGGAAGAAGAGGCATTCAAGATATACTATCCAGAATGCATAACACATTCTCAATAACCATATCATAGTTCATGACACGATATACCATCATATAGACACACACCAATAAGATCATTTAACAAATAGTATTAGTTTCAGTTAAAGGTGTTTCTCACTTCTTTCCAAGTAATTGACCCATTCGAGCTTCCCATCGGCCACATTTGTGCAGGGTTACTCCTCTGTATTTTGAGCTCCCACGAGAGAATCCAGTGCTCTGGCGACGAAGTATATGGACAAATTCTTCTTTTGTCAAGTCCTTCATCTGCAAATCAAATTAAATCAAGATTAATATATATCTGGTTAGAGAAAGACAAAACAAAGAACTACTAATCCTCCTAATTAACTAGTGATCTCTGTTACTCTTACCTGTTTCAAATCATCTTCATAGTCACTTATAGTAAAATTAATATCAGCATCAACTCCCCGGAACATAACTGCAGCCCGATCATATGCTCTGAATTGCAATAGTCAAACTTGAGCAAACTCAAACAATTGAATAAAAATTGAAGTCTAAATCAAGGTTTTTCCCAGTCAAAAAATAAAAACTCACCTTGCTGCAGCAAGAGCAGTGTCAAATCCACCTGAAAAATAAAAGCAAGACAAAATTACAAACAGAACACCAACAATCAACATAATTCTTCCTAAATAATCCCTCACCAATAAATTTGGAAACTAATTTTGCATGAAAACCAAGCAAATAAATCAACTGCTTACCCAAATAAACTTGTTTCCCACAATCCCTGCACAAACAAAAAATTCAATGAACATCATATGAGCAAAATTTACAAAATTAAACCCTAATCTAAAATTCAATTATATACTTGGGCATTCCATTCAACATCTATTAGATGTATGCACAGATGTAATCTAAATCTCATCATAAGCATAATCCTCTGTATATACAAACATTATGATATATAATCTCGATCGAAAAATATATACAACCAATTCATACCAGATATGTGATTCCCATCGACCGGTTCTCCGATAAAATGTAACGCCACGATACTGCGAGCTTCGAGACCTGGGACCTCTCCGGCTTTTCCTCACCTGCGTCTGCGGCGGCGGCGGCTTCTGATCCTCAAAAATTTTCAACTGATGATCAGGAGCCGGCTCCGGAACCGATAGATTCAACCACTGCGGCCTTAGCAACGACGTTGCCGATGTAGATTTTGAACCAAACTCGTAGTTCCTCCCTCCTCCGTTCACCGGAAAAAGCTGCCTCGTAACTAACTCAGTCGACGGAGCCGAACTGTCAATATAAGTACCACATTTGGATTTGTTGAAGACCATGTCGAAATTGAAAGTAGAGCTGGAGTCAGCGTCTTCTCCAGTACTCACCGGAGCTTCGTCGGCGTTGACTACAGAGGAAACAGAAGTCCCGGAATCGTCTCTCTGAACTCCGGCGGAAACATTTAGAACCTTCTCAATCGCCGTGAGTGATTTGGGCGCACTACTTTCATCGCAAATCGAATCAACAGAAACTGCATCAATATTAAGATTAAGATCCAACATCTCTCCTCTTCAATTAGTTTCAGAAATTGATTTCTCGAAAAACCCAGAAGTTAACTAGTAGAGCAATGAAAATGAAAAGGGGTTAACTATATAGAGGGAAACGGAGAGATCGGATCCGGATAATCTGAACTTGGCAAAGACCCAAATAGAAAGAGACACAGAAATTCAGAGACCGGTGAAATTGTCTTAATCTGTAAATGTAACGGCTAATGGCTAATCAAAAGGGAAGTATGAATAAGAAGAAAAAGAAGAATAAAGCATATAGTCAAATTATGAGTATTTGCATTATACCCACCACCATTTGTATTGCTTAATTTCTCTAGTGCTAAGGGATCAGTTAGAGAACGAGAGAAGTGAGTGTATATATATAAGAAATAACGGCAGATTGTCAGGTTCCATTGGGAAGAAGAGAGAGAAAAGTTTTAGAGAGAGAAAATTGGCATTTTTTGGCAATGGAAGACATGTGGAGGAGGTTAACGAAGAAGAAGAAAACAATGGTGTATCGAGTGTGAGAGAGATTGAGGAGAGAGAAAATACAGTAAGTAGTAACAGACACAGTGAGTGTCAGTAACTAAAAAAAGGAAGAGATGCGATGTGGAAAATGTGTAGGAGGGAGTATCAAAGTATGATTGTTTGCCCTTCCAAAACATCTACTAGTACTTTTTTTTATATATGTATATAATAATAATATATACTCATATTTTTGTAAGTTTGTAGGGAAGTGTTGTATTTTTATTGAGGTTCCCCCTTCTAGAAAGAAAATAATTTAGGGAATTGATATTTTTACATGTAGGTTATTTTTTGATCATATATTAATATTATTTTGTTTAAAAAATGGTCTCACGTGTAGAAATATTAAAAAATGTTATGAAAATATTAATTATTGAAATTGATATTTTAGAACACTTTTTGATATGGTTAAAAAATGGGTCCCACATACAAAAATAGACATGATTAACAAATGAGTGAGTTCCATATGCGGAAATATCAAAAAGAGTACAATACATTGACACCCTCTCTAGATAATCATAATAACACTCACATCTCCTCTAATTTTTTAAGTAATGTTTAGTACCTTGCAAATTTTTAGAGTTGATTAAAAAGATAAAATTACATATTTACCTTTGTATGTTATCAAATTTTAATTCCTAAATAATATATATATATATATATATATATATATATATATATATGTGTTTTTATTATCCTTTTTTTAATACAATACATTTTAATTATAGTTTTGTTTGTTATTAACATTATCTCATTTAAATTGTTGGTAACTTATAATAAAACTAATTTAGTTTAACTAACACATATTTTGGATAAAGTGATACAAATATTAAAAATTTTAAATTAAATTATTAATAGAGTTATTCTAATTAGAGTGATTGAATATGTTGATAGTTTAGTTTTTGGTATTTAACAACAAAAATTATTATTTAAATTCTTAGTTTCATATTATAATTTTTATATGTTAAATTTTCTTGAGTATATGTCAAAATTTGGGATGTTTATGATTTTGATTACATTTTTTAATATCTGATTAGGCGTTGTTTTTTGTGCGATGTTGAATAAAAGAAAATATAATTATATTTATGTTGTAAAAGATTTTCTTTTAATATATTTTTAAGTAACAATATTTATCATTTTTATCTGTAAATAATTATGTTTAAGTGTGACTTATGTTTAGTTTAATATATGAGAAAATAATTAATATAAATTTTAATATGAATAATAAGATTAGATTACGTAATAATAAATTTGTTTTAAGTAAATTTAATATTAAAAAATAATTATTATTTTATTGCGTTAATTTGTACTTTTTATGGGATTAAAATTTACTTTTTAATTACAAAAAATATATTTGAATATATATCACGTAAATTTTAATCATTGAGAAATTTAATTCACAAAAAGTGTATGATTTTATTTTCATTTTTTGACATTTATGTTATTTATTTCACAAGTTCATAATTTAATTACTTAGATCAAGTTAAGTAAAGATTATAGTATACAAATTTATATTTAGTAGATAAATTAAATATTATAACTTGAAAGGGTGTATTAGACATTATATTAAAAATATTTTTGAATATTAGTTGGTCAACCATACTAAGGGTAGTGAATGTTACACCTTGTAGATCAGAACGATACTGACTATTACTTAAAAAACTAGAGTGGCGAGTGTTATTATGATTATTTACAGGAGGTATAAGTATATTTAACTCTATCAAAAAATATTGCGAAAATAGAATTGATATTTCCACATGCGAGATCTATTTTTATAAAATAAATATTAATATTAGCTTGATTAAAATGTGGGTCTCACATGCGGTTTTCGACCTCTATATTGACAGAATTATTATTTATATTCGAACTAAGAATTTTTTGAAGATAATGCTTGTGACACTCCCAAAATAGGTATACATCACTCATTCTGAGTCGCCAAATATATGGTACAGAAACAAAAACAACTTCATTAATACAATTGTTGTGCAAAATACGACAACACATATACTGTGAATTTAAATACAAATATTGTCTAATAGACAATATTCAAACTCAAAAAGCGTCCTCATTACAATTATTGATACACTATTTTACAAAAATAGGGAGGACTGCTAAAACAACTTTATAGAATCATCACTCCATACTCCGGCTAGTTCCTGCTAAATTCTCACCTCCTGAGAAGGAAAATAGAACAAAAAGGAAAAGGGTGAGCTCAACTAGCCCAGTAAAGAATATTATGACTAAGATAATATACAACAACTTATCATTAGTCTTCAACATGAAAAAATCTGATAGAATATAATAGACAATAAGTTTTAGATCAACAACTGCAGTGAAAATAACAATCCATTAGAAGAGTCAAGTAAAGAATGAATTCTACTATCTTCTATCAATATTTTATCCCTGTAACATTAATCAATATACATCTTGAATCAAATATTCATCTTTTGCACTTTCATACGCCAAAGATATTCATTTAGATACCGGGTTGGTCATGTTCATCTCAACGCTTATTCATCTTTGCACTACTGGGCCAAAGATATTCATCGATTAATCATTCATCTTTGCACTACAAGCCAAAGATATTCGATGTAATATCATCATTTAGAAATTTGAGGATGATGAAAAATATTTTAAAGAAAACGAATCCAGTGAGACAAAAGAACAAATATTAGGAATTCGTACTTTAGATAATCCAAGTTCAAAAACGCTCCATAATAACCATAGTGGAGTAAAATTCAAAATGAAGATCAAAACATGGATCTGATCAAAGATAGTAACTGGAATAGACATCTTGGACAAAGAAGAAAAATTTCATTTTTACGTGAATAGTGCCATATTAAGTGAATAATGTCGTATCGTGAATAAGAACCCCCGAGCATGAAAAAGGTAGAAATTCCACAATAAATTCATATTAATATTTCAAAGATAATGATATTGAAGGAAATAATATCATTTACTGAAGAAAATAACACCCTTACCTCAAAATAACAATGCTTAGAATTTGAAATATCGTGTATAAAATTTGAAGGAAACTTGCAAGAATAATAACAACTCACAAAGTATCTAAATACTCATAAAATACGCTCGATAATATAGAGAGAGAAAGCTTATGATTCTGGTGTGATTATCGATTCTAACTAAGCACCTATTTATAGGAAAATGCTTAGAAACGCCATAGCAGAGAACTAACTTTCTTATCGATGGCTTTACTATACACTATTCACGCCCACCACTTTTGAAATAAAATTTTAGCACATTTCTCACCAACCAAAAGTGTGGCCCACTATATTTTTAATAAAAAACATTTATTTTCAAAACTTCAATAATTCATAATAAATAGCCCTTTTAACATAAAAATACGAATTTTATGTCCATTCCTTAGGAAATTAAATTCTCTACAACTTTGTAGATTTAAGTTTTTCCAAATTCCAAACAAAAAATGACCGAAATCTATATACGGACGATTTTCAACACCTCTATTCCGACAAAAATACTGATAAAATACCTCAGCATTAATTCCTTCATTTATAACCACAATAAATATACCCATCATTTATATCCACATAAAATAAATATTTTCTTATCATATAAATCAATAATTAATTATTCATAAATAATATTACTGAGAATCATGATTATGACAACCGTGTCGTTCTAGGAAAGGAGGGCTTTCAGATAAGGATTTCTCCTTATTGGTAGCCTTGATTAGGTGATCAAACCCATTTCCTAGACAGAACTTCCTTAGACATTGTCAATAATGCTATCTAACAATATTATTTAAATAATATGAATTATTGATCTAATAATGGAGATATTGTGGAGTGACTATTATTGGAACAACAATAATATAATAAAATATCAACGTAGCACTTATTGAATCAATAAAATAAAATATTGAGCGATGTAATTATTATAACAATAATTGAGTAGTGCCTTCTTACGTAAGAATTAATAATTCAAAATCTTTATGCAATCACTGGTACTTCTTTGTAAGACCCCAACTTTTATGAATAAAGATGAATTTTCTATAAATATCATTTTTGAATATTAAGGAGTGAATGTGATATAATGTTATAGTTGTGGGTAATATTTATAAATTTTTACAAAGTACGCAAGTTGTTATATTATATTCGATTGGTCGGAGAATATTCGTACAACGGCACAATCATTGGTGGACCCCACAGTGGAATTATTGTAGGAGTTAGAAAACGTCAGAAATATCTTTTTATAAAAGTAACGGCGGAAGTTTTACCGTTAACATTAAATTATCCGGTGATGAAAGAAATGCTGATGATGTCTGGCGTGGTTGCCGATAAACACACGGTATTGATTATTGATGCTTACGTGAGAAATCACACAATTTTGTTCAATTATTGCTACAGTAATTTCTGCATAGTATCTCACGTTATTTAATTCAATTATTGTTAATATTTTATATATTAGTAAATCAATAATTGAGACGACAAAGTTATTAATATTATTATTTGCAATATTGACGATGTCTAGAAGTTCTGTCAAGGAGATGTTTGGTCACCTAATTGCGCATCAATAGAGAGAAATCCTTATTGAAAAGTCTCCTCTTTCCTGGGAACGACCTGATTGTTAAATATTGCGAATTATAATAATGATGATAAATGTTGTTAAAAATATTAAGGAATTTTTATGAAATATTTGTTGTAAATTTTGCTTATTATTTAGAACCCCATATATCCATTTTTCAAATAATCGGAAGGAAGTTATAAAGTATATATATATATATATATATATATATATATATATATATATATATAACATGTGTGTGTTCAGTGAATGTGGGTGAGTGGGTGGTGGTGGTGGATGAAGTTTGGCAGGATATGTGATGTTTTTTTCAAAGCTTGCACCTTATTGGTTGAAAAATTCCATAATGCTATCAAACATATGAATAAGGCCATTTTCTCATTGGTTAATGTCTTTAACTTGTCATGTGATAGTTTTTTTTCTCTTCAAATTGGCAAGCACCAAATATTGATAAACCCGTGAACTTCGTTCGAATTTATATATTGTGCGTGCATGATTTTTCCTAAATAGTATCCTTCCATTCTCCTATAAATAGGATACTTAGTTAGAATTGAAAATTACACCAAAATCAGAGAATGTTTCTTATATAATATTGAGCGTATTTCTTTCGAGTTTTAGAAAGCTTTGAGCGTAGAAAATAGTGAAAGTTTTCTTCAAGAATATCCAAGCTATAACAGTTGGAATACTCTTCTTTTCAAGGTAAGGGATGTTATTTTTGTTCAATATTCGCTTGAAATAATATTTTCTTCCATACTCTGTAGTATGCAAGTAATATTATTTTGTTTAAGATTTCGAATTCTATACTCATTTTGTTAAAATTTTTGCTTCTATACTCCATGAAATTAGTAGAATATCCTTGATATTTGCGCTTCATCCAGTATTTTTTCATGAAAATATTATTCTTGGCATTCTTGATAAGTTTTAGTTTTTTTCATGCCGGAGTACTATTTACGGGATACTATTCACTCGAGTACTATTCACCCAGAGTACTGTTCATGATTAAAATTGATTCGTTGTCGGTCCAAATTATTTTTGGTACAATATAAATCTTGAATTTTACTCCACAAAGAAGTATCATGTTGACAATTTGGGCATTATTGAATTCTGGATAAATTAATTTATAAATCTTTAAAAATTTATCCTTTGCTTTCTTTTAATTGAATTCTTATATCATTGTCATCATCCTCATGCTTATATTGTTATGAAAGTCATCTTTGGCCGTAGTGCATAGATGGACTTGGTATGATTAGGACCAAAGATTATTCGGTATAATCATGACCGTAATGTTACAAAAGATGTGGTAAAAGTCCTCATTGGCCCGTAGTGCATTGATGGACAGTTGTTGGCATGATCATGACCATCAGTGAAAACACGAATATCCTTGGCCCGTAGTGCATGGATAATTTGTGGTCATGATGCTAATGAATATCCTTAGCCGTAGTGCAGGGGTGATTCGATGATGTGGATTATTTATTAAGCTGAGTCTAAGCGATAAAACTGTTGATAAACTTTTTAAATCATAGAAGATAGTATATTTTATGCTCTACTTAACTCTTCTAATGAATTACTTGTTCCGCTGCAGTTAAACTTGTTGTCTATTATATTCCATCAGTTTAACACTGTTGAAGGCTAACGATAAATTATTCTGCATTATATTAGTCATAATATTTCTTACTGGGCTAGTTGAGCTCACCCTTTTGCTTTCATTGTTCTCTTCAGAAAATGAGAATGTAGCCGGGACTAGTCGGGGAACGGAGTGACGGTCCAGATGTTGCATTAGTAGTCCTCACTATTCTGTGAAATAGTGTGATAATAAATGTATTGAGGACTTATTTTGAGTTTGAATACTGTCTAGAAGACAATATTTGTGACGCCCCCAAAATAGGTATACACAACACCCATTCTGAGTCGCCAAATACATGGTACAAAAAAGCAAACTACAACTTCAATAATACAAATGTCGTGTGAAATACGACAATATATAATTAATGAGTTTAAATATAATATTGTCTTCTAGACAATATCCACATGCAAATAAATCCCCATCATAATTATTGATTCATTATTTTACAAAATGGTGAGGACTACTAAACAACTCTCTCTAGAACCTTCATTCCATACCCCGACTAGTACTTGCTTACATTCTCGCCTCCCGAGAGAAGAAAAAATGGAACAACAAGGAAAAGGGTGAGCTCAACTAGCCCGATAAAGAATATTATGACTAAGATAATATACAACAAATTATCGTTAGTCTTCAACGAGGAAAAATCGATAGAATACAATGAACAACAAGTTTCGGATCAATATTCGCGTGAAATAATAATTCATAGAAGAGTTACGTGAGAATGAAATCTACTATAATCTATGAATTTAACGATCCATCATCAATATTTTATCCCCTCGTAACATCAATCAATATACATCTGAATCAAATATTCATCTTTTGCACTACAGCCAAAGATATTCATCATTAGTCATGTTCATTTAAACACTGTTCATCTTTGCACTACTGAGCCAAAGATATTAATCAATCGGTCATATTCATCTCAACACTGCTCATCTTTGCACTACGGGCCAAAGATATTCTTCAGAAATCATTCATCTTTACTACTGGACAAAGATATTCAATAATATCATCATTTAAGGCGAGGATGATGAAAAATATTTTTAAAGAAACGAATCCAAAGTGAAACAAAATGACAAGGATTAAGGATTAAGGATTCGTACTTGGTTTTATCCACGCCCAAAAATACCTCAAAAATAATCATAGTGGTGTAAAATTCAAGAATGATCAAAACATGGATACAATCGAGTTAGTATCCGAATAGATATTTTGGACAAAAAGAAGAAATTTTATTTTTCTATGAATAGTGCAGTATATGAATAGTCATAGATATCGTGAATAGTCTTAGTATCGTGAATAAGAAACTCAGACACCAAAGATAGAAATTCCCCAAAAACCTCTTCACGCTTCATGAATAGTACTCGTGAATAGTAACTTTCGTGAATAGTAACTCATGAATAAGTAACTCGTGAATAGTAACTCTTGAATAGTAACTTCGTGAATAGTAACTCATGAATAGTAACCCGACATGAAAAAGTTCCAAATTTGATAAAAGTTCCAACCAATATTTCAAACATAATGATATTGAAGAAATAATATCATTTGAGAAGAAAATAACATCCTTACCTCGAAAGATTAAGACTTAATTTGGAATCTAAAGGTATAGTCTTTGAAGGGAACTTACCTGTAGCCTAACAATACTCAAAGTATACTCAAAATACTCACAAGAATACGCTCGATAATATAGAGAGAAAAACTTGGGTTTAAAAGTGATTTTCAATTCTAACCTAAGCACCTTATTTATAGGAAATTGCTTAGAACACCAAAAGCGAAAATTTAATATAATATTAATATTTATTTTCCAAAACCTCATACGCATTACTTGCCAACTGAATTCAGCTCCTACACATGTTAAATGAGGCCACCTAAACATTCCAAAAACGTTTTTCCTATTTTAAATATTTTAATCTTCCAAAATCAATTATTTGAGAGCTTGAACTTCAATAATTCATAATAAATAGCCCTTTCATCAGAAAATTCGAATCTCGTGAGTTTTTATAGGAAATTCAATTCTCTACAACTTTGCGAAAGAAAGTTTTTCAAATTCCAAATAGAAATTGATCGAAATCCACAAACGAGCGATTTTACGTTATAATCAAATTTCGATCGATAAATGGGGTCCACAGACATGTTTAACATGTTTTAAACATTTATTGCAACAAAAATACTCTTCCTCCTCGTATACTCATATATCCCACATTCGTTGTAAAAATATCACCGTTAATATATTATTAAAATAATATATTTAAATGAATTATTTTATCGGAAAAAGATAAAATATTAATTTTCAACAATTGTCATTTTAAAAATTTTCTCCATCTATATCCATATAAAATCAATATTTTCCTCATCATATAAATCAATAATTAATTATTCACAAATAATATTACGAGAATCACAATATTGACAACCGAGGCGCTCAGGGAAAGAGGGGCTTTCCAATAAGAATTTCTTCATCTTGGTAGCGCGATTAGGTGACCAAACCTCTCCTTAGACGAACTTTCTAGACATTGCCAATAATGTTATCTAATAATATTATTCAGATAATATGAATTATTGCTTCGATAATGAAAGATCTTTGTGTAATGACAATTATTGAAACAACAAAGAATATAAAATATCAACGCAAAGAATTATTAACTCAATAAAATCTCGAGCGAGTAATTATTCGTAACCATTATTGAGTAGTGCCTTCTTACGTAAGAATCAATAATTGGTGCAATACTGGTGTCATCTTGTTTCAACAACGGCAGTATTAGTGTGTTTTAACCAAGGGTATTCAACGATAATACTTGATAAATAACTACTGCCGTTATTTAAAAATAACTTATATTTGTCGTTTTCTTCATCCAATCACTTTCCGTTATGGGGCCCACACATGGTCTTGTCAGTCGTCACGAATATTCCCCGACAAAGATGAATATTCCACGACCAAACGAATATTCCCAAACGATAATGAATATTTTATAACCACTTGCTTAATTTGAAATATTTGCATATTTAACCCTTAACTATCCACATTAATCAAATCAACCCTTACTATTTCAAAATAATAAATAAAGGAAATTCCTTTTTATTTAAAAATTTCGGGGTCTTACAATATTTATATTAAAACTCACAGCTCATGTTGTATATTTAAGTTTGTATTTGTATTCTGTACCATGTAATTGGCGACTTAGAATGAGTGATGTATACCTATTTTGGGGGCGTCACAGTTGGTATCAAAGCTTAGGGATATGATCTCTGGCTGAGATGTGAGACAAGAACTAGAAGGGAGAGACAGGAAATTCATTTGCTAGTATGACCTACCTAAGTTTATTTGGTATTTAATTGGTCAGTCAGAGTATAGGGATAATATGTGACATGTCAATTAACCCTTGTTTTGTGGCAGTATTTGAAAATGACATCCGAGAATGTTGAGAATAGCAATGGAGCACAGGAGACCGTTGAATCACCAACGATTAATAACCAGGAAAATGTGCATCAGGAAGGCAACAATCCTCATGCAAACAATAACACTGACCAAAGGATGAACGACGAAATGTTTAGGGGCTTTCTGCAATTCATGCAACATCGGACGAGAGAGACTCATGTCCAAAATGCAGGTGGAAACACTGACAACTCTCGGACGGTCACCGCTAAGCAGTTCGAGGAGCTGGGACCATCGGAGTTTATTAGAGAACCGAAGCCACTTTAGGCGGAGACGTGGATAAAGCAGATCACTAAGATATTTGATGTCTTGGGATGCTTTGAGGAGCAAAAGGTTCCCTTTGCCACCTTTATGTTGAGAGGAGAGGCAGATTACTGGTGGGAATCTGTAAAGCGTACCCTGCCTGCCGCACTCAAAATGTCTTGGGAGAAGTTCCAAGAATTGTTCAACGACAAGTACTTTCCCGAAAGTATTCGTCACATGAAGGAGGTAGAGTACATCAAGTTGGAGCAGAACAATATGACCGTGTCGTAAAGATGCGAAGCTAAGTTTCTTAGAAAGTTATCCGGTTTAAGGCCCCACTTGGTTGATAACGAGGAGAGAATGATGCAGATGTTTCTAAGAGGTTTGAAACCCGAGATACGTCAATACTTAATTTCTCACAAATTGTGTTTGTATTCAGATGTTGTAAGTAGGGATCAGTTATTGGAGCGCTATAACGAGTCAACAAAACCAAGAGAAAGCAGTCGGCAAAATGATAATACTAGTGGTAGCAGTCATCGAAGCGGTGACAACAAACGTGGAGGGAATTAACTGAAAGTAGTATGCACACAAGCCAATCATGTTTGATGATAAAGCATATACTTTGTAATAATCTTATTCATTTATTAATAAAAAGTATTAATTTATTAAAGGCTTTTAATTATCTACACGATCTTCGTTTTATAATATGTGATAAACCCATAGTTTTAAGCAATGCTTTTAGAATAATGATGATGATCATTCTAATGAGATCTAAATTCTTAGAAAGCTTAAAACTAAAATAGTTCCCAATCATTGGATTACTAAATTGGGGATTAGTGAATCCGGATAGATTGATACATACGTTGCTTTTTATTGGATGAGGATGATTGATCTCACGATCATTTGTGTGGAGACACTAAAGCAAGTATGTAGGTGTTTATTAGAGAATAAGTTCACCGAACGTTGGCTCGCTAAGGAATACGATGGAGTTTTACTTGCTGTCAATAGGAATTTCAGTAGTGATAGTAGTCTAAGTGATCCTTGGACTTGAGATCATCATAGTATCTTGTGTATGATGAGTTATACTTTGACTTATTCCTTAAGACCCTTAGGGTATATCAAAGGGTATGCTTGGGTATAATAAGTTGTACATGGAGATAATGTATGATCAATAAAGAATCTACCACTTCTAATAAAAGAAGAGAAATGTCCTGTGTGATTCGATAAATGACAACCCAAAGAGTCCTTGGCGGCGTAATGAAATTAGAAAGGAGTTTCTAATTTGCATTATTTGGAGTTATGCATTTAAGGATCGAAATACATATAATTAAATAAAATAAGACTTGACGATAATTCCATATCTTATATTTAATTGGGACATTGTATGGTGGAAGGATTGAATTGTCACGGTAACTATTTACTCAAAGGTTCTTTTATGATTAATGTTAAAATCTATATTATCTGGAAAGTCGTTGATCATTGGGAGGCTTATCCTATTGTAGAATAAATATTATTTATTTAAATAAATTAATTGTTTAATTTATTTATTTAAATAAGATTAAAATTATTCTAATTGATTTATTCACAACCTATTTAATATGGAGAACCTAAAGGGTCACACCATAAAAGGAAGAATAATTATTTAAGAAGTTAATGGCATAATCGTAATAATATATTATGTATATTTAATTTAATCTATGGTGATAGAATAAATTAAATAACTTAATATTTATTATTTAATATTTTAGAAATATTAAATATAAATTAATAAGAGAGTCTTATTAATATTATTACAATTATTATTATTTTAATTTCTAAAAGAGTTTAGGAATTAATTTAATATAAGTACTCTCATTTATTCCTAATTGGATTAGGAAGGAAAATTAGTTAAAGGAGTTTAATTAATTATCCCTAATAAGATTAGGGAGCTTAATTAATTAAAAGAATTTAATTAATTAAATAAAACCCAATTCCTTAATTGTTAAGATGGGTTGCCCACATCTATAAATAAGAGGAGTCTTATTATGGGTGGTGGGGGTGGTTGACTTTTACAACATACGACATAATTCCAATTTGTTGGAGAGTACGCCCTTTTTCTATAGAGATAGGAAAACTAGGGTTTGAGCCAATACCCCTTCTTCTTGAATTCCTATTCTTCCTTGGTGGATCACCTCTAGAGGCCAAACACATGGGTGGCTAACGTTGATCAAAGGAAGGAACCAAACCCGGTGGATTCAAGTTGAACGCGAAAAGGATTGGAGGTGAACTTGTACCTGAGGAAGCTCGATCTTCAAGGGTATGATTTTATTCTTTATCTTTTCGTTTAATTAATAATTGTGCATAAAGGGTGATCCGGGTTTATGGTTTGTAATTTTTTTTTTAAACTCTGATTTTACACGCTTCCGCTAATTTTTGCAATTTGATTGCGTTCTTGAATATTACAAACCTAACAGTGGCATCAGAGCCAAACCTTTATGCAAATTATTAATTGTTCAAATTTGATATGTATATTGATATGTGTTTAGAACAATTTAATTGGGCATAATTTTATTGTATAAATATAAAAAAAAAAATCGCAAAGCCTTTTTTTTTTTTAACCTATCTGATGATTTCAGCAATTTTAAATGCAACAATTTCCGTGCAACCTTTAAAATTTCCTTAATAAAAAAAAACGGACACACCTGATGCTTTCAGGATTCGGCTAAATCCATGATTTCTACTGACATGAGCATGTTCCATAAAAAAAAAAGGAGCCGTTTTTAATGATAATCAAGGAATAGCAGCACGGAAACATTTTACATTAGCAGCACGGAAATCAAGGAATGATATATATATATATATATATATATATATATTTAAAACATTTTACTTATATTATATATATATATATATATATATTAACTAATAACGGTTTAGTTATATATTATATATATATAATAATTTTATAATTAAAATAATAAGTTTATTTTAATTTTAAAATAAAAAGTTTATTTTAATATTAAAATATAAAGTTTATTTTAATTTTAAAATTAAATTTCATGCTAACTAATTAGAGTTGGAATTGGATTCCATGATAACTAATTGGAGTTGAAATTGGATTATATGTTTCCTTAAATAAAGGAGTTTATTTAGATATGAAATAAGATTTCATATTATTCAAAATAAAGGAGTTTATTTGTGAATAGGAAAGTGAATCCATGTTTCCTTAAATAAAGGAGTTTATTTAGATATGAAATAAGATTTCATATTATTCAAAATAAAGGAGTTTATTTGTGAATTGGAAAAAGAATCTTAATTTCCTTAAATAAAGGAGTTTATTTAGATATGAAATAAGATTTCATATTATTCAAAATAAAGGAGTTTATTTGTGAATAGGAAAGAAAAATGCATGTTTCCTTTAATAAAGTTTTTTTTTTACATGGAATTGGATTCCGTAATTAATTAAAATAAAGGAGTTTATTTTGATTAAAGATTTTGATTAAAATAAAATAGTTTATTTTATTCAAAATTGGATAAATTAAAATAAAATAGTTTTATTTTAATTTAAATTTGAATTAAAATAAAGGAGTTTATTTTGATTCAAAAATAGATTTTATACTAACTAAATTTGCCCATTAAATGATATCAATATATATATTAAATGTTTATTATTCATGAGATGAATGTTATTTATTGATGCATATGATGATGTGTGATAATAAATGGGATTGATTATGGACTATCACCAATGTGATTGGATTTTATTTTAGTTGGATGCATGAATGTATGGGTTTTATTAAATGGGGTCTCATGTACCTCGCCTTCTCTAATTTTTTCTTAATGTAAATTCTATCTCTCTCCTATGTACTTCTCCTCGATCACGATCAAGGTTTCTATTTATTTTAAATAGTTTTGTAATAGGAATAGTTAGAATTAATTTTGAAGAATTGGAGATCAAGGGCAAGGAGGCGCTTGAAGACCCGTTTGTAATGGAGCCCCGTTTAAATGTAATAGTTATATTTAAATATTATTTCTTGCACCCCTAGGGTTTGACCTTTTGGTTCACTTGGTGGCTCTAATGAACCAAACTAGAATAAAAGTCCATAATCAATCCGTAGAATATAGTATTCTATACGTGCATGCTTATTCTATATATATTATATATTATGCAAACATGCTTCGCATGTTAATTAATATAACGCGTATTTTATATATATATATATGTGCGCCGCTAAACATGATGAGACAAATTAATAACAAACCCTCAATTTTTTTTATATTAAGTCCTAAGCGTTCAAAGATATTTGAAATATCGAACGTCAGCCTTTCAGCATGATAAAATTAATAGAGTATTAAATATTTAATATTAGTTTGTTGTGTCACCACAAGGCAAGTATTAAGTATTTAAGATGTTAATTTATCACATTTGATGCTTATAAAGAAAATTGAACAATATTGTTTTGTTGTGTCACCACAAGGATGATATTTTTCTTTTTGAATATATGGAGTGCTAGGTCTGGACTTAACTTGGATAATTTTGATTCGGATGTGCCACCACTTGATCAAAATAATCTAAGAGGCAAAAGAAAAGGAATTGCATAGTTGATGTAATTGACAAGAGTTGTCTACCTATTTATTTATATATAGTTTGTTGTGTCACCACAAAGCTATATACATTTGAAATGGGATCCTTATTCTCACTAGCAAATCTTTAATTAGATTTTGCCGAACTATATATATTGAGGGTAATATAGTTTGAAGAAAATAGTGGGAGATACCAATTTAAAACAAGACCTAAATTATTTTGGTAATTAATAAAAGAATGTATGTTAAAATGTTGTTAATTACAAATTCATTTACAAAATTTTACAATGTCTTAATTACTATCACTGCGAAACATATTAGATGTTATTTAACTGGACTGTATTAAATGGATTGGTTAAGGAATATGAGAATAGTTCTCATGGATGAAAAGCTATCTTATGTCCTTAATACGCCTATCCCTGCAATGGTTGCAGACAATGCCTCTGAGGAAGAGATTGCTACTTTTAGAAAGTGGCAAGATGATGCATGATTAGCTCGATGCATCATGCCAAAGATCCATGAGTAATGAGCTTCAAATCACAGATGAAACTATGGATGCTCCTACTATATTCTGCACATCAAGTAGTTGATGGTGAGAAAGTGGGGTGATAGATATCGAGATATCTAAGGAGCTCTTCCGATCTAGAATGGCGATGGCACTATAGTACTGATAAAAAATTCTTAACATAATCAATTTGATTGATCAATTAGGACAACAGGTATTATCATGGATGGAGAGTTGAGCCAAGATTTGATCTTGCCCTCATTCCCGGACTCCTTTCACAATTGTTGTGAATTTTTCATATGAACAAGCTAGATATCAGTCTCGCTGATTTGCTTAACATGTTGAAAAATGTTGAGAGTCACTTTCTAACCAAGAAAGACCATGTCTTACTGGTAGGGGCCAAAGGATCTTCTGAAAAGAAGAATGATTCAAAGAAGGTATATAGAAAGGCATAAACAAAGGATAATAAGAACAAAATTAATATGGATAACAAAGGAGTTTGCTTCCACTGCAATAAGCCTAGACACTGGAAGGAAACTGCGAGAAGCATCTTGCAGTGGCTAACCAAAAGAAGCTTAGTGAAGTTTCGGTTACAAATACAATTTTGTTCATGATTTAAATAAATTTTTCTTTAAGTCAAGGTTCTACTTGGGTATTGGATACCGACTTTGGTTATCATAAATATAGATTTATGAAGGGACCAAGCAGAAGTGGAAAGCTGAACATAGATAAGTAATCCTATGTGTGAGAAATGAAGCAAAGGTTGCTGCATTAGCCATAGAAACTTATAGTTTAGCAATCCCTACGGGCAAATCTATTAAGTCAATAAGTTGTTATTGTATTCCAGTACTTGTTAGAAACATTATTTCCATTTTATTGTTGGACAATGAAATCTTTGGTATTATATTTAAGAACAATTGTTGTTCTATTTATAATAATAATAATGTTTTGTATAGAACTAGAATATTACTTAATGGATTTTATATACTTGACTTACATGAAAATAATTTTGCATATTGAACAAATTAGTATAAGAAAAGGAGATGATCATTCAAAGAGTTGAATGTGTGTATTTGTTTGAAATACAAGTATGAATTATTTGAAAGGTTCAAAGAATTCAGAAGTGAAACAAATTGACAAAGTATTAAGATTCTTTGATTAGATCAAGGAATAAATACTTGTGCAATAAGTTTCTAGATCATCTCGATGGTTTTCTCATAATGGACGCCTCGATACTGCAATAATTGATTGATGTATCTAAAAGGAAAAATCATACCTTGTTGGACATGGTGCGGTCTATAATGATTTTACCGACATTCCAGTATCCTTCTAAGATCATGTCCTAGAAATGGCTGCATATCTACGAAAAGGTAATCTCAAAATCAAGCCCCAAGACTCCATAAAAGTTATGGACAGGGAGAATTCCTAATCTTAAGTATGTTAAGATAAGTGGTTGTCCAACTTATGTGAAAAGGTTTCGAAGGATAAGCTTAGGACAAGATTTGACATGTACAGATTTGTGGGACATCCTAAAGTAAGTTTAGGGTATATGTTCTATAATTCTACTTAGCAAAAGGTGTTTGTTACGAAACACGCTGCCTTCTAAGATAAAGGTGTTTATCATTAAAAGGGGATAGTGGGAGGATAATAGATCTTGAAGAGTTCAAGAACCACAAAACACTATAAGTCAAATAAGAGGAACCTATAGATAGACCTATTGTACCACAACCAAATCGTAAATGCGAATAGTATGCGAAGATACCTAGGAGGTATGGATTCATCATAGATGATGATGATGAGGTACACATCATAGAAGATGATGATCCAGTTACATACGATGAGGTAAGAGTTCTAGTGTGTACAAAAGGGTCAGTGGGAGCATCGTGACATTCCTAATATTATATGTTGATATACTACGGATAAGGAATGACATACCAATGCTACAATCAAGAAAGATAAAGTTGTCTAAACATTCCTCCATGAATGATTTGGAAGAGTATCTTAATTGGGGATATAAATCTATATAGATAGATTTAAGAGGATGCTCGACTTAACCCAAGAACGATATTCATTTGATGCTAAAGTCGCTTTAGCATGGCAAACTCCAGAGATGTCTCATGTCGATGAGCTATGGAGTGTATCTCTTAATAGTCCCCACAGACTCTCGAAAAGAGAGGTTGCATGAGTGACAATCATGTATGCAATGAAATGTACGAGACACGATGTTGATCGACCATATTCGGAGAAGTTCACTATGAGTCGGTGAAAACATCTTAAAGTGCTTAACCTAAGCACTAAGGATGTGATCATATTCATGGTGGGTCCAATTAAAACTAGAGGGCTTTACAGACTCAAGTTTTTCGAGACGCACTAAGAAGACGTAAAAATCCACTTTAAGGTAAAGTGTTATCTTGAATGAAGGTGCGTTGAATTGAAAGGTTCCAAACAAAGAAGAGTTCTTTGGTTTAGTAATAAAGACAAAGTATATAGCTATAAATGAAGTCTATGAGTTGATTGTTTGGATTAAAAGTTCATTACAGAACTAGGAATAGTTCCTAAGTCTCATCTTGGATCTAAACATGTGTTGTGGCACTTTCATTTGATTATTAGAATCATTGAAAGATGGAAATCACTATAGAGATAATGGACTCTCATGAACAACATTACATATCCATTAACTAAAGCTTATCCAACAGCAGGATAATCGTCACTTAAAGAAGAAGAGTATGAGTTACCATGACGATTGGCTTTAGTGCAAGTGGGAGATTGAAAGTAGTATGCACACAAGCCAATCATGTTTGATGATAAAGCATATACTTTGTAACAATCTTATTCATTTATTAATAAAAAGTATTAATTTATTAAAGGCTTTTAATTATCTACATGATCTTGCTTTTTATAATATGTGATAAACCCATAGTTTTAAGCAATGCTTTTAGAATAATGATGATGATCATTCTAATGAGATCTAAATTCTTAGAAAGCTTAAAACTAAAATAGTTCCCAATCATTGGATTACTAAATTGGGGATTAGTGAATCCGGGATAGATTGGTACATACGTCGTTCTTTTCATTGGATGAGGATGATTGATCTCATGATCATTTGTGTGGAGACACTAAAGCAAGTATGTAGTGTCTTATTAGAGAATAAGTTCACTTGAATGTGGCTCGCTAAGGAATACCGATGGAGTTTTACTTGCTGTCAATAGGAATTCTGTAGTGATAGTAGTCAAGTGATCCTTGGACTTGAGATCATCATAGTATCTTGTGTATGATGAGTTATACTTTGACTTATTCCTTAAGACCCTTAGGGTATATCAAAGGGTATGCTTGGGTATAATAAGTTGTACATGGAGATAATGTATGATCAATAAAGAATCTACCACTTCTAATAAAAGAAGAGAATGTCCTATGTGATTCGATAAATGACAACCCAAAGAGTCCTTGGCGAATGCGTAATGAAATTAGAAAGGAGTTTCTAATTTGCATTATTTGAGTTGTGCATTTAAGGATCGAAATACATATAATTAAATAAAATAAGACTTGACAAGAATTCCATGTCCTTATATTTAATTGGGACATTGTATGGTGGAAGGATTGAATTGTATGATAACTATTTACTCAAAGGTTCTTTTATGATTAATGTTAAAATCTATATTATCCGGAAAGTCGTTGATCATTAGGGAGGCTTATCCCTATTGTAGAATAAATATTATTTATTTAAATAAATTAATTGTTTAATTTATTTATTTAAATAAGATTAGAATTGTTCTAATTGATTTATTCACAACCTAGGTTTAATATGGAGAACCTAAAGGGTCACACCATAAAAGGAAGAATAATTATTTAAGAAGTTAATGGCATAATCGTAATAATATATTATGTATATTTAATTTAATCTATGGTGATAGAATAAATTAAATAACTTAATATTTATTATTTAATATTTTAGAAATATTAAATATAAATTAATAAGAGGAGTCTTATTAATATTATTACAATTATTATTATTTTAATTTCTAAAAGAGTTTAGGAATTAATTTAATATAAGTACTCTCATTTATTCCTAATTGGATTAGGAAGGAAAATTAGTTAAAGGAGTTTAATTAATTATCCCTAATAAGATTAGGGAGCTTAATTAATTAAAAGAATTTAATTAATTAAATAAAACCCAATTCCTTAATTGTTAAGATGGGTTGCCCACATCTATAAATAAGAGGAGTCTTATTATGGGTGGTGGGGGTGGTTGACTTTTATAACATACGACATAATTCCAATTTGTTGGAGAGTACGCCCTTTTTCTATAGAGATAGGAAAACTAGGGTTTGAGCCAATACCCCTTCTTCTTGAATTCCTATTCTTCCTTGGTGGATTACCTCTAGAGGCCAAACACATGGGTGGCTAACGTTGATCAAAGGAAGGAACCAAACCCGGTGGATTCAAGTTGAACGCGAAAAGGATTGGAGGTGAACTTGTACCTGAGGAAGCTCGATCTTCAAGGGTATGATTTTATTCTTTATCTTTTCGTTTAATTAATAATTGTGCATAAAGGGTGATCCGGATTTATGGTTTGTAATATTTTTTTTAAACTCTGATTTTACACGCTTCCGCTAATTTTTGCAATTTGATTGCGTTCTTGAATATTACAAACCTAACATTAACATGCTAGAAATGGTAACCACTTCGGTGGTAATCATGGCAAAGACAGTAAAAATAGACATTTCAAGAAAAGGAGATTCGACAATGATGGAAAGACGTCAGCACCAGCACCCGTTGTTAAGGAAAGAGAACGACCACCTATCATATGCTTCAAATGCGAAGGGGAGGGACACATCACCAAAGCTGTAATACCAAAAACGTGTTACAATTATGGAAGAGAAGGTCACCTAGCTAGATTTTATCGTATAGGGAAGCCAAGTTCAGTTGGAATGGTGACACCAAATGCCATCCCAGACAAGTCAAAACCAGTAGTTCAAGGGAGAGCGTTTGTTGTGACCTCCCAGAAAATAAGGAACCCGAACGAGGTCATCACGGGTAAACTTATCATAAACTCTAGCGAAGTATATACCTTATTTGCTATCGGTTCTACCCATTCTTTTATTTCTCCTAGTTGCGCTCAACGTTTAAATTTGACTCCGGAGAAATTAGACTTTGACTTATCTGTTGAAACTTCGTTGGGAGAAACCTTCATTACATCTACTGTTTATAAGTCTTATTTGGTTCAAATCGGTACCCTCACATTACCTGTTAATCTTATTTCATTGAAAATACTTGCATTTGACGTAATTCTAGGGATTGATTGGTTAATTACTCATCATGTAAAAATTGATGTAAGCTTTCATATTCCTAACCAACCTATTATGCGAATTCAAAGTACCAAACCATTAAAATCAATCATTGTCATCTCAAGCCATAAAGCTATTCGTTTATTGAAAAACGGATGTCAAGCTTTCTTAGCTCATGTCACGGATTTAAACAAAAATACGTCAGTTTTGAATGATATTTCTATTGTTAATTAATTTCCTGACGTATTCCCTGAAGAACTTCCTGGCCTGCCCCCAGAGCGTGAAATTAAATTTTGTATCGACCTTGAACCTAGTACAAAACCCATTTCCAAAGCCCCATATCGAATGGCTCCTATTGAACTTCAGGAGTTAAAAACCCAACTATAGGAATTATTAGACATCAGTTTCATTCGTCCTAGTATGTCCCCTTGGGGTGCTCCTGTTCTATTCGTGAAGAAGAAAGATGGGAGTATACGACTTTGTATTGATTATCGGGAGTTAATTCATGTCACCATCAAAAATAGGTACCCGTTGCCTCGCATTGATGACTTGTTTGACCAGTTGCAAGGCGTCAAATTCTTTTTAAAGATCAATCTTCGTTCCAGTTATCATCAGTTAAAGATTAAAACCGATGACATTTCAAAGACTGCTTTCAGAACTCGGTATGGGCATTACGAATTCTTAGTCATATCTTTTGGATTGACTAATGCTCATGCTGCCTTCATGGATATGATGAACCTAGTATTTAAGGAATATTTGGATCATTTTGTAGTTGTCTTTATTGATGACATTCTCATATATTCCAAAAGCCGTGAAAATCATGAGCAACACTTGAGGTTGATACTCCAAAAGCTTCGTGAAAACAAGCTATATGCCAAGTTGAACAATTGCGAGTTCTGGCTTGAGGAAGTTGCATTCCTTGGGCACGTGATATCAAATCATGGGATATCTGTTGACCCAGTAAAGATTGAAGCAATTCAAAGCTGAGAGCAACCTAAATCAGTGACCGAAGTACGTAGCTTTCTCGGCTTAGCTGGTTATTATTGGAGATTCGTAGAAGGGTTTTCTCGAATCGCTACTCCATTAAATCAGCTGACTCGAAAAGATACAAAATTCGGTTGGAGCGAGGAATGTGAGAAGAATTTTCAAGAACTTAAGAGGAGACTCATTTCAGCACCTGTTCTGACAATATCATCTGGTTCGGAGGGATTTTTCATCTACAGTGATGCTTCAAGCAAAGGGTTAGGATGTGTTCTCATGCAACATGGGAAAGTCATAGCATATGCCTCTCGACAACTCAAAGAATATGAGAGGAATTATCCTACTCATGATCTAGAGTTGGCAGCTGTTGTCTTCGTACTTAAAATTTGGAGGCATTATCTGTATGGGGAGAAAGTGGAGATCTATACGGATCATAAAAGCCTCAAATATTTCTTCACTCAAAAGGAACTCAACATGCGACAGCGAAGTTGGCTTGTACTATTGAAAGATTATGATCATACCATTCAATACCATCTTGGAAAAGCGAACGTGGTAGCTGACGCATTGAGTAGAAGATCATATACGGGTACGAGTGCGATATTGTCAACACAAAGGCCCATTTTATATGACTTGTAAAGGATGGAGATAGAGTTAAAGACTCCAGGGACTAACGTGATGATGGCAAATATACGAGTTAAGCCGACTTTAATCGATAAAGTTAAAGTTGCTCAAGATGCAGACCTGGAGCTGATGCGTATGAAGAAGAAAGTGTAAGAAGGTGCTATCCCGGAAGCAAGAATCGATGAAGAAGGAATACTTAGAGTCAACTCCAGACTTTGTATTCCTAACGACCTTGATTTAAAGTATAAAATCATGATGAAGGCGCACAACACACCGTTTGTAATCCATCTTGGGAGTACCAAAATGTATCATGATCTTCGACATACATTTTGGTGGAGCAATATGAAGAGAGAGATCGTGGAGTTTATCTCAAGGTGTTTAACTTGTCAACGTTAGGAGTGATCATTCGGTTATAACCGAACCGAATAAGCTATTCAGTTATAATCGAAAACCGAAGTAATGCTAATTTTACTATCTGAAGCAAAAACTGAAATTTGGTATTAACCGAATTACCGAATACCGAATTCCCGAATTATAATTTTGGTAATTCAGGTAAAAACCGAATCAGCATCCAACAACAAAGTAAAAATTACAAAGAATTCAAAGAAATTAACGGTTTAACAATCGTCCAACAACAAAGTAAAATTACAAAGACCTACAAAAGATTACTTTTAAAAATTACAAAGAAGAATAAGTCAACAACTAACAAGCCCAAACACAAAGCAGTAACCCATAGTTCATGTCATTACATTATTAGTCTATTACAGTAAGTCAGTCTAGCAGTCTCCTACAAGCACCTAACAAGCATATTACAAACTGTTCCAGTCTGGTAGTCTCCTACAAGCAGCATTAGCATCAATAATTCAGCATCAACAAAGCTCCAGCCTGGCAGTCTGCATCAACAAGCATCAATCTGCATCATAGCACCCTGTCAACAAAATATAGCCAAGGGCAAAACCAAGTTTGCTTATCTAATGTGACTATCAATTCCTTGATAAACTTTTTCATATATCACAAAAATACTACTACTACAAGGAAACAAAATGCAACCCTATCAAGCTACATACACTTGACAGCATACATAACAGAAATTAGGTAAAGTCTATTTTAAGAACAAAGTTGACAAATTTATCACACTTGACAGCATACATAACAGTCAGTTGACAACATACATAACAGTCTATTCTGTTGCACCTTACCTGATAATGTTTTAGGAATCAGTTTGGTCCAAGACCCTAGATTATTCACCAATAATCACTTTAACTTAATCTTCCTTTTCCTAATGATAAAATTAGCCAGTCACAGACCTTACTGAACAAAGCTGAATTCCATTAATTCCAATTTGATACAGTCATCAAATACCTTCTGAGCTGAATTAATGTCACTACACAGTCAGTTTTAACCAAACTGCTTTGCCAATTTAAGTGTATAGATATTCAAAACTAATAGCAGATATTACAAACTACTTTCTCTAGAGAAAACAGTTGTGAAAAACTGAAAGTGATTGAGAAAACAGTTGTTAAATTAGTACCTAACATATTTGTAAACCAGTAGGCAGATTTCCACTTGGGATTAGTTCAATCTGCAAAAGGAAAAATGACATACAAATGCATCAAATTATAGACACATAAAAGCAAGACAAAACTATAATCAAAATGCTTAAAATTGAATTGCAATGATGAATCGAGAGACAAATTTACCTCATTAATCAAGTTGAGTCACGGAAACATTGGCATCATTAGTAACAAGGCTCAAGTTGGATATTGCTAAAAATTAAAAAATATAATTAAACACATGATTTTTAACAAACAATTGTTTTATTAGTTCAATAAAATAAACAAAAACAATAATTATTACCACACTCAAATTCGGCAAAGTCGATATCTTCCTCCACATCAATACGATTCTTCACTTTAACCCAATCTTGAGAACATATGAGAGCTTCCACCATATTAGGAGACAATGAACTCCTAAATGCATCAAGAATGCGTCCCCGGTGCTAAATGTGGACTCCGAAGCAACGGTAGAATTGGGAATAGCCAACACATCACGGGCAATACGTGCAAGGATAGGGAATCTTGCATTATTAACTTTCTACCATCCCAAAATATCGAAAGTCTCATCAACTTCTTCAACATCTTCACTTAAATACTTGTCCAATTCAGATTTGTCTCCAAGTATAACTCCGGTTCAACTCCTTTTAAACTCTTCTATAATTCTATTTGTATTTTGGGATTCCATTGAACTAGAACCTTGGGATGACATTGACATATTACTTAAACTTGATTTTCCACTTTCTTGAGTTGAATACTTTTTCCTGTACTCATTAAACAGATCTTCCATTGATATCTTCACACCATCGGCAATCTCCATCCCAGTGGCCTTCTTACTTGATTGATATTCTAAATTCCTATATTCATTATCAATATCAAAGTGAAGATCTATTTCCAAACCCTCCAACGGATTTTCAACTTCAATTTCACCATTTCCATACATTCTTCCTAAACCAAATTGAACAAAGCTCAACTTATACCGAGGATCAAGTACAACGGGAATATATAACAACATATTCATTTTTGTAACATCTCCCCAATACTTATCATATTTCATTTTCATTGCCTTGGCCATTTTTTGCAATTCTATATCATTGCTTCTTTCCTAGTCATTCAAAATAATATAAGTGTCACATATTTCAAGAAATGCATTATTTGATGTGACATAAGATGAGCCCGAAATACGCACAGTGAGATTATAAAAATGTTTTAAAAATCCAACAAACAATTTGGCCCTATTCCAATCCGAGTCCGTTGGAATATTTTTGCCCCCCATCTCTTTTTCAAAGCCACGATCTTTAAACCCAAATCGATCAAAAGCTTCCTGGTATTTTAAGGCCGCACTTAACATCAAGTAAGTTGAGTTCCATCTAGTTGGGAAATCTAGACTTAAGCCTTTCTTATCTTCAATACCACAAAACTCAATACATTCCTTAAATGACTTGACCCTATCTGGAGATTGTTTTGCATACTTCACTGCACGCCTAATTATTTCAATAGATTTCTCAATCAACTTCAACCCATCATTCACAACAAGATTAATAATGTGAGCTATACATCTCCTGTGAATGAATTTACCACCTAAGACATTGGTTTTCCAGTATGTACATCTATCTCTCAAGTAAGCCACCGCAGTATCATTTGAGCTAGCATTATCTACAGTGAGTGTCATAACTTTAGAAAGTCCCCACTCAATTAGACAAGACTCAACCGTTTTCCCCAATGTCCTTCCCCTTATGACTTGTGATGGTTCAAAAATTCAAGATTTTCTTATGCAATTTCCAGTTTTCATCAATAAGATGAGCAGTAACACACATATAATTCAAACGTTGATTAGAAGTCCAAGAGTCAGTTGTGAGGCAAACACATTCACAATGTTTTCTAAGGATTGTTTTCAACTTACTCTTCTCATTCTCATACAAACGAATACAATCTCTAGCAAATGTAAAACATGAAGGCAATTGAAACCTAGGACAAGCAACTTGCATAAGTCTTTTAAAACCCTCCTTCTCAACATGTTTGAAAGGAAGTTCGTCTACAATAAGATGGTGAACCACGGCTGCCCTAACCGCTTCTTGGTCAAACCTCCAAGAAGTGAGTGTACCCTCACATGCCCCTCCCTCTCCCTCACCCTCTTTAATCCCAACAAGTTGGGGTTGAGATTTGTCCATGTTGATAGGATTCTTTTTACAAGTTCTAAAGTGATTTCTTAAAGAAGTAGTGCCATTTGAGGATGAATCAGCAGCTAATTCTTTTTCACAATAAGTACACTTACCTTTGATGACATTACCATCCTTATCTTTCACGGGAATGAAGTTCCCCTCAGTCCACACCTTGGATCTAGGTGCCATCCTTTTTCTTGGCCCCTTTACACTTTCTGAGTGTCCCGTAGTTTTTGTACTTGTCGTGGGTTCTTTTGACCGGGCTCAGATTGGTGGGAACATTCGTCATTTGCCTCTCTTCCATCTCCAATTGGATCAAGGTCATCAAGGTTAGGCTCGTCCGTATCATCCACCATGTGCAAATCATTTAAAAGACTTGACATCATCTACAAATGTCAAACAAAAAAAGACCAAAATCAGATGTATAATCTCATGATTTCTATCAATCATACATATAAATCATACATTTTGTCTGTCTCATGATTCAACAGTACTCCTAGTAAAGCATATAATAAGCCCTAAATGCAATCCTAGGCCTAGCTAATGGTAAAATGATTGCATAATATAAGCTCAAACAAGTTGCAGAAAATGATTGCATCTCAAAAAATTGGTATCTGCTATTCTAGGACTCACTAACATATCTTCTACTTTATCTATATCTCTATATATATGTCCACATGTATATGCACTGATCAAGTTATTGTAGACATGCCTCGAAAATCGAAATAAACAAGATAGATGAAGAGAAATAATGAGCAAAAATAGATTGAACACTGCAGTCGGCAGTCGCCAGTCATACAACAAAAATCAGATCAAAACCCTAAGTCCTAACTAACAAAATCAGATCGAATACCCATAAAAGGGTTCAAATCAAACATAGATGTAAGTAAACATACCGAAATCAACTGAAGTTTGAAGTAAACATACCGAAATCAACTGAAGTCTGAAGGCGTGGACCGCGTGCCACATGGTTCAACTGAAGTCGTAAGAGAGTCAAGAGTCTTTTGAAATTAAAGGAGTCTGTCGAGCTCGAGAGGCAACTAGGCAAGCAACTGAAGTCGTAACTCGTAAGGGAGACAAGGAGTACTAGAGTAGTCGACTGTCGAGAGGCAGTGAAGAATGGATTCTCAGATCTGAAACTTAGGAGCCGACTCGGTCACTTAGGTAGTTAGGTTAGGACTTAGGACTCCTGATTCCAGAATGGCTGAATGAGATAATAATAATATTATAAAATTAATATTTTTAATAATTAAGGTTCGGTTATTCGGGTATCCGAATAACATGTTTTTGAAAACCGTAACCGTAACCGAATAATGAATAATAATTCGGATATAACCAAAATTGTAAAAAAAACCAAAAAACCAAAATAATTCGGTTAAAATATTTCAGTTCGGTTTGGTAGTTTGGTTTTATCCGTTTTTTTCTCACTCCTAGTCAATGTGTCAAGGCGGAGCATCAAGTACCAAAAGGTCCATTGAAACCACTTGAAATTACAGAATGGAAGTGGGAGCACATTACTATGGATTTCATTACTGGTCTTCCCAAGGTTTCTCAAGGCATAGATGCAATTTGGGTAATTGTTGATAGATTGACCAAATCTGCTCATTTCTTACTTATACGAGAAACTTATACACTTGAACGTCTTGCTCGTATGTACATAAATGAGATTGTAAGACTGCATGGTATGCCAGTATCCATAGTTTCTGATCGAGACCCAATATTCACTTCACGATTTTGGGTTAGTTTGCAAAAAGCTATGGGCACGGATTTACGATTTAGTTCGGCATATCATCCTAAAACGGACGGGCAGTTGGAGAGGACTATTCAAACTCTTGAAGATCTATTAAGACTCTGTGTCCTTGACTTCAAGGGAAGTTGGGACAAGTTCTTGCCATCAGTGGAATTCTCATACAACAACAGTTATCAAGCAAGTATCGACATGGCTCCATTTGAGGCGTTGTATGGAAGAAAATGTCATTCTCCAGTATGATGGGACGAGGTGGGTGAAACAACGTTGTTGGGACCGAATTTGGTACGTATGACTACGAAAAAGATTTAAATGATCCGGCAACGTATAAAGACCTCACAAGATCGACAAAAGAGTTATGCTGATCTTCATCGAAAAGACGTGGAATTCAATGTTGGAGAGCATGTGTTGTTACGTGTGGCACCATGGAAAGGAGTTACGAGATTTAAAAAGAGAGGAAAGCTCAATCCTCGATTCATTGGCCCATTTGAAATCCTTGACCGAGTAGGAACTGTAGCCTATAGACTCGCCTTACCGCCAAGTATGTCTCGTGTTCATAACGTTTTTCACATATCCATGTTACATAAATATGTGGAAGACCCAAACCACATTATTGAGTTAGAACCAGATGAAATAGCGGAAGATTTAACGTATGAAGAGGTTCCTTTTAAAATGTTGGATAAGAAGGAACATATTCTACGCTCCAAGGTTATACCTCAAGTCAAAGTTTTGTGGAGAAACCACGATGTTGAGGAAATGACCTGGGAGTTAGAATCTGAAATGAGATCAATGTATCCTCACCTCTTCGTCATACCAGGTATGTACCCTAATTTTGAGGGCGAAATTTCATAAGAAGGGGAGGTTGTAAGACCCCAACTTTCATAAGAAGGGGAGGTTGTGGGTAATATTTATAAATTTTGCAAAGTACGCAAGTTGTTATATTATATTCGATTGGTCGGGGAATATTCATTTTAACAGGGAATATTCATACGACGGCACAACCATTGGTGGACCCCACAGTGGAATTATTGTCGGAGTTAGAAATGACAGAAATATCTTTTTATAAAAGTAACGGCAGAAGTTTTACCGTTAACTGTTAAATTACCCAGTGATGAAAAGTAAAGTAATACGCGTGGTTGCACAGTAGCACACAGTATTGATTATTGATGCTTACGTGAGAAGTCACACAATTTTGTTCAATTATTGCTACAGTAATTGCTGCATAGTATCTCACATTATTTGATTCAATTATTGTCAATATCTAATATATTAGTAAATCAATAATTGAGACTACAAAGTTACTAATATTATTATTTGCAATATTGACGATGTCTAGAAGTTCTGTTAAGGAGATGTTTGGTCACCTAATTACGCACCAATAGGGAGAAATCCTTATTGGAAAGCCCCCTCTTTCCTGGGAACGACCTGGTTGTTAAATATTGCGAATTATAATAATGATGATTAATGTTGTTAAAAATATTGAGGAATTTTTATGAAATATTTGTTATAAATTTTGCTTATTATTTGGACCCCCATTTTTTAAATAATCAGAAGGAAGTTATAAAGTATATATATATATACGTATTATATAATATATATATATATATATATATGTATAACATGTGTGTGTACAGTGAATGTGGGTGAGTGGGTGGTGGTGGATGAAGTTTGGCAGGATATGTGATGTTTTTTTCAAAGCTTGCACCTTATTGGTTGAAAAATTCCATAATGCTATCAAACATATGAATAAGGCCATTTTCTCATTGGTTAATGTCCTTAACTTATCATGTGATAGTTTTTTTTTCTCTTTTAATTGGCCAGCACCAAATATTGATAAACCCGTGAACTTCGTTCGAATTTATATACTGTGCGTCCGTGATTTTTCCTAAATAGTATCCTTCCATTCTCCTATAAATATGATGCTTAGTTAGAATTGAAAATCACACCAGAATCAGAGAATTCTTCTTCTATAATATTGAGCGTAGAAAATAGTGAAAGTTTTCTTCAAGAATATCCCAGCTATAACAGTTGGAATACTCTTCTTTTCAAGGTAAGGGATGTTAATTTTGTTCAATATTCGCTTGAAATAATATTTTTTTCCATACTCTGTAGTATGTAAGTAATATTATTTCGTTTTAGATTTTGAATTCTATACTCATTTTGTTAAAGTTTTGACTTCTATACTCCATGAAATTAGTAGAATATCCTTGATATTTGCGCTTCATCCAGTATCTTTTCATGAAAATATTATTCTGGACATTCTTGATAAGTTTTAGTTTTTTTCATGCCGGAGTACTATTCACGGGGTACTATTCACCCGGAGTACTATTCATGATAAAAATTGATTCGTTTTTGGTCCAAATTATTTTTGGTACAATATAAATCTTGAATTTTACTCCACAAAGCAGTATCATGTTGACAATTTGGGCATTATTGAATTCTGAATAAATTAATTTATAAATCTTTAAAAATTTATCTTTTGCTTTCTTTTAATTGAATTCTTATATCATTGTCATCATCCTCATGCTTATATTGTTATGAAAGTTATCTTTGGCCGTAGTGCATAGATGGACTTGGTATGATTATGACCAAGGATTATTCGGTATAATCATGACCATAATGTTACAAAAGATGTGATAAAAGTCCTCATTGGCCCGTAGTGCATTGATGGACAGTTGTTGGCATGATCATGACCATCGGTGAAAACACGAATATCCTTGGCCCATAGTGCATGGATAATTTGTGGTCATGACACTAATGAACATACTTAGCCGTAGTGCAGGGGTGATTCGATGATGTGAATTATTTATTAAGCTGAGTCTCAGCGATAAAACTGTTGATAAACTTTTTAAATCATAGAAGATAGTAGAATTCATGTTCTACTTGACACTTCTAATGTTTTGCTTATTCCGCTGCAGTTAAACTTGATGTTTATTATATTTTATCGCTTTAACACTGTTGAAGGCTAACAATAATTTATTCTGCATTATTTTAGTCATAATATTTCTTACTGGGCTAGTTGAGCTCACCTTTTGCTTTCATTGTTCTCTTCAGAAAATGAGAATATTGATGGGACTAGTCGGGGAACGGATTGACGGTCCAGATGGTAGCTTTAGTAGTCCTCACAATTTTGTGAAATAGTGTGACAATAAATGTAATGAGGACTTATTTTGAGTTTTAATACTGTCTAGATGACAATATTTGTATTAAAACTCACAGCTCATGTTGTATAATTAAGTTTGTATTTGTATTCAGTACCATGTATTTGGCGACTCAGAATGGGTGATGTATACCTATTTTAGGGGCGTCACAGCTACTGTGCAACCACGCGTATTACTGTATTTTAACTACCGGATATTCCAACAGTGTTAACGGTAATAACTACGCCGTTATTTGTAAAAACTCAAACTTGTCATTTTCTTCATCCGATAGTTTTCATTTATGGGGCCCACAAATGGCTGCACCGTTGTGCGAATATTCCCCGACAACAAGAATATTCCACGACCAAACGAATATTCCCCAACAACAATGAATATTTTATAACCACTTGCTTATTTTGTAAAATTTGCACATTTCACCCATAACCAAAGCATTATATCAAATTAACACCTTATTATTCACAATAATAATTAGAGAAAATTTGATTTTATTTATAAAAAGTTGGGGTCTTACAACCTCCCCTCTTTATAAAATTTCGTCCTCAAAATTGACGTACGTATCTGGTATTTCAAAAAGGTGAGGATACCTCGTTTTCATTTCTGATTCTAACTCCCAGATTATTTCTTCAATGGCATGGTTCCTCCACAAAACCTTAACTTATGGTATAACCTTAGTGCGTAGGACATGCTCTTTCCTATCTAAGATCTTAATAGGTATCTACTCGTACGTTAAATATTCGGCTATCTCGTCCGGTTCTAACTCAATAATGTGATTCGGGTCTTTCACATATTTACAAAGTACAGATATGTGAAAAATATTATGAACACGAGACATGCTTGGAAGTAATGCGAGTCTATAGGCCACATTTCCTATTCGATCAAGAATTTTAAATGGACCAACTAATCGTGGATTGAGCTTTCCTCTCTTCCCAAATCTTGTAACTCCCTTCCATGGTGCAACACGTAACAATACATGATCCCCAATATTAAATTCCACGTCCTTTCGATGAAGATTCACATAACTCTTTTGTCGATCCTGTTTCATTTATATACGTTGTCAAATCATTTGGATCTTCTTTATAGTTATGCTTACCAACTCTGGTCCCAACAATGTTGCTTCTCCCACCTCCCCAACATACTGGAGAGCGACACTTTCGTCCATACAACACCTCGAATGGGGCCACACCTATACTTGCCTGATAACTGTTGTTGTAGGAGAATTCCACCAATAATAGGTACTTATCCTAACTCCCTTTGAAATCTAAGACACAGAGTCTTAATAGATCTTCAAGATTTTGAATAGTCCTTTCTGATTGCCCGTCCGTTTGAGGATGGTATGCTAAACCAATCAGAACTGCGCTCATAGCTTTCTCGCAAGCTAACCCAAAATCGTGAAGTGAATCTTGGGTCACGATCCAAAACTATGGATACTGGCATGCCATGCAATCACACAATTTCATTTACGTACATACTAGCAAGACGTTCAAGGGAATAAATCTCCCGTATAGGCAAGAAATGGGCGGACTTGGTTAATCTATCAACAAGACCCAAATCGCATCTATGCCTTGAGAAACCTTGGGAAGACCCGTAAAGAAATCCATGGTAATGTGTTCCCACTTCCATTTTGGAATCTCAAGTGGTTGCAATGGACCTTTTGGCACTTGATGCTCCGATTTTACACGTTGACAAGTTAAACACCTCGAGATAAACTCCGCGATCTCTATCTTCATATTGCTCCACCAAAATGTATGTCGAAGATCATGATACATTTTGGTATTCCCAGGATGGATTGCAAACGGTGTGTTGTATGCCTCCATCATGATTCTATGCTTCAAGTCAGAATCGTTAGGAACACAAAGTCCGGAGTTGACTCAAAGTATTCCTTCTTCATCGATTCTTGCTTATGGAACAGCACATTCTTGCACTTTCTTCTTCATACGCATCATCTCCATGTCCGTAGCTTGAGTGGCTTTAACTTTATCGATTAAAGTTGGTTCTACTCGTATATTTGATATCATCACGTGGGTACTTGGTGCCTTTACCTCTATCTTCATCCTTTGCAAGTCATACAAGATGGGCCTTTGTGTTAATAACATCGCACTCGTACCCGCATATGATCTTCTACTCAATGCGTCAGCTACCACGTTTGCTTTTCCAAGATGATATTGGATGGTATGATCATAATCTTCAATAAATGCTAACGTCGTTGCCGCATGTCGAGTTCCTTTTGGGTGAAGAAATATTTGAGGCTTTTATGATCTCAGATAGATCTCAACTTTCTCCCATATAGGTAGTGTCCCCGCATCTTCAACGCTGCAACGATCACCGCTAACTCCGCATCATGAGTAGGATAATTCCTCTCATATTCTTTGAGTTGTCGCGAGGCATAAAGCTATGACTTTCCCATGTCAGCATGAGAACATATCCTAACCCTTTGCTCAAGCATCGCCAGAGATAACAAATCCATCCGAACAAGATGGTATTGTCGAACAGTCTTAGAAATGAGTCTCCTCTCGAGCTCTTGGAAACTCTTCTCGCATTCCTCATCAATATATTTATTTTGTATCTTTCCGAGTCAGCTGAGTTAACGGAGTAGCGATTCTAGAAAATCCTTCCACGAATCTCCGATAATAACCAGCTAAGCCCAGAAAGCTACGTACTTCGGTCATCGATGTGACGCCCCCAAAATAGGTATACATCACCATTCTGAGTCGCCAAATACATGGTACAGAAACAAATACAACTTCAGTAATACAATTGTTGTGCAAAATACGACAACACATATACTGTGAGTTTGAATACAAATATTGTCTAATAGACAAGATACAAACTCTCGTAAGGAGTCCTCATTACAATTATTGATACACTATTTTACAAAATAGTGAGGACTACCAAAATAACTATCTTGAATCATCACTCCATACCCCGACTAGTTCCTGCTAAATTCTCTCCTCCTGAGAAGAACGATGGAACAAAAAGGAAAAGGGTGAGCTCAACTAGCCCAGTGAAGAATATTATGACTAAGATAATATACAACAAATTATCATTAGTCTTCAACAGGGAAAAATCGATAAAATATAATGATAACAAGTTTTAGATCAACAATCTGCAATGAAACAACAATCCATTAGAAGAGTCAAGTAGAAAGAATTCTACTATCTTCTAAGATTTAAAAGTCCATCATCAATATTTTATCCCTGTAACATCAATCAATATACATCTTGAATCAAGTATTCATCTTTGCACTACAGGCTAAAGATATTCATTTGTATCACGAGTTGGTCATGTTCATCTCAACACTTGTTCATCTTTGCACTACGGGCCAAAGATATTCATTAGATAATCATTCATCTTTGCACTACAGGCCAAAGATATTCATTAGGTAATCATTCATCTTTGCACTACAAGCCAAAGATATTCAGTAATATCATTATTTAGGACTGAGGATGATGAAAAATATCTTAAAGAAAATAAATCCAGTGAGATAAAAGATCAAAGATTAGGGATTAGTACTTTAGTTTATCCAAGTTCAAAAATACTCCATAATAATCAATTGTGAAGCAGAATTCAAAAATAAAGATCAAAACATGGATACAATCAAAGATAGTAACCATAATAGACATCTTGGACAAAAAGGAGAAAATTTCATTTTTCTATTGAATAAGATCAGATTCGTGAATAAAGGTCAGATATCGTGAATAAAGTCGATACGTGAATAGTAACCCCAACACAAAAAGGTAGAAATTCCACAATAAAATTCATACCAATATTTCTAAGATAATGATATTGAAAGAATAACATCATTAGAAAGAAAATAACACCCCTTACCTCAAAATATCAGTACTTCTGATCGAAATATCGGTATAAGGCTGAAGGAAACTTGCACTGATGAATAGAAACTTACAAAGTATCTAAATACTCACAAAATAAGCTCGATAATATAGAGAGAGAAAGAGAGAATTTGTTTCTGGTGTAATTTTCAATTCTAACTAAGCACCCTATTTATAGAAAAATGCTTAAAACGCCATAGCAGACTAACTGCTACCTGATGGCTTTACCTGCTACTATTCAAACCCACCACTTTTGAAACTAAATTTCAGCACATTTCATTACTCACCAACCAAAAGTGGGGCCCACCATATTTTTAATAAAAATATTTTATTTTTCGAAACTTCAACAATTCATAATAAATAGCCCTTTTATCAGAAAAATTCGAATCTCATATGCTTTCCATAGGAAATTTAATTCTCTACGACTTTGTAAGTTTAATTTTTTTCAAATTTCAAACAAAAAATGATCGAAATCCACATACAGACGATTTTCAAAACCTCCATTCCGATAAAATACTGATAAAACACCTCAGCATTAATTCCTTCATTTATAACCACATAAAATAAATATATCCATCATTTATATCCACATAAAATAAATATTTTCTTTTCATATAAATCAATAACTAATTATTCACAAATAATATTACAGAATCACAATTATGACAATCAGGTCGTTCCCAGGAAAGAGGGGGCTTTCCGATAAGGATTTTTCCTTATTGGCGCGCAATTAGGTGGCCAAACCCCTTTCCTTGATAGAACATCCTTAGATATTGCCAATAATGTTATCTAATAATATTATTCAAATAATATGAATTATTAATCTGATAATGGAGATACTGTGCAGCGACAATTATTGAAATAATAATATAAAATACCAACGCAGTAATTATTGAACTAATAAAATAAAATATTGAACAGTAATTACTGTAACAATTATTGAGTAGTGACTTCTTACGTAAGAATCAATAATTTCAAAAATACTGTGCAATACCGTGTGCTATTGTGCAACCACGCGTATTACTGTATTTTAACCACCGGGTATTCCAACAGTGTTAACGGTAACCATTACACCGTTATTTATAAAAACTCAAACTTGTCATTTTCTTCATCTGACAGTTATCCGTTATGGGGACCACAAATAGTTGCGTCGTCGTACGAATATTCCCTGAAAAAATGAATACTTTATAACCACTTGCTTATTTTGTAAAATTTACATATTTCACCCATAACCAAAGTATTATATCAAATTAACACTTTATTATTCAAATTAATAAATAGAGGAAATTTGATTTTATTCATTAAAAAGTTGGGGTCTTACAACCGACTTCGGTTGCTCCCAACTTTGTATTGCTTCAATCTTCGTCAGGTCAACATATACTCCATGTTTTGACACCACGTGCCCAAGGAATGCTACTCCCTCAAGCCAGAACTCGCATTTCTTCAGCTTGGCATATAGCTTGTTGTCACGAAGCCTTTGAAGTACTAGCTTTAAATGGTGCTCATGATCTTCACGACTTTTGGAATAGATGAGGATGTCATCAATAAAGACAACAACGAACTGATCCAAATATTCCTTGAAGACACGGTTCATCATATCCATGAAAGCTGCATGAGCATTAGTCAATCTAAAAGACATGACTAAGAATTCATAATGCCTGCATCGAGTTTCGGCGCCTTTGGAATATCCTCGCTTTTAATCTTCAGGTGGTGATATCCAGAACGAAGATCGATCTTTGAAAATAATTGTGCTCCTTACAACTGGTCGAACAAGTCATCAATGCGAGGTAGCGGATACCTATTATTGATGGTGACATGATTTAATTCCCAGTAGTCAATACAAAGTCGCATACTCTCGTTTTTCTTTTTTACAAATAAAAACAGAGCACCCCAAGGAGATGTACTTAGGACGAATGAAACCGATGTCCAACAACTCCTCGTAGTTGGACCTTTAACTCTGAAGTTCAATAGAGCCATTCGATATGGGGTTTTAGAAATGGGCTTTGTACCAGGTTCAAGGTCAATAAAGAATTCAACTTCACATTCTGGGGGTAGACCGGGAAGTTCTTCAGGAAATACGTCAGGAAATTCACTAACAACAGAAATATTATTCAAATCTGACGTGTTTTTATTCAAGTCCATGACATAGGCTAAGAAAGTTTGGCATCCATTTTTCAATAAACGAATAGCTTTATGGCTTGATATGACAGTGATTGACTTTAGTGGTCTGGTTGTTTGAATTCGTATAACAAGTTGGTTAGGAATATGAAAACTAATAACCTTACGAAAACAATCAATTTTAGCATGATGAGTGGTTAACCAATCAATCCCTAAAATCACATCAAATGCAAGTATTTTTAACGAAATAAGATCGGCAGGTAATGTGATGGTTCCAACTTGAATCAAGCAAGATTTATAAACAGTAGATGTAATGAAAGTTTCTCCTAACGGAGTCTAAACAGATAATTCAAGGTCTAATTTCTCTGGAGTCAAGTTTAAACGTTGAGCACAAGCAAGAGAGATAAAAGAATAGGTAGAATCGATATCTAATATGGTATAAACTTCGCAAGAGTTTATAATTAGCTTACCTGTGATCACCTCGTTCGGGTTTCTCGCGTTTTGGGCAGTCACGACAAATGCCCTTCCAGGAACAACCGACTTTGACTTGTCTGGGACATCCTTTGGAGTCACCATCCCTGTTGAACTTGGTTTCGCAACAAGACAATCTCTAGCTACATGACCTTCTTTTCCACATTTATAATGTGACGCCCCCAAAATTAGGTACACATCACCCATCTTGGGTCGTCAGATACATGGTACAAAATTCAAATACAACTTACTAATACAACTGTCGTGTGTACAATACTTACCAAAACATAACCGTGAGTTTGAATACAATTATTGTCTACTAGAGATTATACAAACTCAAAAGGAGTCCTCATTATAATTATTAACACACTATTTCACGAATAGTGAGGACTACTAATGCTATCCTTTGACCGTCACTCCGCTCCTCGACTAGTCCTAGTCTTATGTTTCTCATTTCAAGAGAACAAAAGAAAAGAAAGGGTGAGCTCAACTAGCCCAAAGAAGAAATATTATGACTAAGATAATGCGAGAATAAATTATCGTTAGCCTTCAATGATGTTAAACCGATAATATATAACAACATCAAGTTTAACTCTGCAGTGGAACAAGCAATCCATTAAAAGAGTCAAGTAGAGAATAAAATCTACTATCTTTTATGATTTAAAAGGTTTTTCATGACTTTTATCGGCGGGACTCGACTTAATAAATAATCCACATCATCGAATCACCCTGCAATACTACCAAGGATATTCTTGATACCGGGTTCAAGTCGTCGATACAAAATTCAATTTCACGCTCGGGGGTAGGCCGTAAGTTCTTCTGGGAATACGTCGGAAATTTATTAACAATAGAAATATCGTTCAAAACCGGCGTATTTTTTGTTTAAATATGTGACATGAGCTAAGAAAGCTTGACATCCGTTTTTCAATAAATGAATAGCTATATGGCTTGAGATGACCGTGATTGATTTTAATGGTTTGGTCGCTTGAATTCGCATAATAGGTTGATTAGGAATATGAAAGCTAACAACCTTACGAAAACAATCAATTTTTGCGTGATGAGTAGTTAACCAATCAATTTATAGAATCACGTCAAATGCAAGTATTTTCAATGAAATAAGATCTACAGTAAAGTGTGAGAATTACCGATTTGAACCAAACAAGACTTATAAACAGTGGATGTAATGAAGGTTTCTCCCAACGGAGTTTCCATAGATAAGTCAAAGTCTAATTTCTCCGGAGTTAAATTTAATCGATGAGCGCAAGTAGGAGAAATAAAAGAATGGGTAGAACCGGTATCAAATAAAGTATAGATTTCGTTAGAGTTTATGATAAGCTTACCCGTGATGACCTCATTCGGGTTCCTTGCTTTCTGGGAGGTCACAACAAACGCTCTCCCTTGCACTACCAGTTTTGACTTTTTTGGGACGGCCTTTGGTGCCTCCATCCTAGTTGAATTTGTCTTCTATGAACGATAAAATTGGGCTAAGTGACCTTCTCTTCCACAATTATAACATGCTTTGGACGACATCGCGCAGTTTGGACTGATGTGCCCCTCCCCTCCGCATTTGAAACATATGATAAGTGGTCGTTTCTCCTTCCTTAACGACAGTCTTTGGTCTTGACGTCTTTCCATCATTGTTGAATCTCCTCTTACGTCCATTCTTATTGTTTTGGCCCCGATTACCATCAAGTGGTTACTATTTCGCCCGCTGATTCCTCCACGCTTGTTGTCACCGCTCGATGATCGCTCTCCGCCAGGTATTATCATTTTGCCGGCCGCTTTCTCTTTTAGTTATATTGACTCGTTATCGCGCTCCACTAATCGAGCCCTATTTACAACATCCTAATATAAACACGCTTTATGAGAAATAAGATGTTGACGTATCTCCCGCTTCAAACCTCTTAAAAACATCCGTGTCATTTTCTCTTCATTATCCACCAAGTGGACGAAAAACCGGATAACTCCGCAAATTTAGCCACGTATCATGCGACACTGGCCATATTATTTTGTTCCAACTTGATAAACTTCACCTCCTCACGTGATTTAATACTTTTGGGAAAGTATTTGTCGTTAAATGCTCTTGAACTTCTCCCAAGACATCTTCAAGACGGCAGTTTAGTACGCTTTTACCGATTCCCACCAATGTCTGCATCTCCACAACATAAAAGGCGGCAAAGGGAACTTTTTGTTCCTCGGAGCATCCCAAGACTTCAAATATCTTTGTGATCTGCTTTATCCATGCTTTCGCCATAAGTTTTTTGGCTCTCCCTTAAACTCCGGTGGTCCTAGCTCTTTGAACTATTTAGCGGTGACCGCCCAAGAGTTTCCAGTGTTTCCACCTGCATTTTGGACAGGAGCCGCTCTCGCCTGCTGTTGCATGAATTGCATAAAGCCCCTGAACATTTTATCATTCATCATTTGGTCAGTGTTGTTGTTTGCATGAGGATTATCGCCTTCCTGATGCACATTATCTTGATTATTGATATGTGGTGAATCAACGGTCGCCTGTGCTCCATTGCTATTCTCAACATTCTCGGATGTCATTTTCAGATACTGCCACAAAACAAAGGTTAATTGATATGTAACATATTATCCCTAAATTCTGACCGACCAATTAAATACCACATAAACTTAGGTAGGTCATACTAGCGAAGAAATTCCCCGTCTTTCCCTTCTTAGTACTATTCTCACATCTTAGCCAGGGATCATATCCCTAAGCTCGATAATTAATCGCGACGCCCCAAAATTAGGTATACATCACCTATCTTGGGTTATCAGATACATGGTACAAAATTCAAATACAACTTATTAATACAACTGTCGTGTACAATACGACAAAACATAACTGTGAGTTTGAATACAATTATTGTCTACTAGAGATTATACAAACTCAAAAGGAGTCCTCATTACAATTATTAACACACTATTTCACAGAATAGTGAGGACTACTAATGCTATCCTTCCCGACCGCTCCCCGCTTCCCGACTAGTCCCTGCTATGTTCTCATTTCCTGAAGAGAACAATGAAAGAAAGGGTGAGCTCAACTAGCCCAGTAAGAAATATTATGACTAAGATAATGCAGAATAAATTATCGTTAGCCTTCAACAGTGTTAAAGTGATAAAATATAACAACATCAAGTTTAACTGCAGCGGAACAAGCAATCCATTAAAAGAGTCAAGTAGAGAATAAAATCTACTATCTTTTATGATTTAAAAGGTTTTTCATGACTTTTATCGATGGGACTCAGCGTAATAAATAATCCACATCATCGAATCACCCATGCACTACGGCCAAGGATATTCTTTAGTATCACGACCACAAATTATCCATGCACTACAGCTAAGGACATTCGTGTATTCATTAATAGTCATGATCATGCCAACAATTGTCCATCAATGCACTACGGGCCAATGATAGCTTTTACCACATCATTTGTAACATTACTACCATGATTACAATCAATAATCCACAGTCATAATCATACCAAGTCCATCTACGCACTACAGGCCCCGCATTTACTTTCAACATAATATAAACACGAGGATGATGACAATATAAGAATTCAATAAAACAAGTTCAAGAATTAATTTATCCAAGAACTAATAATGTCCAAATTGTCAACATGATATCTTTGCTTTGTAGAGTAAAATTCAAGAATGATCGGAAGAATATTTCCATGAAAAGATATCGGATGAAGCCTTGAAATATCAAGGATATTCTACTAATTTCATGGAGTATAGAAGTCAAAACTTTAACCAACCGAGTATAATAAAGAATGGAATAACAAAAGAAATCACCATGCATGCGGTACTTGCGATGACAAAAGTTATTCCAACGAATAATAATAACGGAACTAGGTCGGACAAAATTTGCACCCGCGTGATGTTCCAACAGAATAATAAAAAGATTTTAACCAGTCCTGTGTAAAAAACACACGAACAAGATGTTCCAATGTAGAATAATAATAAAGATTTTAACCAGTGTCCGTGTAAAACACACGCACAAGATGTTCCAACAGAATAATAATAAAGATTTTAACCAGTCCAAAGTAAAACACACGCATGTGATGTTCCAACAGAATAATAATAAAGATTTTAACTAGGTCGTGTGTAACACACGCATGTAATGTTCCAACAGAATAATAGAAGAATGTCACCAAGTATAGGTAAACCATGCATACACGAGTTATTCCAATGTAATAATAAGCAATGGAATAACAACAGCTTCTTCATGAATAAGAAAGAATAACACCCCTTACATTAGTAGGAGATTGAATACTGCAGTAGTGTAGTAACAGAATACTCTTCTTCTTTCTCTCTTATTCTCTCTATACTTTCTCTCTCTATAGCTTGAATGAATTCGTGAAAAATAATGAAGCACTAGGCCTCTATTTATAGAAGATTTCTAGCTTAGCACTTGAAATGTGAAAAGGAAAGTGGCTTGACGACTGGTGATGTGAAAAGAAAAGTGGTTTGACGCCTGTAATATGAAACACCAAGTGGTTTGACGCCTGTAATGTGAAACGACAATTGGTTTGACGTCTGTAATATGAAACGGCAAGTGGTTTGACGTCTGGTAAAGGTAATTACTATTGACGAAGGTAATTACTATTAACGAATATAATTACTATTAATGAAGGTAATTACTATTGACGAAGAGACTCTTAGATGACATATGGCCCCCCCCCCATAAAATAACCAAACTTACCACAAACGTCTCATAATAGACTCTTTATATACATCAAGGATTGAATAAATATTACCATAAATCATTTTATTTTTAATCAACACATATTTAATCTTTCAACAATTATTAATCATTTATAACTTGTCGTCTCAATTATTGATTTAATAATATAACATATTATACGATGATGATCTTGTGACAATAATTGAATCAATATTATAAGAGATATGATCAAAGAATTATCAGAGTAATAATCGAGTATAGTGATTGACTTCTCACGTAAGCATCAATAATCAATACCGTAAGCTACTATGCAACCACGCCAGACATTCTTTACTTTACTACCGGTAGTTCAATCAGCTTTTAACGGTAACACCTCCGTAGTTATTTTCATAAAGTATTTTTGTCGTTTTCTCAATCCGAAAATAATTCCATTGTAGGGGTCCACTAATGATTGTCTTGCGTCGTCTGAATATTCCTCGACAAAAAATATTTCCCGACCAAACGAATATTTTATAACAACTTGCTTACTTTGCAAAATTTATAAATATTACCCACAACTATAACATTATATCAAATTTACTCCATAATATTCAAAAATAATATTTATAGAAAATTCATCTTTATTTATAAAAGTTGGGGTCTTACATATAACACACCTTGGATTGTTGTTGGCAGTTTGGGCTGATGTGTCCCTCTTTCCCGCATTTATAACAAAATACCGGTGCTCGTTCTCTTCCCCTAGAAACAGCTGATGTTTGTGCTTACGTCTTCACGTTATCATTGTTGTACCTTCTCTTTTTGAAATCTCCCCCCGACTCATTTCTTCTACCATCATGGCCACGATTACCACCAGAGTGGTTACCGCTTTTGTCCGAATGTTTTTCTCCCCGCTAGTTGTCATTGCTTCACGATCGCTTGCCCTTGCCGGTATGACCACTCGTTTGTGGTCCCTCAGTTAAACATATTATCCCGCTCTAATAATTGAGCCTTGTTTACAACATCTGAATATAAAAAAAAATTATGAGAAATAAGATATTGCCGAATCTCGGGTTTTAGACCTCTCAGAAACATCCGCGTCATTCGCTCCTCATTCTCTACCAAATGAGGTGCAAACTGGATAACTCTGCGAACTTAGCCACGCATCTTTGACACACGGTCGTGTTGTTTTGTTCGATCCCAATAAACTCTACCTCTTTCATATAGCCGAATACTTTCGTGAAAGTACTTGTCATTGAACAGCTTTTTGAAATGTTTCCCAAGACATATTGAGTGTGGCGAGTCGGGTATGTTTCACAGATTCCCACCAAAGAATCATGTCTCACCACTTAAACATATAAAGGTGGCGAATGGAACCTTCTGTTCCTCCGTGCATCCCAAGACATTGAATATCTTGGTAATTTGTTTGACCCACATTTCTACCTTAATCGGATCCGGCTTTCCTACAAATTTTGGTGGTCCCAACTCTTTGAACTGCTTGGCTATGACAAGCCATGCATTGCTATCATTTCCACCCGTATTTTCTACACGAGTCTCCCTCGTCTGATTTTGCATGAACTGCAAAAAGCTTCTAAACATTCCATCATTCATCATTTGTTCGGTAGTGTTGTTTACAGGAGGAATATTGTCTTTCTGTTGCACGTTCTCCTGGGTGGTGATTAAAGGTGTCTCTACGGTCTCATTCATTCTATTATTAAAATTTGCACCTGCCATTCTCAAATACTGTCACAAAACAAGGGTTAATTAACAGATTAACATATCATATATTAACCATATGCTTCGACTGACCAACCAAAAAAGCTTAGGTATGACACACTAGCGAAGGATTACTCGTCTCTCCCCTCCTAATTCTATTCCCCGATCTCTGTCAGAGACCATATCCCTAAGCTTTGATACCAACTGTGATGCCCCCAAAATAGGTATACATCACTCATTCTGAGTCTCCAAATACATGGTATAGAAACAAATACAACTTTATTAATACAATTATCGTGCAAAATACGACAACACATATACTGTGAATTTAAATACAAATATTGTCTAATAGACAGTATTCAAACTAAAAATAAGTCCTCATTGCAATTATTGATACACTATTTTACAAAAATAGTGAGGACTGCTAAAACAACTTTCTAGAATCATCACTCCATACACCAGCTAGTTCCTGCTAAATTCTCACATCCTGAGAAGAAAAATGGAATAAAAAGGAAAAGGGTGAGCTCAACTAGCCCAGTAAAGGATATTATGACTAAGATAATATACAATAAATTATCATTAGTCTTCAACAGGGAAAAATCTGATAGAATATAATAGACAACAAGTTTTAGATCAACAACTGCAGCGAAAACAACAATCCATTAGAAGAGTCAAGTAGAGAATGAAATCTACTATCTTCTAAGATTTAAAAGTCCATCATCAATATTTTATCCATGTAACATCAATCAATATACATCTTGAATCAAATATTCATCTTTACACTACAGGCCAAAGATATTCATTTGTATCACCAGTTGGTCATGTTCATCTTAACACCTTGCACTACGGGCCAAAGATATTCATCAGTTAATCATTCATCTTTGCACTACAGTCCAAAGATTTTCAGTAATATCATCATTTAGGGTTGAGGATGATGAAAAATATTTTAAAGAAAACGAATCTAGTGAGACAAAAGAACAAATATTAGGGATTCGTACTTTAGATAATCCAAGTTCAAAAACGCTCCATAATAATCATAGTGGAGTAAAATTCAAAAATGAAGATCAAAACATGGATACAATCCAAGATAGTAACCATAATAGACATCTTGGACAAAGAAGAGAAAATTTTATTTTTATGTGAATAGTGCCGTATTCGTGAATAGTGTCATATATGTGAATAGTGCCGTATACGTGAATAGTAATCCCGACATGAAAAGGTAGAAATTCCACAATAAATTCATATCAATATTTTAGCATAATGATATTGAAGGAAATAATATCATTTACGAAGAAAATAACATCCCTTACCTCAAAATAACAGTACTTCCGGCTGAAATATCAGGTATAAGGCTAAAGGAAACTTTCACTGAATAACAATTCACAAAGTATCTAAATACTCACAAAATACGCTCGATAATATAGAGAGAGAAAACTTATGATTCTTGTGTGATTTTCAATTCTAACTAAGCACCCTATTTATAGGAAAATGTTTAGAACGCCATAGCAGACTAACCTGCTACCTGATGGCTTTACCTGCTACTATTCAAGCCCACCACCTTTGAAATAAAATTTTAGCACATTTTTACCAACCAAAAGTGGGGCCCACCATGTTTTTAATAAAAAAATATTTATTTCTAAAACTTAAATAATTCATAATAAATAGCCATTTTATCAAAAAATATGAATTTTATGTCCATTCTATAGGAAATTAAACTCTCTACAACTTTGTAGATTTAAATTTTTTCAAATTTCAAACAAAAAATGATCGAAATTCACATACGGACGATTTTCAACACCTCTATTCCGATAAAAATACAGATAAAACACCTCATCATTAATTCCTTTATTTATAACCATAATAAATATATCCATCACCACATAAAATAAATATTTTCTTATCATATAAATCAATAATTAATTATTCATAAATAATATTACAGAATCGCAATTATGACAACCAGGTCGTTCCCAGGAAAGATGGGGCTTTTCGATAAGGATTTTTCCTTATTGGCGCGCAATTAGGTGATCAAACCCATTTCCTAGACAGAATTTCTTAGACATTGTCAATAATGCTATCTAATAATATTATTCAAATAATATGAATTATTGATCTGATAATGGAGATACTGTGCAGTGACAATTATTGGAACAACAATAATATAATAAAATATCAACGTAGCAATTATTGAATCAATAAAATAAAATATTGAACAGTAATTATTGTAACAATTATTGAGTAGTGCCTTCTTACGTAAGAATCAATAATTCAAAAATACTGTACAATACCGCAGTACCACCAAGTAACCACGCCAGCGTATTATTGTATTTTAACCACCGGGTATTCCAACAAAGGTTAATCTGTAAATAACTACATCGTTATTTGTAAAAACTCAAACTTGTCATTTTTTTCATCCGACAGTTTTCCGTTATGGGGCCCACAAATGGCTGCAACGTCGTACAAATATTCTCCGACAGCAAGAATATTTCACGACCAATCGAATATTCCCCGACAACAATGAATATTTTATAACCACTTGCTTATTTTGCAAAATTTTCACATTTCACCCATAACCAAAGTATTATATCAAATTAACACCTTATTATTCACAATAATAATTAGAGGAAATTTGATTTTATTTATAAAAAATTGGGTCTTCCAATGCTAATATTAACTTCTTATTTCTACTTGTATAAATATTAATTTTCTATTTTTGTGTTAAAAGGGGTGAAGGCTAGAGGGATGTTCATAGACTCACCTTTAAAGTTTTGTTGATGTCTCCTAAAATTCTAATTGTGTATGTAATTATTTGACAAACAAATTTGAATAAGATAAATAAAATAGAGTAAGTTGAATATGATTATAAGTATCGCTCATCATATTATATATATATATATAGAGAGAGAGAGAGAGAGAGAGTCCGGACTTTTTTTTGTTTTTTGTTTTTTAAAACAACTAAAAAAAATAATTAATATTTTATGGAATTGAAATTTTTTCATAATACAGTGTTTTAGGTGTGATTTGGGTAGGTATAACAAAAGCAATTATATCTTGTGGCGCCTCTAAAATTAGGTATACGCCACCCATCTTGGGTCGCCACTTACATACGTAGTACATAAATTCAAATACAAACTTAATTATACATCCGTTGTGTAACATACGACAATAATACATAAACGGAGAGTTCTAATAGGAATATTGTCATTTAGACAATATCCATACTCAAGAGTCCTCATTACATTTATCATTCACACTATTTAATGTAATAGTGAGGACTACTAATGTTATCTTCTAACCATCACTCTCTTTTCCCCGACTCGTCTCAAATATATTCTCATTTCCTCAAGAGAATAAAAAAAAGAAAGGGTGAGCTCAACTAGCCCAAAGAAGAAATATTATAACTAAGATAATGTAGAATAAATTATCAATAGTCTTCAACAATGTTAAACCGATAAAATACAATGTATAAACCAACGGTTTAAGCTGCGGAATAATATCTGATCCATTAAAAGAGTCAAGTAGAAAATAAAGTCTACTATCTTTTATGTTTTAAAAGGTTTTTCATCATCGTTATAAATTTGAGACTCAACTTTAATAAATATTCCACATCATCGAATCACCCCTCGCACTACTACCAAGGATATTCTTTAAGATATCACGACCACAATTATTCACGCACTATGGGCCAAGAATAGTTGTGTATTCATTAATGGTCATGATGATCACGCCAACAACTCATCCATCAATGCACTACTACCATCGAGGATTTTTATCACATCATTTGTAACATTACGGTCATTATTACAATCGAATAGTCTCTCATTATAATCATACCAAGTCCATCTACGCACTACAAATGCCACGTATGACTTTCAACATAATATAAAATATGAGGATGATGACAATGATATAAAAATTCAATAAAACAAGTTCAAGAATTATTTTATCCAGAATTATTAACGTCCAAATTGTCAACACGATACTATATTTGTGAAAGTAAAATTCAAAAATGATCGTAAGAATATTTCCATGAAAAGATCTTTGATGAAACGCAAATATCGAGGATATTCTACTAATTTCATGGAGTATATAAGTCAAAGTTTTAACTAACCTGGGTATAATAAAGAATGGAATAACAAAAGAAATCACCACGCATGCGATGTAATCGCATGCACAAGTTATTCCAATGAATAATAAATAATCTAACTGTGTCCCAACCAGAAAACGCATGCAGACGTGATGTTCCAATAGAATAATAAAGAATGGAACCAGTCCCACAAAAACACACGTAAAGGATGTTCTAACGAATAATAATAATGACGGAACCAGGTCCGGTGTAAAACACATGCATGTGATGTTCCAATGTAGAATAATAGAAGAATGTCACCAAGATATAGGTTAATCACAGATACAAAGTTATTCCAATAGAATAATAAGCAATGGAATAACAACAGCTTCTCTTCTTAATAAGAAAGAATAACACCCTTTACGAAAGACAACAAATAATATTCCCTACCTGTAAGAATCAATATTGGAAAAGTGAAGAAGCGAATACTTTTCTTCTTTTCTTTCTATAGTTTCTTCTGTAGCCAATTGAATTAAAGAAGAAATAATGGGCGAATGAAACTTTCTATTTATAGAAAAGCGGGGTGACTCTTGGTCTTAACGGCGGAGAGGTCAAATGACTTTTGGTAATATCAAGAGACAACTACTATTTGCGAAAGGGTAATTAACCCTGTAACAATCAAGAAAGCAGCTTAACTCTTGGTAATATTGAAGGACATCTACTATTTGCGAAGGGGTAATTACTATCGACGGTAATTACTATCAAAGAAGGTAATTACTATCGACGAAGGTAAATACTATCGACGAAGGTAAATACTATCGACGAAGGTAATTACTATTCACAAAGGTAATTACTTATCGATGAAAGAGACTCTTAGATGATGACATATGGGCCCCCATAAAATAATCAAACTTACCACAAACGCCTCATAATGTACTCTTTTATATACATCAAGGATCAAATAAATATTACCACAAATTATTTTATTTTAATCAACACATTTTAATCTTTCAACAATTATTAATCATTTATAACTCATCGCCTCAATTAATAATATAACATATTATACGGATGATCTTCGCGACAATAATCAATCAATAATATAAGAGATATGATGCGTGATTTCGTCAGTGAATAATTGAGTATAGCTAAGTGACTTCTCACGTAAAGATCAATAATCAATACTATGTCTTACTACGCAACCACGCCAGACATCTTATTACTTTTATCACCGAAGTAGTTCAACAGCTTTAACTAGAATACCTCCGCCGTTATTTTTATAAAAGATAATTTTGTCGCTTTCTACTACGACAATACTTCCGCCAATAGGGTCCACTAATAATTGAGTAGTCGTGCGAATATTCCCGATTTAAAAGAATATTCTCCCACCAAACGAATATTTTATAACAACTTAACTGCTTTTCAAAAATTTATAAATATTACCTACAACTATAACATTATATCGATTTATTCCATAATATTCAAAAATAATATTTATAAAAATTAATCTTTATTTATAAAAATTGTGGCTCTTATACGCATACGATCAAGATATCGTATATACATTTTTTAAGATAGATCCAAATCACCCCCAAAATATTGTATTATGGAAAAATTTCAATTCCATAAAATATTAAATTTTTTTTAGTTATTTTAAAAATAAAAATTAGTATTCGCTTTTTATCGTCATCTAGAGTCCTGGGACCGATCCGTCTTATATATATATATATAGGAATTATAACTAATATTTATTCACACAAAATTAACAAAAAAAATTAATACATAAATTTTAGTATATATATTATGTTTCTACCAATAGGCTCACAGTAACAACAACGAGAGCTAATCAAATTTCACATAAAACTCTTACAAAAAAGAATCAAAGTCTCACTAAAATTATATTGTACAGATATACATATTTGAACTTTATAAAATTAATTTCAGATATTTTTAATTTTAGAATAAATAAGAATACATTTATTTTTTCTATAAATATTTAATAAATTGATGATATGACATACTCCAGCACATCATATTGATCAACAAATTGTTTCAATGTAGTTTTCAAATTTCACACATATCGAGGTGGAGTATAAACAGCTCAATCGTCGTCGTCATAGATCAGAATAACTATAACGACCGATTTATAATCCAAAAAAATCGTCTGTCATAAATATATATATATATATATATATAGAATTATCCATCCACAAAGAATTCGGTTGTTGAGAAGACTCCATTTTTTGGTACGCCATGTTCTACTCTATCGGCATTGACAATTTTTTTTTTTTTTTTTATGTTCTAGTAGATCAGAATACTTTGGCTAAATTGGGTTCTTCAACAACCGATCACAATTCTTTGTGGATGGAGACCCATATATATATATATATATATATAATTAGAATTGGGTGGGTTGCATTTAATAAAATAAAATACTAGTGTCTGTCACGATACGATACGAATATGATCGTAGTACACCACACAACAAAGCCTGTTTGAAGACTAATAGGTTGCTGCACAAGTTCAAACTCATTCAATGTGATAATTTAAAGCTTCATACCTATATACCTAATAATATAAAGTACTTGGAGTTATATATATATATATATATATATATATTAAGTACCAGGAGTTATATATTTATTATAGATTAAAATAAACAAATATAAATATTAGCGATCAATACAAAAATTAACGAGATTATAACTAAAAAATTCGTATGAGTTTTTAGGTCATTATTTTTATAATGGATGATAGAGACAGTAGTTGTCTATTTATGATATATATAAAGCAAATACTATTATGGATCATCAATATATATATATATATATATATATATATATATATATATATATATGGGTTAGGATATATCACGATTAATTCCTGCATGGAAAGTAAAATCCGGATTATTTTTTTTCTTTTTTTATTTAAAACAACTAATTTTTTTTTTAATATTTTATGTAACTGAAATTTTTCCATAATACAGTTTTTTGAGTGTGATTTGGATACATATAACAAAACAGATCTGTACAGACCTGTTTTGTTATTTGTATCCAAATCATACCCAAAACACTCTATTATGAAAAAATTCAATTCTATAAAATATTAAACTTTTTTTATAGTTATTTTTAAAATAAAAAAAAGGTCTGGATTTTAATAAAATCCGGACTCCCGGACTGAATCATCTCTGTATTATATATATAAAGTAGTAAGTGAATGACGTGGCTGTTAATTATTGGTTCCAAACAACTCAAAATGGACGGAGATAACATAGCCCTGACCTTAAAGCTAGTGCTGGACACGTTGACCATGCTATAAACGGGGCTATTCTATGAAGGACCACATTGTCATTTTCATGGTCACAAAATTATTGACCTAATTTCTTTTTTTGCATCCGTATAATTTATTAAGTACTCTCTGTTTTATACTTAGTTAGGTACTACGTTGTACTCTTTGTTACCATTTTTGACTTTTTATTAACAAGGATTAAGACGGCTAATTATATTAAGACAATGCTACATTTTTGTCATTAAGTGTAGATTACCCTTGTCTAATTTTTTTAGTTATGTATTTTACATTTGATAATTATATATAACGAAATATAATACAGTAAGTATTATACATATTTACATCGATTTTTTGATTACCAGTTAAGTATATAAATATCTATGGTAATTTTTTAGGAGAGATGTAAGAATAAGTAGAGGTAATTCCTTTTATAATTCTTACTACCTCTACGATCGATAAGTTTTCAAGAATCAGAATTATTTCGCAATACATAACATGACTCAATATAAAATTACGAAAAATGATATATATGTCGACAGATATTTGACAAAGTTGGATTGCGACTAATGTGAAAATATATGCGATAAGATATAATAAATTAAAGTAAAATCCTTCTTAATTCATACACATCTCATGATTATAATTCGGTAGAAATATTTAGACTATAAAATTATTATTTTAATTTATTTTTTTGGGTGTCAAGAATTGCTGATCTATTTTATTTTGTTTAATTTCCTAAAAAGAATTGGAATTATGTGTGAGTGGGTACTATTTAGAGCATTCTCAACAGTTTCTTTATCTCTATCCCTACACTGCAGTGTTATTGGGTCATTCTGTAAGATAGGGATTCAATTGTTTCACTATCTACCCAACAGGTTCCTAATATTGATTCCTTAAATATTAAAATTTAAAAGTTTCAACAGTCAAATCATGTTTGGAACGTTCTAACTATTTTTTATTTAAAAGTAATTGTTGTTTGAATTTAAAATTTGCAATTATTTTAATTTAAAAATAGATATTGCTAGAAATCAAAATGTGCAACGATCATTATGTGTTTATGAGAACTAAAATAACATTATTTTAATTATAAAATAATAAAATTTATAATTAGTAGTAATATTTTTTACAAAAATGATCAAAATCAAAATTGGACTGATTTTTAATATATTTTTTATAGTTCTCTTTCTTCTCTAAATCCTCTATTTAAAAAATAAAAATGAGTGAATTTGATAGGCATACCCAAATTAGCAATTAAGTGAGATAAGATCCTTTAACCAACATAAAATTGCAATAATAGGGTGTGAAATGTCATTTTACATAAATTGGGAACTCCCTTTTGATTCTCTCACCCTGAGAAGTCAAATCATATATAGGGATTAAAATAGAGAATTATATAAAGATAAAGAATCTGTTGAATACTGATTTATTAATATATTCTTCAAATATATGGATAAAGAGTCTATTAAAAAATTTACTGTGAATGCTCTAACAGTAACAAGCCATGTGTATCACATGGTTAATATTGACCCTTCTCTTTTATCAATTGCCACCGGTCACGGACTATTCTACTTGCCACCTTCACCCCAACCACCAAAGTTTAGAAAACGATTTATATTTAGACCAATTTTAGGTTAAATATAAATTATGAATAATGTTAAATTATAAATAATAAGATAAAATAATAATATATTGGTCTCTTTTTTATATTTAATTTAAATTTGTTGTCATATTCTCGTATATAGCAACATTCACAAAAAAATTTAATTTAATAAGTTGACACTAGTGACGAATCCAAAAATATTCAACTTTTAAGGTTGAATTTAGTTGAAGAAAAAACTATTTTAAATAAAAAATAAAATAATAGTTACAAACGTGGAAATAAAATTTAATTAGAAGGATTATTCTGCTAATTTTCAGTTATTAAAAAATAATCTGAGTGGAATATTTCTAAGAGTTTAAACTTTTAAATGAATTGGTTACTTAACATGATATCAGAGCTCTGGGCATGCAAAGTCTTGGATTCAAATAATCTTGACCACACATTACCTTTATACTTACTTTAATGGTGTAAATGCACTTTAATTTGTCACTTCTCTATAAAGTTATATTTGAGGGAGAATATTAGATATGATATACATTGTTGATATCTCTTTCTAATAATTTAAGCTTTTAGATTGGGGATCCGGATCCTCTATGAGTATTTCTCTATTAGGATGTTGTGAAGATTTTGTTGTGGGGTTGACAACACATTAAAAAAGAAAAAAGAGATCCAATAGCTCACTACTTTTTTTTCTTTTTCTTTTTTGTGTATCAAAACGACGTCATTTTAATAGAAATTTTTTAACAAGTTACAAAAAATTAGAAGTCACCAAACGCCGTTTATTTTTTACATATAATTATTTTAAATTTCTTGATTATTCTGTAAGATTTTTTTATATTTAATAACTTAGCTTGCTATTAATATTATCATAACTACAAACTTGGCTCAAAAAATGAATAAATATGTCGGTTAATGTTTTCAATGTGGCTTTAGTTATTTTTCGTTTATTATTATTTTTTGTTTGTTTATTTATATTATTATTTATTATTACTATAATAATTTATATTTATCTCATTCCATAAAAAGAGTTTACTCTCACCATTAAAAATATTATTAGTATCAACCAAGAAAATATTCTAGACCTATCAATTATTATTATTTACATATTCTTTTATATCTTTTTTTATTATTAATAATCGTTTTACTTTACATCTCTTAACTCTTTTTAAATATATTCTTTTTATTTTACTTCGTTTGTTTGTTAAAAATAAACGGCGTTTGGTGGCTTCTAATTTTTATCAACTTGTAAAAAAAAAATCTATCAAAATGATGTCGTTTTGATACATAGACAAAGAAAGAGTTGTGAGCCATTGGATCTCCTTTTTAATGTGTTATTAACCCCACATCAAAACTCTCACAAGATCCTCACAGAGAAATCTTCATAGAGGATCCGGATCCTTAGATGGGTTGGTCACTTAACATAGACACACACACACAAACAGTGGCAGAATCAGAACATTTATAGAGGAGGATCAAAATACATCAGTAAAAAAATTATTTATTAACGCTTGGAGTGCTTTTTTTAAATTTTTTTTGCCCAATTATAGTATTTCACAACATCCTATTTCAACCCTTGTTAACTTTTGAGTTGTGAGTAATAAATTTAAATACATATATATATATATATATATATATATATATACAGACAGGATCAAGAGTATACCTCTTAAGTAGTAGAACTCTCTTAAATAATAGAACTTTAGCAAAACGATGTAGTTTTGATAAGACGCGGTGGCATTTTTGTAAATACCATGCCACCGCCAGTATTTATAAAAATGCCATCGCGTCTTATCAAAACTACGCTGCTTTGATAAAATTCTATTATTTAAGGCATTCTCGCTATTTAAAAATTCTACTCTTGATCCTTTCTCGATATATATATATATATATATATATATATATATATTTTTCTCGAACTATGAGTGTAAGACCCTCAAATTTTTATAAATAAAGATGAATTTTCTATAAATATTATTTTTGAATATTATGAAATAAATTTGATATAATGTTATAGTTATGGGTAATATTTATAAATTTTGCAAAGTAAGCAAGTTGTTATAAAATATTCGTTTGGTTTAGAATATTCTTTTTGTTTTAATATTAAATTTACGATACTCAATCATTAGTGGACCCCATTAATGGCGGAAGTATTGTCGTAGTTAGAAAATCGACAAAATTATTTTTCTATAAAAATAACTTGCAGAGTATTACCGTCAAACTGTTGAACTATCCTAGTAGTAAAAAGTACAATGTACGCCGTAGTTGTAGATAAGAGCACACGATATCGATTATTGATCTTTACGTGAGAAGTCACTCAATTTACGCTTTCAATTTTTGCCACGATAATTCTTTGCATCATATCTCTTATATTATCGATTCAATTATTGTCACAAGATCATCCGCTTAATATGTTATAGTATTAAATTATTAATTGAGATTTACAAGTTATAAATGATTAATAATTGTTGAAAGATTAATATGTGTTGATTAAAAATAAAATGATTTGTGGTAATATTTATTCAATCCTTGATGTATATAAAGAAATTATTATGGAGGCGTTTGTGGTAAAGTTTGATTATTTTATGGGGGCCCATATGTCATCATCTAAGAGTCCTTCGTCAATAATAGTAATTACCTTTGTGAATAGTAATTACCTTTGTGAATAGTAATTACCTTCGTCGATAGTATTTACCTTCATCGATAGTAATTACCTTTGTGAATAGAATTACCTTTGTGAATAGTAATTACCTTCACAATAATAGTATTTACCTTCGTCAATAGTAATTACCTTCTTTAATAGTAATTACCTTCATCAATAGTAATTACCTTCACCAATAGTAATTACCCCTTCATGAAATAGTAGTTGTCTCTTGATATTACCAAGAGTCATTTTGACCCTTCGTTAAGACCAAGAGCCACCCTCGCTTTTTTATATAAATAAAAGCTTCATTTCTACTTAATTCACCGAAACTCTGTAGAGAAAACTATAGAGAAAGAAAAAAGATTCTCATACTTCACTTTTCCAATATTCAGCCTTCTTCTAAGGTAGGGAATATTGTTTGTTGTACCTGTAAGTGTTATTCTCTTTCTTATTCACAGAGAGAAACTTCATTATTCCATTCTTTATTATTCTGTTGGAATAACTTAGTAAAAGTGGCATACCCTATACATGACCAGATATGCTTAATACCCTATACTGGTGAAATCCTTATATTATTTCATTCTTATTTATTCTCATTGGAATAACTCAGATACGCTGAATCCCCTATACTTGGTGACATTCTTCTATTATTTTATTATTCCGTTGGAACATCCCGTCTGCATCTTTACGTCGGAATTCGTTTCGCCTTTATTATTCTCGCTCTATTATTCTATTGAAATATCCTCATCTTGTGTTTTTTTTGAGGACCGGTTAAAATTTTATTATTCTATATTTATTATTCTCATTGGAATAACCTGCCTATGCCAAGCAATCTGCATTTATGGTGATTTCTTTTGTTATTCCATTCTTTATTATACCCAGGTTAGTTAAAACTTTTGACTTATATACTCCATGAAATTAGTAGAATATTCTCGATATTCAAGGCTTCATCCAAAGATCTCTTTTCATGGAAATATTCTTTTGAGCATTCTTGAATTCTTACTCTACAACGCAAGATCATGTTGACATTTGGATGTTATTGGTTCTGAATAAATTAATTTGTGAACTTGTTTTATCAATTATTATGTCATTGTCATCATCCTCATGTTTATATTATGTTATCTTCTTTGCTTACGTGCATAGATTAACTTAGTATTATGATTATGACCGAGATCATTCTAAGATAATCGTGGCTTTGTTATAAATGATGTGATAAAAGTCCTCGATGGCAGTAATGCAAATGATGGATAGTTTTGATATGATTATGACCAGGGGTGATTCTAGATAGTCAACCATCGATAATTTGATAAAAATCCTCGGCCAGCAGACATGCGAGGATGATTAGATATTGCTGGTTTATTCATTAAACCGAGTCTTAGTGATAAAAATTGATGAAAACCTTTAAAACCTAAAAGATAGTAGACTTTTATTTTCTACTTGACTCTTTTAATGGATCAGATATTCCGCCGCAGCTTAAACCCATTGTCTATCAGATTTTATCGGTTTAACATTGTTGAAGACTATCGATAATTATTCGCATTATCTTGGTTATAATATTTCTTCTTTATCGCCAATTTAGTTGAGTTCAATTTTTCTTTCACCGTTTCTTCTTGAAAATGAGAATATAAATTTTGGATGAGTCGGAACTGAGTAATGGTCCGTAGGAGGATAAGATTAGTAGTCCTCACTATTTACGTGAAATAATGTGATAATAATCAGAATGAGGACTCCTTTTGAGTTTAGATAATATCTAAGAGACAATATTTGTATTCAAACTCACGATTTATGTCGTATTATTGCTGCGCTTATATTAGTAAGTTAGATTTAAATTACATACTACGATCCGACTACCCAAGATGAGTGATGTATACCTAATTTTGGGGGCGTCACAATGAGACTATTAATCAAACTTTGAAATTTTTAATCAACTGATTAGCTACTTTTATAGATAAATTATAAATTATAATATTATATATTCAAAACCTTATATTAATTGTGGTTCATGGGATTAATTAGTTTGAAAGAATGAATTCCAGCAAGAAAAATAAAATAAAATAGAAGAAGACAGATTTAATAATCTTGATAGGATAGAACTATTGTTAACTTATGGTCACTATAGTAGGATCCAAAAAATTATTTTATTTTTTTAGTTTTTTATTTTTAATTAGTTTACAGAGAGAATTGTTACCACTTTTTTTTGCCCCACTTTGATGATAAAGTAAAAATAAAAAAAAACAAACAAGAAAAGAAAATACATCAAAAAAGGAAGGAAAATAAAAATAAATAACCCCCGAAAATTTCAGGGTTGGGGTCATATGACCCCCTGGTTCCGCCCATGCACACAAACACACACACACACACACACACACATATATATATATATGTATATCAATTCTCATATATATATATATATATATATATATGAAAGATCAAGAGCATTCTTCTTATCTAGCACTCCTCTTTAAATATCATTCATTTATTATAACTACGACGTTTTGAAATTTTTTTTTAAAAATAAACGGAGTTGCAGGTGGCATTTTTATAAATAAAAATAAGACCACTCTATTTTAAAAATCTAATAGGAGTTGATATATAACAAATGAGTAATTATATGTATAAATTTATTTGTGACCACCACATTTACATCTCTTATTTACAAAAGATATATATAGGGGTGTGTGTGTGTATGCAGAGAGAAACCTTAATGGAGACACAATTAAGATGAGTATACCCCACCAGTACAAGAGAACCAATCACTATCCAATTTCTCCCAAAAAGAAGTGGGGAATAATAAAAGGACATGAACAAATCTGGACCGTCCAAGTATTCCCATAAAAGGCCATACACTAATACAAGAAAAGAAAGGGTGGATTGAGACTGATTCGTCAAGAACAGAGATGTCACTAGCTAGACTAGGGAGCTACTAAGCTACTAGCTATCCATCCATCCAAACAAGAATCATCATACTTGGGACTTTTTCTTCTTAGGGCAACCTTCTACCTTAAAAATCTTTTACTTTTTTATACTTGTATAATTGTACTCCTTTTCAGGTAAACATATATATATATATATATATATATATATATATATTCAATCCATCCACAAAGAATCGATTATTGAAAGAATCCATTTCACCCAAAGAATTACATTTTTTTTTTATCACCATTCTGAGGTTGTAGTGGTTTGGTAAAATTATTCATTCCGTAACAACCGGATTCTTTGTGGATGGATTAATAATAACAAGAGATCGGTCCCGAGTCCAACTCGATAAAAAAAACGAATCAATTTTTTTTTTGATTTTTTTTAAAACAACTAAAAATAAATAAATAAAAAATTATGAAACTGAAATTTTTTCATAATATAATGTTTTGGACGTGATTTGGATACCTATACCAAAAAATGTATGTACAGTCTGCACATGCATTATGCAGACGTATTTTATTATATGATCTAAATCACACCTAAAATATCTTGTATTATATAAAAATTCAAGCTCCTTAATTTTTATTTATTAAAGCAAAAACAAAAAAAAAAGAAATTCTGATTTTATTCAATTCAAAAAGTCCAGGACTAATCCTATTTATATATATATATATATATATATATATATATATATGAGCATCAAATCCTCTTAAAATTGGGTGGTATCTAGTGCAACATGATGCAGACCACAGCATGCACCATCCCACTCATTTTGTCCAATTTTATGTGTCCATTTCTTTTATGGTGAGACATACTTTTACTATCGGTTTTATTTAATTATGTTGGGTTCGGAGATTTATTAGTAATACGGTCTTGAATTTTATTAATATATTAAATTTTAACTCATGTTATAAAAATTAGAAATTTTAGTTATTATAAAATATTATTTGACATGTGGATCATTGTAGAGTACTGTGAGAGACATGTAATAAATACATCAAACAAACAGGACTAACTAAAATGGTGAACATGAGTATATCACGTATATCACGCGCTCTTATTTTTTCGGTCGACTATTGTGGAAATATCTAATAAATACATCAACTGGGCTTGAAACTTTATTAACAGTCCAGTCATGAATTTTAGTAATGTATTGGGTTTCATGGATTTGAATCTATGTTATAACTGTTAGGATTTTTTAGTCATTATAAAATATTATTTGGTATGTGGATCATTGTAGAACCTGTGAGGTATCTTATGAATACATCAGACAAGCAAGACTAACCAAATTGGTGAACCTAAATATATCGTGTGTTCTTATTTTTTTCGTTTTTTATATATTATTTGTGTGAGTGTGCTATCATTTGTTCTTAAATTTTTATAGTGCGTTTGAAACTCACTAAAGTAAATTCACGAATTCAATTTACTTTTTCTTTTATTCTTACTAAGTATTTGAAGTTTTGAACCTAGATTTGTCAATTTGATAGATGAATTTTTTAAAAAAATTATTCAAGAAAACAAACAATCTCCTCCCTCCCTACTAGTTGATCCAAGTACTTTGCTTGATTACAAGGCATTTAATGAATTTGATGCATTTAAATGTCTAAAACACATGAAATTTTACACCATTAAAAACATCTTATTTCAAACAAAAATTAAATAATTTATAGAGGTTGCAAATGTCAATATCCAAACAGACAAACAAGAGTACAAACAAACAAATGTTTATATTAACCTTTTATATCTTTTCTATCGAGTCTTTTAAATTTTATAAAATTCTTATTTTAATTTATATAATTTGCATACACAACGTGTGTTCTATCGAGTCTTAGAATATATAAAGTGGGCTAGTAAAAGACTACCCAAATATTGATGGGTTCTTTATAAAAATATACAATAATTAAAAAATAATTATACCATTAAGACATCAACAAAATAATTACAAAAGAGTGTAATTAGAACCCATATTACAAAAATAGTACAATTTACATTAATAAGGAAACTAAAATCAAGGAGAAATAATTGTCATAATTAATAATTCAAATTCAAATATTTGGGATCTAACAACAAAAATAAATTCAAATTCAAAATAATAATTCAAATTCAAATTCAAATATTCATCTCCCTCACATACACTTTGAAATAATAGTTAACAAATAAGTAAATAAATAAATAAATATTTGTACATGTAAATTGGGTTCTGCATTTGCTTTTACTTTTTAATTCTCTTCCGTACGGCTTTTTTTCCATTCTTACTTCTCGCTACACCGCGAATCTCCGTTGTCCAAAACGCCAATGAGAAGAAGAAGAAGATCCGCCCTACAAAAAGTTTTAAAATAAATAGATGTAACTTTTACTGCGCGTGTGGATGTGAATTGGTTACCTTGGTATGACGGTTTGCTTATCTTGATCTGAAGGTTTGGTTACCAATTGCACTATGAAAAAAATCGAAAGTGTGGAGGTTGAATGGTTACCTTGATATGACAGTTTGGTTACTTTGATATGAAGGTTTGATTACCAAATACACTATTCATTCTCTATACTTTGAGGCAAAACCGGCTGCATTTTGGGCAACAGGCTGCCCATTTGCTCCTACACAACATGCTGCATATGTGTCGCATAGTCGAAAAATTTTACGCTGCAAACGGCAGCACACCCAAAACTTTCACCCTTTATTAGCTGCAACGAATGATAAAGCTTCTAAAACGACTTCAAATACCTGTACTTCAAAACGACTTCTGCATATGCGTCGCAGAGTCAGAAATTCTTACTTTAAGCAAGTCCTTCTTAATTCATCTCCAAAGTCGTGAAATTCCAATAAGATCGAACCGAGTCCTTCCTTTCAACAGAAGATGCATTTTTTTCTCACATTCTTCCTCCACTCACCTGCCCTCTGACCAGACCCTGATGATGAAGATGCGTCTTGGTTGCCTTCTTAATCTCGTTGGGCTTCCGTGCTTGAACCAGCCTCACCTCCATTGATTAAGATGAGAGAAGGAGAGATATTAATTACTTAATTTAATAAGCTAATCCCTTAAATTAAGGAATTCTAATTGTATACTAATTCATTAATTGTGTAAATAAAATTTAAAATATATTAATTGTGTAAATATTTTATGAGTGCACTATTGTTGTACTAATTTTTAAAAATATAATAGAAAATGTAATTGTACCGATATGGGGATATTGTAAAAGCATATACCTTTTTTATTTTTAATACTTCATTTTAGAATATCATATATAGGTCTGGCAAAATATGATTATGGGTTGATTTTAGTTTTTAAAATATGATTATAATTCCATTTAAGAACTAAAATCATATTAACCATTTTTAATATGGGTTGGAACTATATGGTTATGGTTCAAAACCATATTAACCATATTAACCATTTTAAGATATTTTGACTTTTAAACAGAATTTTTGAAAAATAAAATTGTGACTGTCACAATTAAATTAATTAAGTAATAATATGATATAAAAATTATTAATATAAATAATAAAATGCTAAAAAATTATACTAATAAAATTTTAAATTGAAATTATTAATACCCTTCCATATTTAAATAATTTTTCAAAATTATTATTAATCTGCTAATAGAAAGGTTGGATCACATTCAAAATACATCATAGTATAATTTTTTGTAATTAAAATACTATTCCCTCCGTTCCTTAATATAGGTCGTTTTAGACATGTGCACAAGAATTAAGGAAATGATTAAAAAGCATTAACTATAGTATCAATTGTCTATAATACCCTTCACCTCACTTATCTCATAAATATGGATCAAAATATTAGGTGGAGTAATAAAGGACAATTTGGAAAAAATAATAATCAATTCTCCTAAATAACTACAAACGACAAATAATTAGGAATATAAAAAAAAATTTAAAACGACTTACATATAGAAATGGAGGGAGTAGAATTTACATAAAAAAATCGTATCATTAATGTTGTTGATTTTAAGTACAGTACTATAATAACAAAGTCAAAGTAATCAAGCAAGAAAGTCGTATCATATCAAATGGCCCTAATTGCTGATTTTAATTAATGTTGTTGCATGTAGAAAATGAAACAAGAATTAAAATGGTTAATGTGAGTGTGAACTATTAAGACTCTGAGAAATCAATACAAATATATAACAGTTTAAAAATATATAAATTAATTTGATTAGTCATCTTAAAAATAATTTAATCATTAATTTATAATTTTTAAATTACAAAAATAATAATACAATGAATATATTATAATTAATTCTCTTTAAATGATAGTAACTTTAAAATGAAATGAAAACCAATACAATTTTATGTGAAACTTAAGCCACGCATTTATTTGGAGGAAATAGAATATACAACACTATTCACTCTTCAGAACAACTAATTCCTCTAAATTTGGATCGGAGGAGAATATGAGTTGAAAAATGATTAATTGGTTCAGAATTATATTTGTTTTAAAAAATATGGGTCCAAACTTTAATCAACCCGAATAAATAAAAATGGTTAACCAATCCATTTGATTCTAATTAATATGGTTTGACCCAACAGTTAATTAACTATATTGTCATGTCTAATCATATATATAATTATTGAAATTACGATATCAATAACCAATAACTAATAATCAATCAACCCCAATAATGGGAGTGATTAGCATGAAGTTAATTTTAATCAATTGGCCAATATAATGTCGACACGCAAGCTGGAATGTGATCTTTGCATCTGCGTGTCAACACTGTATTGATCAATTAACCAACTTACCATGAAGTTACCACAATATCAATAACCAATAATAACTAATATAACCAATCAACCCCAATAACAAACTTTCATAAAAAAGAAAATAAGCTAACCTAATGTAAGAGTTGAACCTAAGACCTAAAAGCCATAGTACCTTAGTCTTAATTATTAAGCTTAGGAGGGAGTGTTTGATAAAAATTGAATGAATCTAAATATGAATCTGAATGAGCTGAATTTGAATGAAAAAAATTGTTTGATAATTAACATGTCTGAAACATCTGAATAACAAATTTTTATTATTTTACCTCTCTAATAAAATTTAAAATTATTTAAAATTTATTTAATATAATAGTTAATATTATAGGGAAAAAAACTTCATTCAGCCCTCATTCATCAAAAAAAATAACACTAAATTATTCAAATTCAAATTGTGCGAATTATTTGAATCCATTACCTATTCGATTTATTTTTTTTTCCTTCAAAACAAATGCAACTTAATTACCGTGGATTCGATCTCATTCAAATCTTAAATAAACAACTCTTTAATCTTAACTACTAAGCTAAGATCTCGTGGACTTCCTGTTGATCATGTTGGAGTATCATCAATACATGGAAATTAGATTTACATAAATATCACCCATTAATTTCAATTCGGATGTCATTAAATTTAAAAAGACATGAGACATTAAGAAATTAATAAAATAATAAACTCTCATATATACTCCTGTTTTATTAACAAGCTCTATTAATAAGTTATGTTGATGTTTATTTGCATACTAGTTTATATGGCATACACTACAAGTATGTTTAAAAATAAAAAAATGAGAGATAATGGAAGAGAGAAAAGGATAAAAGGGAATAAAGAAAGTTGTATGCTAAAGATTAGAGGTTTAATCCTTTCTTCCGGCACAACTAATTAATCATTTCCAAAAAAATTAAAAAATAGAATAAACAAAATTTAAAGGATAAAATAAAAAAGTAAAAAAGTTTCGTGTTGGGGTGTGATTATTTGGATTTATTTTGACAGTGGGAGAGTCCTTATTAGAGTAAGATTGTGTTTACTTATTTGGTGGGATAAAGATGTTTAATTTGGGAAAGAATCTATCAGTCATTAATTACAGTTATAAGGTGATTCTACAAATGACTTCTACTCCTGATTGGATTTTGAACGACATAATAGCTATAAATACAGCAATAAGCAAGGGTTTAGGGGACATACAGAACACAAGATCATATGACACAAATAAACACTTTGTACTCTCCATATTATTATAGTGGATTTCTCTCTCTCTTTGTAGTTTTTTTACAATTGGGTTTCTATGTAAATTATTGTGTTCATATTTTATCTCTTTGTTTATGTTTATGTGAGTGTATTTCGTAAGTTTGATTTCACAACAATACAATCAACCGTTAACGCAATTTTGGCCTGCTGTTTTGAGGGCAATGTTGCAGTGTGATTATTTGAATTTATTTTGACAGTGGGAAAGTAATCTATCAGCCATTAATTACAGTTATAAGGTAATTCTATAAATGATTTTTACTCCTGATTGAATTCTGGAGGACATGATAGCTATAAATACAGCAATAAGCAAGGGTTTAGGGGACACACAGAACACAAGATCATATGGCACAAATAAACACTTTGTATTTTCTATATTATTACAGTGGATTTCTCTCTCTCTTCGTGGTTTTTTTCCAATTGGGTTTCCATGTAAATTCTTGTGTTCATATTTTATATCTATTTGTTTATGTTTATGTGAGTGTATTTCATGAGTTTGATTTCATAACAATTCAATCAACCGTTAGCGCAATTTTGGCCTGATATTTTGGTAATTTCGTCAAGCGTACAAAATTTGGCGTTAACATTGGCGCCGTGTGTGGAAAACGCTTGTTCTAATATTGAAATAAAATAACCGATTTATCAAGAAGAGGAGATCATATGCATAACAGATAAGTGGTTCTCTTAGGAGTGAACAAGAGGAGTGAGGCGACGATATTGTGAGTTAAAAATTTTTGCTCGACGTATGGAGTTCGGGTGTGATAGTTCGTCTTCGGAAGATATGAATTTTTAGTTGGTATAAATACATTTCTTTTTTTATATCTCTTTGTTTATGTTTATGTTTATGTTAGTGTATTTCGTGAGTTTGATTTCACAACAATACAATCAACCATTAGCGTAATTTTGGTCTGCTGTTTTGGTGATTTTGTCAGGCGTAAAAAATTTGTCGTTAACATTGGCACCGTCTGTGGGAAACGCTTGTTCTAATATTGAATTAAAACTACCGATTTATCAAGTAGGGGAGATCATATGCATAACAGATAAGTGGTTCTCTTAGGAGTGAACAAGAGGAGTGAGGCGGCAAAATTGGGAGTTTAAAATTGTCGTTCGGTGTATGAAGTTTGGGTGTGATAATTCGTCTACGACAGATATGAATTTTTGGTTGGTATAAATACATTTCATTTTTTTATTCATACCAAAAAACCGCAATTCTTTCTTCCCGCTTTATAATATAGATAAATTACTCTCACTCAAAAAATAAATAATAAGGTACTTTTGCCTTTCTAAAAAAATAGTTTAGTTTATAAACATTAAATATGTATACTTATTTTAGATTTAATGATAGAAGAGAAGCGCTTATTAAATTACATGTTAAACTATCAAAAAGTATAAAAGTTACATTTTTTTGAGTAATGCAACAGACACAAATTATTTTATAAATATTTTATAAACTGCTGATGTGGCATACTCCACATCAGTATATTGATTGTAAGACCCCAACTTTTATGAATAAAGATGAATTTTCTATAAATAATATTTTTGAATATTATGAAGTGAAATTGATATAATGTTATAGTTGTGGGTAATATTTATAAATTTTTCAAAGTAAACAAGTTGTTATATAATATTCGATTGGTCGGGGAATATTCGTTTTAACAGGGAATATTCGTACGACGGCACAATCATTAGTGGGCCCCACAACGTAATTATTGTCGGAAGGAGAAAACGACAGAAATATCTTTTTATAAAAATATCGGCGGAAGTTTTACCGTTAACTGTTGAAATAACCGGTGTTAAAAGTATAGTAATACGCGTGGTTGCATAGTAGTACATGGTATTTGTTATTGATGCTTATGTGAGAAGTCACTCGGTTATACTAAATTATTGCTACAGTAATTACTGCATCATATCTTTCATATTATTGATTCAATTATTGTCACAGTATCATCTGCATAATATTTTATATTATTAAATCAATAATTAAGATGACAAAGTTATTCATATTATTATTTGCAATATTGATAATGTCTAAAAGTTCTGTCAAGGAGAGGTTTTGTCACCTAATTGCGCGCCAATAAGGAGAAATCCTTATCGGAAAGCCCCCTCTTTCCTGGGAACGACCTGGTTGTTAAATATTGCGAATTATAATAATGATGATAAATATTGTTAAAAATATTGAGGTGATTTTTTTATTTGTTGTAATTATTGGCATATTATTTGGACCCCCACTTACTCATTTTTCAAAATAATCGGTAGAAAATTATTTAATATAATAAAGGTGGACCCACATATGGGGGCCCATATGTGGAAAATGAATTGGTTGGGAATGCAAGTTCACGGGTGATATATATATATATATATATATATATATATATATATATATATTTTATTAGTTTTGTTTTTTATGAAAAATAGAATATATTATATTTTATTTTGCATAGTGTCCGCATAGTGTTTGTATAGTGACTGTATAGTAAAATCAGAAAATTCGGACGATTTCACGTGACTCTTACTGTGCAATCAGTGATTTTTCCCTTTACCGTGCATTCAAATAGTATCCTTTCAGTTCTCTTATAAATAGGATGCTTAGTTAGAATTGAAAATCACACCAGAATCAGAGAATTCTTCTTCTATAATATTGAGCGTATTTCTTTCGAGCTTAGAAAGTTTTGAACGTAGAAAATAGTGAAAGTTTTCTTCAAGAATATCCCCCCTATACCAGTTGGAACACTCTTCTTTTCAAGGTAAGGGGTGTTATTTTTGTTCAATATTCATATGAAATAATATTTTCTTCCATATTCTGTAGTATGTAAATAATATTATTTCATTTCAGATTCTGAATTCTATACTCATTTGGTTAAATTTTTGGCTTCTATAGTCCATGAAATTAGTAGAATATCTTTGATATTTGTGCTTCATCCAGTATCTTTTTATGAAAATATTATTTTGAGCATTCTTAATAAGTGATGAGTGAGTTTTATACACATGAATTGAGTGCGTTTGAGCTTAATTTTTTGTATGTTTTTAAGTGTTTATGTCTATTCATGCATGTTTTATGTTGTTTTGTAGGAATTGGGATAAAAGTTACTTGGATCGACGTTTGGGGTGGCTAGATGTGCGTTTTTGGCTTGCCATTTACACAATAGTCACTTCAGAGGCAATTTGAGTATTTCTCGGGACCTTATTTCGAAAATATCAAAGAATGAAATTTGTATATCTACTTCTCCTCTTTCCGGAACATCTTGAATCATCAAAGAAGTTATGGCCATTTTCCCAAAGGATATTGGAGCAGAAAATTTCCGAAAAAAAGCCCAGCCAAGGCGCCCAACCAAACTTATGTCCAATGGCAAAGGTCTTTGGAAGGCGATGTCCTTGTGCGCCGTGCCAATGGCAAGAACCTTTGGGAAGTGAGTGGTCGAGCTTGGGCCGCGTTTTGGGGACTTAATTTTGACACCTTTTGACTCCAAATTGATTGGGTTTGTTCCTAAGCTAAAAATTGGACTTGTAACCTATAAATACATGATGTAAGGCATAAAATAAAGGGAGATTACATAGATTAGACTAGATTAAGCACTCCATTAGATTAGAATATAAACCCTAGTTCTTAATTAGGCATTGGAGATTGAAGCAAATTGAAGAACATTGAAGATTAAGAGCAAGAGCAAGAGGGGAGCATCAGATTTGCTGACAACAGATTCTATTCTCTTCTCTTATCATACTTTTATCTTTTAATGTCTATTCAATTTTGGATTCTTAGTTTTAATTCATTAATTATGAACTAACTCTTTTATTGAGATTTCAATTGAACTTTTTATGGCTATGAATTAGTTATTCATTATATTCCAATTATTTATGTTAAAGTGAGTTGTTTATCTTGCCTTATACTTATTGATTAATTATTTAATCAGTAATTACCTTGTTACTCTAGAAGGAATTGAAAGAGGAATTCTAGGGGTTAGAACTGGGCATGGTGACATGTGACTTAGTTATTTGCAAAGTGAATAATTAGGTTTGTGAATGGAATGGAAATATCTCTTCGCCACATGTAACACATAAGAAATTGGGATTGAAAAGAATTTAATTCAATTGTTTTACATAGGAATATAGCAAAATTAATCTGGGTTAAATAGAAGGCAATTGATCACTTTGAAAAGGACTTTTGTCACTTGAGAATTCCTGTTAACAATTCAGTAGACATAATAATTGGGATAATTGGATAATTAATTTATAGTTCATAATTGGGGATATTGGAGTCTTAATCTTTATTTATCTGAATTTAGACATAAAGCAATTTAGTTTAATTAGTTAATTTAGTTTTCTTAGTTAGAAAAATCACACTTTGCAATTGTTTAGATAAAATTGATTTGGTTAAGAGTTAATACTTGGTAATTTTTATTAAATAATTTCTCGTGGGAACGATACTCTACTTTCACTTTATTACTTGTTGACCATGTATACTTGTACGTATTCATTGATTGTGAAATCGACCAACAATAAGTTTTAACTTTTTCATGCCGGAGTACTATTCACGGGGTTACTATTCCTAAAGTACTATTCACAGGGTACTATTCACTCAGTTACTATTCACCCGGGGTACTATTCATGACAAAAATTGATTTCTTTTCTGTCCAAATCATTTTTGATACAATATTATTCTTGAATTTTACTCCACAAAGCAGTATCATGTTGACAATTTGGACATTATTAAATTCTGGATAAATTAAATTATAAATCATTAAAAATTTATCATTTGGTTTCTTTTAATTGAATTCTTATATCATTGTCATCATCCTCATGCATATATTATGTTGAAAGTCATTTGTGGCCGTAGTGCATAGATGGACTTGGTATGATTATGACCGTGATTATTCTAAGATAATCACGACCGTAATGTTACAAATGATGTGGTAAAAGTCCTCATTGGCCCATAGTGCATTGATGGACAATTGTTGGCATGATCATCACCATTGATGAATACACGAATATCCTTGGCCCGTAGTGCATGGATAATTTGTGATCGTGATACTAATGAATATCCTTGGCCGTAGTGCATGGGTGATTCGCGATGATGTTGATTATTTATTAAGCTGAGTCTCAGCGATAAAAGTGATGAAAAACCTTTTAAATCATAAAAGATAGTAGATATCATATTCTACTTGACTCTTCTAATGGATTGCTTGTTCCGATGCAGTTAAACTTGATGTCTATTATATTTTATCAGTTTAACACTGTTGAAGGCTAACGATAATTTATTCTGCATTATCTTAGTCATAATATTTCTTACTGGGCTAGTTGAGCTCACCCTTTTTGCTTTCATTGTTCTCTTCAGGAAATGAGAACGTGGCTGGGACTAGTCGAGGAACGGAGTGATGGTCCAGATGTTTGCATTAGTAGTCATCACTATTATGTGAAATAGTGTGATAATAAATGTATTGAGGACTTATTTTGAGTTTGAATACTGTCTAGAAGATAATATTTGTATCAAAACTCACAACTCATGTTGTATATTTAAGTTTGTATTTGTATTTTATACCATGTATTTGGCGACTCAGAATGGGTGATGTATACCTATTTTGGGGTGTCACAGCTGGTATCAAAACTTTTGGATATGCTCCCTGGCTAAGATGTGAGAATAGAACTAGGGGGAGAGACGGGGAAATCCTTCGCTAGTATGACCTACTTAAGTTTATTTGTTATATGTGGCATGTCAATTAACCTTTTTTTGTTGCAGTATTTGAAAATGACATCCGAGAATGTTGAGAATAACAATGGAGCACATGAGACCGTTGAATCACCAACGACTAATAACCAGGAATATGTGCACTAGGAAGGCAACAATCCTCATCCAAACAATAACACCGACCAAATGATGAACGACGGAATGTTTAAGGGCTTTCTGCAATTCATGCAACATCAAGCGAGAGCGGCTCCTGTCCAAAATGCAGGTGGAAACACTGGCAACTCTCGGACGGTCACCGCTAAGCAGTTCATGGAGCTGGGACTGTAAGACCCCAACTTTTTATAAATAAAATCAAATTTCCTCTATTTATTATTATGAATAATAAGGTGTTAATTTGATATAATACTTTGGTCATGGGTGAAATGTGAAAATTTTACAAAATAAGCAAGTGGTTATAAAATATTCATTTTGTCAGGGAATATTCATTTGGTCGTGGAATATTCTTTGCATCGGAGAATATTCGCATGACGACCAGTAATGACCATTTGTGGCCCCCATGATGTATAAACTGTCGATGAAAAAAATGACAAGTTTGAGTTTTTATAAATAACGGCGTAATGGTTATCAAGTTAACTCGTTGGAATACCCGGTGGTTAAAATACAAGATGTCTGGCGTGATTGCACAAAGAAGTACACTACCAGACAGCACAATATTTTTAAATTATTGATTCTTACGTAAGAAGGCACTACTCAATAATTATTACAGTAATTAATGTTCAATATTTTATTTTATTGATTCAATAATTGCTGCATTGATATTTTATATTATTGTTGTTTCAATAATTGTCATTGCACAATATTTTCCATTATTAGATCAATAATTCATATTATTTGAATAATATTATTAGATAATATTATTGGCAATGTCTAATAAAGTTCTGTCTAGGAAAGGGGTTTAGTCACCTAATTGCGCGCCAGTAAGGAGAAATCCTTATCGGAAAGCCCCCTCTTTCTTGGGAACGACTTGGTTGTCATAATTGTGATTCTGTAATATTATTTGTGAATAATAAATTATTGATTTATATGATAAGAAAATATTTATTTTATGTGGATATAAATGATGGATATATTTATTGTTGTTATAAATGATGGAATTAATGTTGAGGTATTTTATCGGAATGAAGGTATTAAAAATCGTCCGTATGTGGATTTCGGGCATTTTCTGTTTAGAATTTGGAAAAACTTTCTTCTACAATGTTGTAGAGAATTCAATTTCCTACGGAATGGACATAAAAGTCGTATTTTTCTGATAAAAGGGCTATTTATTATGAATTATTGAAGTTTCAAAAATTAAATATTTTTATTAAAATTATGGGTGGGACCCACTTTTGTTTTTTTTAAAACATGTGGGCTGCAAAAATTTTTAGAAATGGCTGGCTTGTTTATTCAACAAAGGAGGAGGCATGGAAGAAAAAAATAATATTATTATTTTATTAGTTTAGTCTGCTTTGGCGTTCTAGCATTTTTTTATAAATAGGTGCTTAGGTTAGAATTGAAAATCACACCAGAAATAAGTTTTCTTTCTCTTTATATTATCTAGCGTATTTTTGTGAGTATTTAAATACTTTGATAGTTGTTATTTAGTGCAAGTTTTCTTCAGCATTACATCTGATATTCTAGTCATAAGTACTGTTATTTTGAGGTAAGGGATGTTATTTTATTCGTAAATGATATTATTTTCTTCAATATCATTATGCCGAAATATTGATATGAATTTTATTGTGGAATTTCTACCTTTTTGTGTCGGGGTTACTATTCACGTATACGACACTATTCACCAAAAAATAAAATTTTCTCCTTTTTGTCCAAGATGTCTATTATGATTACTATCTTTGATTGTATCCATGTTTTGATCTTTATTTTTGAATTTTGCTTCACAATTGGTTATTATGGAGTGTTTTTGAACTTGGATAAACTAAAGTACGAATCACTTGAATAAATTGTAATACGAATCCTTAATATTTGTCCTTTTATCTCATTGGATTCGTTTTCTTTAAGATATTTTTCATCATCCTCAGTCCTGAATGATGATATTACTGAATATCTTTGGCCTGTAGTGCAAAGATGAATGATTAACTGATGAATATTTTTGGCCCGTAGTGCAAAGATGAACAGGTGTTGAGATGAACATGACCAACTGGTGATACAAATGAATTTCTTTGGCCTATATTTCAAAGATGAATATTTGATTCAAGATGTATATTGATTGATGATACAGGGATAAAATATTGATGATGGACTTTTAAATCTTAGAAGATAGTAGAATTCATTCTCTAATTGACTCTTCTAATGGATTGCTGTTTTCGATGTAGTTATTGATCTAAAACTTGTTGTCTATTATGTTCTATTAGATTTTTCCCTGTTAAAGACTAATGATAATTTATTGCATATTATCTTAGTTATAATATTCTTTACTGGGCTAGTTGAGCTCACCCTTTTCCTTTTTGTTCCATTTTTCTTCTCAGGAGGTGAGAACATAGCAGGAACTAGCCGGGGTATGGAGTGATAGTTCAGGATAGTTGTTTTAGTAGTCCACACTAATTTGTAAAATAGTGTATCAATAATTATAACGAGGACTCCTTTTGAGTTTGTATACTTTCTATTAGACAATATTTGTATTCAAACTCACAGTATATGTGTTGTTGTATTTTGCACGATAATTATATTACTGAAGTTGTATTTGTTTCTGTACCATGTATTTGGCGACTCAAAATAGGTGATGTATACCTATTTTGGGGGCGTCACAGGGACCACCGGAGTTTATTGGAGAGCCAAAACCACTTAAGGCGGAGACGTGGATAAAGCAGATCACCAAGATATTTGATGTCTTGGGATGCTCTGAGGAGCAAAAGGTTCCCTTTGCCACCTTCATATTGCGAGGAGAGGCAGATTACTGGTGGGAATCTGTAAAGCGTACCCAGCCTGCCGCACTCAAAATGTCTTGGGAGAAGTTCCAAGAACTTTTCAACGACAAGTACTTTCCCGAAAGTATTCGTCACATGAAAGAGGTAGAGTTCATCAAGCTAGAGCAAAACAATATGATCGTGTCGCAGTACGAAGCCAAGTTTGCCGAATTGTCCCAGTTTGCGTCCCACTTAGTTGATAACAAGGAGAGAATGACACGGATGTTTTAAGAGGTTTGAAACACGAGATATGTCAATATCTTATCTCTCACAAATTGTGTTTGTATTCAGATGTTGTAAATAGGGCTCAGTTATTAGAGCGCGATTATGAGACATCCCAACCAAGGGAGAGCAGCCGGGAAAATGATAATACCAGTGGTAGTAGTCATCGAAGCGGCGACAACAAACGTGGAGGGAATCAACATGCCAGAAATGGTAACCACTTCGGTGGTAATCATGGCCAAGACAATAAAAGTGGACATTTCAAGAAGAGGAGATTCAACAATGATGGAAAGACGTCAGCACCAACACCCGTTGTTAAGGAAGGAGAACGACCACCTATCATATGCTTCAAATACGGAGGGGAGGGACACATCAGTCCAAAATATGCGTAGCAGTCCAAAACGTGTTACAATTGTGGAAGAAAAGGTCACCTAGCTAGATTTTGTCGTACAGGGAAGCCAAGTCCAGTTGGAACGATGACACCAAATGCCTTCCCAAACAAGTCAAAATCAGTAGTTCAAGGGAGAGCGTTTGTTGTGACCTCCCAGAAAGCAAGGAACCCGAACGAGGTCATCACGGGTAAGCTTATCATAAACTATAACAAAGTATATACCTTATTTGATACCGGCTCTACCCATTCTTTTATTTCTTCTACTTGCGCTCAACGTTTATATTTGACTCCGGAGAAATTAGACTTTGATTTATCTATTGAAACTTCGTTGGGAGAAACCTTCATTACATCCACTGTTTATAAGTCTTGTTTGGTTCAAATCAGTACCCTCACATTACCTGTCGATCTTATTTCCTTAAACATACTTGCGTTTGATGTAAGATTGATTGGTTAACTACTCATCATGCAAAAATTGATTATTTTCGTAAGGTTGTTAGCTTTCATATTCCTAACCAACCTATTATGCGAATTCAAGCGACCAAACCATTAAAATCAATCACTGTCATCTCAAGCCATAAAGCTATTCGTTTATTGAAAAACGGATGTCAATCTTTCTTAGCTCATGTCACGGATTTAAACAAAAATACGTCAGTTTTGAATAATATTTCTATTGTTAATAAATTTCCTGACGTATTCCCTGAAGAACTTCCTGGCCTACCCCTAGAGCGTAAAATTGAATTTTGTATCGACCTTGAACCCGGTACAAAACCCATTTTCAAAGCCCCATATCGAATTGCTCCTATTGAACTTCAGGAGTTAAAGACCCAACTACAGGAATTGTTAGACATCGGTTTCATTAGTCCTAGAACATCTCCTTGAGGTGATCCTATTCTATTCGTGAAGAAGAAATATGGAAGTATGCAAATTTGTATAGATTATCGGGAGTTGAATCATGTCACCATCAAAAATAGGTACCCGTTGCCTTGCATTGATGACATGTTTGACCAGTTGCAAGGCGCCAAATTCTTTTCAAAGATCGATCTTCGTTCTGGATATCACCAATTAAAGATTAAAACCGATGACATTCCAAAGACGGCTTTTAGAACTCGGTACGGGCATTATGAATTCCTAGTCATGTCTTTTGGATTGACTAATGCTTTTGCTGCCTTCATGGATATGATGAACCGAGTATTCAAAGAATATTTGGATCACTTTGTGGTCGTATTTATTGATGACATCCTCATTTACTTCAAAAGCTCCATGAAAACAAGTTTTATGCCAAGTTAAAGAAATGCGAGTTTTGACTTGAGGAAATTGTATTCCTTGGGCACGTGATATTAAATTATGGAATATCTGTTGACCCAGCAAAGATTGAAGTAATTCAAAGCTGGGAGCAACCTAAGTCAGTGATCGAAGTACGTAGCTTTCTCGGCTTAGCTGGTTATTATCGAAGATTCGTGGAAGGATTTTCTCGAATCGCTACTCCATTAACTCAGCTGACTCGAAAAGAAAATTTAGTTGGAGTGAAGAATGTGAGAAGAGTTTTCAAGAACTCAAGAGGAGACTCATTTAAGCACCTGCTCGGCAATACCATCCGCCTTGGAGGATTTGTCATCTACTGATGATACTTCTGCAAAGGGGTTAGGATGTGTTCTCATGCAACATGGGAAAGTCATAGCCTATGCCTCTCGACAACTCAAAGAATATGAGAGGAATTATCCTACTCATGATCTAGAGTTAGCAGTTATTGTCTTCGCACTTAAAATTTGGAGGCATTACTTGTATGAGGAGAAATTGGAGATCTTTATGGATCATAAAAACCTCAAATCTTTCTTCACCCAAAAGAAACTCAACATGCGCCAACGACGTTGTCTTGAACAGTTGAAATATTATGATCATAACATTCAATACCATCTTGGAAAAGCGAACATAGTAGCTGACGCATTGAGTAGAAGATCATATGCAGGTAGAAGTGCGATATTGTCAACGTAAAGTCCCATTTTACATGACTTGCAAAGGACGGAGATAGAGTTAAACACTCCAGGGACCAACGTGATGATGGTAAATATACGAGTTGAACCGACTTTAATCGATAAAGTTAAAGTTGCTCAAGATACAGACCTGGAGCTGATGCATATAAAGAAGAAAGTGCAAGAAGATGCTATCCCGGAAGCAAGAATCGAAGAAGAAGGAATACTTAGAGTCAACTCCAGACTTTGTGTTCCTAACGACCTTGATTTAAAGTATAAAATCATGATGGAGGCGCACAACACACCGTTTGCAATCCATCCTGAGAGTACCAAAATGTATCGTGATCTTCGACATAGATTTTGGTGGAGAAATATGAAGAGAGAGATCGCGGAGTTTATCTCAAGGTATTTAACTTGTCAACGTGTCAAGGCGGAGCATCAAGTGCCAAAAGGTTCATTACAACCACTTGAAATTCCAGAATAGAAGTGGGAGCACATTACCATGGATTTCGTTACTGGTATTCCCAAGGTTTCTTAAGGCATAAATGTAATTTGGGTCATTGTTAATAGATTGACCACGTCTGCTCATTTCTTATATATACGAGAAACTTATACACTTGAACGTCTTGATCGTATATACATACACGAGATTTTAAGTTTGCATGGTATGCCAGTATCCATAGTTTCTGATCGAGACCCAAAATTCACTTCACGGTTTTGGGTCAGTTTGCAAAAAGCTATGGGCACGGATTTACGATTTAGTTTGGCATATCATCCTCAAACGGACGGGCAGTTGGAGAGGACTATTCAACCTCTTGAAGATCTATTAAGACTCTGTGTCCTTGACTTCAAAGGAAGTTGGGACAAGTTCTTACCATTGGTGGAATTTTCCTACAATAATAGTTATCAAGCAAGTATCGGCATGGCTCCATTTGAGGCGTTGTATGGAAGAAAGTTTAGTTCTCGGTATGATGTGGGATGAGGTGGGTGAAGAACGTTGTTGGGACCGGAATTGATGCACGCATGATCACGAAAAAAGATTCAAATGATCCCAAGAACGTATAAAACCCTCAAAAGATCGACAAAAGAGTTATGTTGATCTTCATCGAAAAGGACGTGGAATTCAATGTTGGAGAACATGTGTTATTCGTATTGCTCCATGGAAAGGAGCTACAAAATATGGAAAGAAAGGAAAGTTTTAATCCTCGATTTATCGAATTCCATTTGAAATCTTTGATCGAGTAGGAATCGCGCTTATAGACTCACTTTTTACTGCCAAGATGTCCGTGTTCATAATATTTTTTCACATATCCATATTACGTAAATATGTGGAAGAATAGAACTACATTATTGAGTTAGAATCGGACGAAATAGTAGAAAATTTAACGATATGAAGAGGTTCCTCGTTAAAATCTTGGATAAGAAGGAAAGATATTCTACGCTTCCAGCGAGTTATACCTCAAGTCAAAGTTTTATGGAGAAACCACGGCGATGTTGAGAAATGACCTTTAATTAGAATCTGAAATGAAATCAGCGATCTCACCTCTTCGATACATACTGGTATGTATGACCTAATTTTGAGCAAAAAAATTTCATAAGAAGGAAAGGTTGTAGACCCCAACTTTTATGAATAAAGATGAATTTTCTATAAATATCATTTTTGAATATTATGGAGTGAAATTGATATAATGTTATAAATAAAGTAATATTTATAAATTTTTAAAGTAAGCAAAGTTGTTATATAATATTCGATTGGTGGGGAATATTCGTTTTAACGGAATATTTTATGCGACAAGACAATCAATGACCCTAATACGTAATTATCATTTGGAATGAAAAAACGACATAAATATCTTTTATAAAAATAACGACGGAAATTTTACTGTTAAGCTGTTGAAATAACCAGCTTTAAAAGTATAAGAATATCTGGCATTATTGGTTGACAAGAATACACTGGATTGGTTATTGATCTTTACGTGAAATCACTTAACTATACTAAATTATTCTACGATAATTCTTCGCGATCATATCTCTCGTATTATCGATTTAATTATCATTAAAGATCATTCAGATAATATTTTATATTATTAAATCAATAATTGAAATGACAAAGTTATTCATATATTATTATTTACAATATCGACAACGATGTGTAAGCCTTACATCGAGGAGCCGCACACCTAATTAATTGCCAATAATAATAAATCCTTATCCGAAAGTTCTCTTTCTTGGAATACCGATTGTTAAATATCATGCAATTATAATAATGATGATAAATATTATTAAAAATATTGAGGTGATTTTTTTATTTGTTGTAATTATTTGGCGTATTATTTGAATTCCCCACTTACTCATTTTTAAAATAATCGGTGAAAATTATTTAATATAATAAAGGTGGGCCCACATGTGGAAAATGAATTGGTGGAATACTGAGTTCACGGGTGATATTATATATATATATATATATATTATTAGTTTTATTTTTATGAAAAATAGAATATATTATATTTTATTTTTAGTAATGCCTACATAAGATTTGTAGTAATTGACGTATAAGAAAATTAGAAAATTCGAATGATTTCCGTGACCCTTCTTGTGCAATCAATGATTTTTTTTTCTCACAAGCATTCAAATAAGATTATCGTTTTCATTCTCCTATAAATAGGATCTTGGTTAGAATTGAAAATCACACCGTAATCGTAAAATTTTCTTCTATAATATCGAGCGTATTTATTTTGAGCTTTAGAAAAGTTTTGAACGTAGAAAATAAATGAAAGTTTTCTTCAAGAATATCCCCGCTATCTGGGTTGGAATCTCTTCTTTTCGCCGAGTTAAAATGTTATTTTTGTTCATATTCATACGAAATAATATTTTCTTCCATACTTTGTAGTATCAAGTAATATTATTTCATTTCAGATTCTCAATTCTATACTTATTTGGTTAAAGTTTTGGGCTTATATAAATTCAATTAAATTAGTAGAATATCCTCGATATTCAAGGCTTCATCTAAGATCTTTTTATGAAAAATATTATTTTGAAGATTCTTAATAAGTTTTAACTTTTTCACGCCGAATCTTATTCACGCTAGTTCTTATTCCTCAAGATTATTCATTTTTTATTATTCCTCGAAGATTATTCAAAGTCTTATTCACTTCGCTTTATTATTCAAGTCTTATTCACGCATAAAAATTGATTTCTTTTCTCATTCAAATTATTTTTGATCTAATATTATTCTTTCGAATTTTACTTCATGAAATTACGTATTGTGATTTGGGCGTTATTGAATTCTGGATAAATTAAATTATAAATCTTTAAAATTTATCATTCTGGTTTAACTTTTAATCAATTCTTATATCATTATCATCATCCTCCATTTTATATATTATGTTGAAAGTAAATCCGCATTAGTAGTCGTAGATGAACTTTGATATGATTATATTGAGCGATTATTCTTATATAATTATAACCGTAATGCTACAAAACGATGTGGTAAAAAGTCGCCGTTGGTTTTGTAGTGCGTTGATGAACAATTGTTGGCGTGATCATCACCATTGATGAATACTGCGAATATCCTCTACCAGCCGTGGTCGTGGATTATTCGTGGTCGTGATCTTAATGAATATCCTACCGTAGTAGTATGCGGGCCGATTCGATGATGTGGATTATTTATTAAAATTCATACCGATAATAAAAGTGATGAAAAACCTTTTAAATCATAGAAGATAAGAGATAATTCTCTACTGACTTTCTAAATGGATTCTTTATTCATTGCAGAGTTAAAACTCTGATGTCATTATATTTTATCGCTTTAACGTTGTTGAAAAATTAACGATAATTTATTCTGCATTATCTTGGTCGTAATATTTCTTCTTCGAAATTTGGCCACCCCAATTTTTTCTTTCGTTCTTCTAGCGAACGAAATCGTAGCTTAGTGACTAATCGAACCAGGATGTTTGCGTTAGTAGTAATATCACTATTCGTGAAATAGTGTGATAATAAATGTATTGAGAACTTATTTTGAGTTTGAATCTTTATCTGAAGATAATATTTGATCAAAACTCATGTTTCACGTTGATATTTAAGTTTGTATTTGTATTTTGTCTACATGTATTTTGGCATGACCAGAATGGGTGATGTATACCTATTTTGGGGCGTCACATTGATCAAAAAAATTGTTTCAATGTAGCCTTCAACCCCACACAATATGCTGGGATGGAGTATGCCACATCAGCAGTTTGTAAAATATTTGTATAATAATTTGTGGGACAAAGGTCCAAAAATATCCCTGATGTTTACTCCGATATCCCACTTACACCCTAAACTAAATTTTTTTCTAAAAATATCCTTAACGTTATAAAATTCAGTCCAACTATGCCCTTCCCGTTAACAGATTTGCCATCAAGACAAACGAAGCAGATATCTAGACAAAATTTGCTAACGAGGCAATGCATACATGAAAAAGAGGATATTATAAACCTATTATATTAAATTATTAATAGTCGTATTACAAATAATTTTGGTGCGTACGAATCTTCTTAATCCCCAATTTCGATCTCTTCCCATCAATACAGTCAACACCTCCAGGAATCTGCAATTGACTTAGAAATCCATCTGCATCCTTCTTCACCATTGCAGAGTATCAGGAGCAGGAGGATTTTTGTTACCAAATTTTTGTTACCAAAAATCCATATCCATTCTCTCTCTAAACCCACCATTCTTCTCAGATCTAAACTCCGAGCAAACCCAACTGGGTAACTCCCCCTCTTTCTTTTCTTGTGGTTGGTGGTGGTGATGGAACTGAAAATGATCTGATTACAGTACTAATTTTGAGAGGCTGTGATGGTATTTTTTCTAAAGCAAACCCGATTAGGCATGGTGAATCTGAGCCTCACTCTCTCTGGGCATTACAGAGGTCATGTGATTGATTAAATTCAACAATCGATCCATTTTTCTCACATGCAACTGGGGGTTGCAACCATGGCAGATTCATATTCCATGTCTGATTTTTCACAAACCTGAGCCTCACTCTCTCTCATATTTATCTTTTATTTTTTTAATTATTGCGTGAATAACTAAATATATTATTAAAAGCACTGGTTATTTAATTCGTTTTTTTTTCTTTTATGTACTTGAGACCCGCTTTCAAACAATTTGGAGGAACAGATTGTGATTGAGAGAGAACTGAAATTTAGAGAGAGAAAATAGGGGAAGATGGAGTTTGGAAGAAATGGAGAGAGAAAGAGACGGGCTTCATGTTTTTTCTTCACCAACTATGTGTGTTCCCATAATACTAAATCTCACCACCATGAATGAATTCAAACAAAAAATATTCAGCTTTCACATAAAATCAAAACCCACCACTAATAAGTAGTACCAATTTTGTTGGTTTGGAATTAAATCGAAGGGTTTGGAAAGAAGATTTAGATCTGGATCTGGCGAATTTATGAGAGAAAATTTGGATATTTTTATTTTATTGTATTTTATTAAAGATTAATTTTGAAAATATTAAAGTTTTTTATTAGAGTTTAATTTTGAAATTAGGACTTTTTTGCCATTTTTGTTCTCTTCATGCCTCGTCAGTAAATATTGTCCACGTTTTAACAGAGTTAGTCTATGTGACATATCCGTTGGGGGTAGGGGTACAGTTGACCTAAAATTTGTAACATTAAGGGTATTTTTGAAAAAAAATTTAATTTAGGATGTAAGTGGGATATCGGGATAAACATTAGGGGTATTTTTAGACCTTTGCCCATAATTTGTATCTGTAGTATTATTCATATTTTTTTGCACTAGAATTATTGAACTTTTAAATAATTATCAAAAATGTCCAGACTTTGACCTTATAAGCTGATGTGTTTTTTGACGTTTGTTCTTTAATATAAGTCGTTTGAAAATTTCATGTAAATATTAATTGCTTAGTTTTTAATATTACTCCAAATAATAAATATAACTTTGATTCTCTTACTTTTTTTGCCTAATAAATAACACTTTATTTTTTTAATATAAGGGCAATATTGACAATGATATTATATTTAATATTATATAATTATTTTTTTAATACTTGTGCACAACTCTAAAATAATTTATATTAAAGAAGGGAGGAGGAAGTACTTAACAACATATTTTGGAAGGGTAGTACACTTCTCATTTGCTCTATATATATTTAATCTCTTTTACAAATAAAAACTAAAAGAGCAAATACAACAGTTTTTGATGAAAAATATAATACTTTCTCCGTCTCATAATATATGACGTTTTAGAGTTATGCGTAAAAATTAAAAAATAATTATATAACATTAAATATAAAAGTATAAATTAATTACTATACTTATCTCTGACTCTATCTCATCTCATCTCTAACATTTTTCGCATGAGTGATAATTTTAAAAAATTATAATTAATTCTCCTTAATTATATAAAATAATAAATAATTTTTAAAAATAAAATTATTTAAAACGTCATATATTATGAGAGGTTGGAGTAATAACTTTGTAACTCATGTGTAGATAGTTGTACAAAATTTAAAATAGAGTAATGTTAGGGGTCTTACATTTTGAATTTTAAATGATGTGGCAATTGTATATTTTAATAATAATTTATTATATAGCCAATTAAATGATATCTACCCAACTAATATTATAATAATATATCATTTTACACATTTTTAAGACCAAAAATTTAAGACACCTAAGATCATCCTTTAAAATAATATAATTATACATACGTGCAACTTATAAATACTACTGATATTTTATTTCCAATATAGTTGAGCTCCTGCACTAGTTCGTAAATAAAATTAAACTTAAATTTTTGAAAATAATTTATAATATTTTAAATTTAAAACTAATGTAATTTATAATAAACTTATAAATATAATACTTTTAATTAATTTATAATTTTTAGAGTTATATTGTTAAACAATAAGTAATTCATATTACATTTAAATTAAAAATCTCAAATTAAATTATATTTAATCTTATAATTTATAATTGAAGAAGTATATGAAAGAAAATTAATATTTCCACGTTATTTTTTATGTGAAAATATATTTTTTCATTTTGAATTTATTAGTTTCCTATAAAAAAAATTATGGTGCCAAATTTATATATGAAGTGGTTCTAAAGCCGTCAGCGGCGTAACAACGCCACATTATTTTTATTTTTTTTATCCTTACAACTTTAATTGTATTACCATTTTGTTTTTTTATATAAATTGTTTTATCTTTCTATTTAGGATTTCAAATAATTTTATAAAATTTTATTATTGTCCACATAATTTACACATCAAAAACTCTATGTGGATATGAAAGTGGTCCCGAGTGTATTTGAATTTTAACTATTTCTATTTTGACCCAATAGAAGATAAAAATATAAATAAATAAAATTCAAACATACTCGAGTCCAATTTTTATGTCAGCATAAAAAATCTATTTACACATTGGATGCTAGTAGATACTCTCGCCGTCACTTTTTAATTGACGTTTTAAGTAGGGGTGTAAACGGATATATACAGATTTAGATACAGTAGTATCCGTATCCCTTTATTTGCGGATACCTTTAAAACGAATACGGATAATATCCGCTTTTTTGAATACGAATAATATTTGTTTTTTTCGAATACGAATGCGGACGAATACAAATTTTTCGATTATCATTTACAACCCTAACTATAACTAAAATAAAAAAATAAGGGTTAAGTTCAGATGACCACCTGAGGTTTTGCCGGTTTCCCACTTAACCACCTATAGTCCGTAAAACTACATTTAAACACTCCACCTTTTGAGTTGAAGTGAAAAAGTCATATTTTCCATCCAAATTAACTGTGAGTGTCGTCGATCGTACGCCTAAAAACGCAGCGTGAGAGGGGCTCAGCTGGCCGTAAACAAAGGTTAAATGTCTAAAATAGGTCTCTTCTTCCTCCCTATTGTTAAGAGAGCAGATCTACCCAATTTCTCAGCTATTTCAGCTCCATCTTCTACGAAATTGAAAGCTACTTCTTGACTAAAGCTACAAAAACCTACTTTGCAAAACTCCATCTTCTACGAAATTTCTCAGCTATTAAAGCTCCATCTTCTACGAAATTGAATTTTGCAACAACCATTTGCAATTTCTGAAGGTAAGTTTTCCAGTCCCCTTCCATTCCTTTTTCATTCCATCCTTGTTAAGAAAATGACTTTCGGTAGCTACACTGTTTGTCTTTTTAGTTGGGTTAGTTGCTCTGTTGCTGCGAGTAGATTTAGTTCACTGGTATACTTATGTTATGTATGGAAATTAGGCACAAGGAGATAGGTTGGGCTGTGGAGTAATAAGGATGTTGTTATGGGTTGTTATTGTAAACAATGACTATGAAATTATTAACCTAAAACTATGCCTATCAGTTGTTTGATAAAAGTTCTAAAAGAACTATGTTGATTGAAAACTATATATTAGACCAAAGTAAAGCTTGGGCTTGACTTGTTTATCATATGTGGTGTTATCTACTCTTTGATATTATTCTTCGTGTTGTTTATGTGAACAGGAGTCATGTCTTCGTCAAGCAATGATGTAGGAAGGATGAATGGTGACTTGCGCTACATACCTAGGCGATGTAAATGTGGAAAAAAAGCAAGTGTAAGAATTGTTGACTCGAACAAACCATCGAAGGGGAGGTTATATTTTGTATGCGATGAGTGTGAGTTTTGGGCATGGTGCTTGCCTTCTACAACAAGTTCAAGTGGAATAGTCAGTGGCCCCAATGAAGACAATGACAGAATGGGGACATTGGTGAGTGGAACAAAATGCAACTGTTCGTGTGAGCAAAAAGACATACCAAGTAAGATGATAGTTGTTGAAAGTAATATTAAGATGATAATTGTTGTTGGAATTGTGTTTTATTTCGGAATAGTCATGATGTATTTTATTAGTAACAAATGAATGTACAAACTAAATGAATGTATTTTAGGAGACCAATGGTAGCAAGCTTTTGTCTGCGTTAGACTTTATGTTATGGATTGCTGGAATTAGTTCTTTATCTATAAAAAGGATGGATTGTAAATTTTGTTGTATATATCTTCTTTGAACATAACTTGTTGAATTTATGTTAGATTTCATTCAACATTAAATGTAGCACATACTCAACTGGACAGATACAACATTATACCAACTATAAAACCTTGTCCATTCCAAAATATAAAACATACTCAACTGTAAAATATTGCAAGCTGATTAATTATAAGACATACTTTTCTAATTATATTGCAACTATTAAACATCTGTACATGCTTTGCCCATTCAAAAATTACAGTAACTACTATTAATTATACCAACTATAAAACATTGTCCAAAAACTATAGTAGACAAAGTCTACACAATTAACATAGTCAAAAACAGTTACAAGACATCATTCATGATCCAAAAACTATCCATTCAATATACTAAAGCCTTAATCCCCCCAGTCCTCCCTTCTTTGGTGATTTTCCTATCTTGCTCTTTATGGCTCCCTTCTTTATGTTCTTCCTCGTAGGCTGTGAGCTTGAAGCAGGCTAATTACTCCACATAGTAGACAAACTTGGTGTGGGATTAGGTTGAGAGCTTGAAGTTGTTGTAGCATTAGCAGTAGCAATCCCTTGACTTGACTGTGTTCTAGTCTGCATCTTTGTGGGCTCGATTTGGTGAAAAGGTAATCATTCCAGTTATCACACACAACCATATTGCAGTTATCCAAATGCATTCCAATTAAACCCAATAATCTATTATATTGTACCTTAACAGGAATCTGCTGCACATTAGTTGGAGTCCCTCCAATGGACTGATGTGGTCTAGTAGGAATGTCTCGATCGCAGTCCCCTTCAAATGATTATATGGCAAATTGATGATGTTATTTGTTAGTTGTCTGAAAATGAAAACATGTTAAACTGTTATAACCATGTGTTAAAAAATACAATTGATAGTATGAAATGAAAACATAAATGCTTATACCTTGTTCGTTCTTGATTTAGGATGAAAAGGCAATGTACATTCCCTGCTGTTATGCCCTAGTGTTAAACACCTTGCACATGTAATAGTGCCACCTTTTCTTGTTGCTTTATGTTGGTTTTTTGGTTCATCTCGAGCCTTTCTTCTGAGTTTCCTTGGTCTGCCAGTGGGCTTATGATAGGTTGGAGGTTGAATCTTTGCAAAATTGGAGTGAACCCATTCATGATGACTTGGCACATGCTTTATGATGTGGTTATATGTGTTCAAGTACATATCCTTGCTATAGCACTGATGGCAATAGGCCTTTGGTTGCTCCCTATTTGCCCATATTGCAGATACAACATGTCTGCAAGGAATCCCACAAAGCTGCCACATTTTACAACCACAAGTCCACTCATTCAAATTCACAACCCATGTTCTGTCATCAACTTCTACTTCAAATTCTCCACACCCAGACTTCAAAGCAGTGCATCCCCTACAAGCTTTCTTAATCATCTCCATTTTTTTTTGAATTCTGGGCCCAAGTGACCCTTCATACTTGTCCATGCCTTCCCTTTTTACTTGAAACCTAACCATTAATTTCTTTCTTATCCACTCTAGCATGTTTATTATACCTTTATCCCTTGCCTCTAGGATGTAATTATTCCATGACTCATTCAAGTTGTTCACTACTACATCACACTTACAGTGGGGTGAAAAATGAGACCTGGCCCAAAATTTTGGCCCAACAGCCATTAACCACTTTGCAGCTTCTGCATCAGCTTTGTGCACCTCACTCATGGCTGCCTCAAATGAGAACATGTCACCACAACTGGCTGCATTCCAGAACAAATCCCTACGCAGCTTCCCCATAAACTTAATTTTGAAGTTGTTGTACAAATGCTTTAAACAAAATCTATGTTCATTGTTGGGTAACATTGTATTGAAGACCTCTACCAGCCCCTTTTGTAAGACCCCGAATTTTATGAAATAAAGTATTCAATTTTTCTATTCAATAAATGGTTAAATTGATAAAAGTTAAAGTTAAGGGTGATATATGAATTTTTTTTTCAAAATACGCAAGGGGGTATAAAGTATTCATTGTTGTCGGGGAATATTCGTTTGGTCGTGGAATATTCTTTTCATCGGAGAAATACTCGTGCTGACGGCAGCGATCATTTGTGGGCCCATAATGTAATAACCGTCGGATGAAAGAAAACGACAAAATTAAGTTTTTATAAATAATCTACGTGTAATCGTTCTGGAATTAACACTTTGTTGGAATACCCGATGGTTAAAATACGATAATATGCGTGTTTGCACAAGAAGATACACTGCGGTTTTTACGGTATTTTTGAATTATCGATCCTTACATAAGAAGGCACTACTCAATAATTATTACGGTAATTATCGCTCAATATTTTTATTTATTGATTCAATAATTGCTACGTTGAAATTTTATATTATTATTGTTCAATAATTGTCATCGCACGATATTTCCCATTATCGGATCAATAATTCATATTATTCAATAATATTATTAGATAAAGCACTATTGGCAATGTCTAGAAAGTTCATCTAAGGAGAGGTTTGGTCACCTAATCATGCGCCCAAGAAGGAGAAATTCTTATTGAAAGCCCCTCTTTCCCGGAAATGCGGCTGGTTGTCATAAAAATGTGATTCTATAATATTATTTGTGAATAATTAATTATTGATTCATATGATAAGGAAATATTTATTTTATATGAATATAAATGATGGATTTATTTATGTGGTTATTAATGAAGGAATTAATGCTGAGATGTTTTATTTGTATTTTGTCGGATTGGAGGTATTAAAAGATCAAATCGGTGTTATTACAGCTTTATTGTGTGAGTTATAATATTTAATCCGACTGTTGGATCGTTGTAATTTTTGGATATGTTATACATATATAAGTTGAGTATATGTCCACAAATTTTGAACCGTTAAAAATGAACGTATGATTTGTTATGAATTTTAAGAGGTAACCGATTCTAAATTAGGTTTTGGTGGAAAATTCTAGAATTGAGTGGGCCCCACTCTTGGTTGTTAGGGAAGATGGTGATTTTTGGTGGGTGGAATAGTAGCGAGTAAAGCCATCGGAGTTGCAGTGTTAAGTCCGCTTGGTGCTTAACATTTTCCTATAAATAGAGGGCTAAGTTAGAATTGAAAATCACACCGTAAACAAGTTTTCTCTCTTTCTCTCTCTATATTATCGAGCGTATTCTTGTGAGTATTTTGAGTATACTTTGAGTATTGTTAGACGGTGCAAGTTCCCTTCAGCACTATATCCGGTGTTTCAACTAGAAGTACTGTCTTTCGAGGTAAAGACAAGTGATGAAAATTATCTTTGTCTTGGATGAGGAAAGGAATTTAGAACTACAATTACGATTATGAGTTATTCACGTGATTGTGGACAGGAATTGTTGATTGATGTTACAGGGATAAAACATTGTTGGTGGATTTTTAACATGGAGAAGACAATAGACTTTATAGTCTATTTGACTCTTCTAATGGATTGCTCATTCCGCTGCAACTATAGTAATAAAGGTGTAGCTGGGTCGAGCGGGGGATAGCGAGGGAATAGAGTGGTGGTCTATAGATGTTGAGGGTGAGGTGAATTTAACTTGGAAGGGTGTTTTGTCACTATCATACAAGATGTCTAATGACATACAACCTCGTGTTATCTTAAGACATGGTTGTGCTCATCCACTTGCTGAGTATATTTACAAGCACTACCTATATAATCTTGGTGTTTGTTTGGAGTATAATACCCAATTAGAGACAGTGGAGATAATGATATGTCAAGAGAAGACTCACCATTGGGAAGAATATGATAGTAATCTTCTCATTTTTCTTTGGGGTTTATTAGGTCAACCAAGGATAATTACAGTACCATATGATATCTACCATAACCTAAAAGCATGGCCTCCCATGTATGAAGGTTTCTTGAGCACTTCCCAAAGATTCTAATTTCTAAAACAGCTTTTTGACTATACCTTTATGTAAGGTGTCATTGTGACGTGCTACAGTTGGTATATATTTGTATCCAAACTCACAGCATATGTGTTGTTATATTTTGCACGACAATTGTTGTAATAAAGTTGTAGTTGTTTTTCGTACCATATATTTGGCGACTCAGAATGGGTTGGATGGAATGAACCTATTTTGGGGTTGTCACATTTGGTATCAGAGCTATAAGTAAAGAGCCCCGAGCCTCTCGCTGGTGACTTCCTGTTGATGGGGGATGCACCGAAGCCAGACTCTCCGTAGGGGACGCCGTTCTGCGGTGGCAAACTGATAGGTACCATTGTGAGGTGCTGTGGTTGAAGCACCATGAGAGTTACATTTGGTATCAGAGCTTAGGGATATGATCTCTGGCGGAGATCGGGGAATAGAACTAGGAGGGGAGAGATGAGTAAATCCTTCGCTAGTGTGTCCTACCTAAGCTTAATTGTTGGTCACCATATATATCGGGATATTATGTGATATGTTAATTTGTTCAATTAACCCGTGTTTTGAAGTCGTATTCTAGAATGACATCCAAAATAAAGAAGATGAGCAATGGAGAAATCATGATGACAGGGAAGATGGAATCGAAATGAAAGCAAGGTATTCTCAACTCTTTGAAATACTGTGTACAAAAATTTCGAGGACGAAATTTCATAAGGAGGGGATTGTAAGACCGAATTTTATGAAATAAAGTATTCAATTTTTCTATTCAAGAAAATGGTTAAATTGATAAAAGTTAAAGTTAAGGGTGATATATGAATTTTTTTTCAAAATACACAAGGGGGTATAAAGTATTCATTGTTGTCGAGGGAATATTCGTTTGGTCGTGGAATATTCTTTCGCATCGGAGAATATTAAATGCGATACAGTAGCGATCATTTGTGGGCCCCATAATGTAATAACTGCTTTAATGAAGAAAACGACAAAATTAAGTTTTTATAAATAACTAGCGTAATCGTTCACAAGTTAACATCATTTGGAATACCCGATGGTTAAAATATACGATAATATCGTGTTTGCACAAAGAGAGCACACGGTTTTACACAGTATTTTTGAATTATTGATCCTTACATAAGAAGGCACTACTCAATAATTATTACAGTAATTACTGTTCAATATTTTTATTTATTGATTCAATAATTGCTACGTTGAAATTTTATATTATTATTGTTCAATAATTGTCATTTTTGCGATTTCCCATTATCGGATCAATAATTCATATTATTGAATAATATTATTAGATAGCACTATTGGCAATGTCTAGAAAGTTCGTGCTCAAGGAGAGGTTTGGTCACCTAATTGCTTGCCAAGATGGAGAAATTCTTATCGAAAGCCCCTTTTCTCGGAACGACTGGTTTGTCATAAATGTGATTCTATAATATTATTTGTGAATAATTAATTATTGATTCATATGATAAGGAAATATTTATTTTATATGAATATAAATGATGGATTTATTTATGTGGTTATTAATGAAGGAATTAATGCTGAGATGTTTTATTTGTATTTTGTCGGATTGGAGGTATTAAAAGATCAAATCGGTGTTATTACAGCTTTATTGTGTGAGTTATAATATTTAATCCGACTGTTGGATCGTTGTAATTTTTGGATATGTTATACATATATAAGTTGAGTATATGTCCACAAATTTTGAACCGTTAAAAATGAACGTATGATTTGTTATGAATTTTAAGAGGTAACTGATTCGGAAATTAGGTTTTGGTGGAAAATTCTAGAATTGAGTGGGCCCCACTCTTGGTTGTTGGGGAAGATGGCTGATTTTTGGTGGGTGGAATAGTAGCGGTAAAAGCCATCAAAGTCAGAGTTAAGTCCGCTTGGCGTGCTAACATTTTCCTATAAATAGAGGGCTAAGTTAGAATTGAAAATCACACCGTAAACAAGTTTTCTCTTTCTCTCTCTATATTATCGGCGTATTCTTGTGAGTATTTTGAGTATACTTTGAGTATTGTTAGACGGTGCAAGTTCCCTTCAGCACTATATCCGGTGTTTCAACTAGAAGTACTGTCTTTCGAGGTAAAGACAAGTGATGAAAATTATCTTTGTCTTGGATGAGAAAGGAATTTAGAACTACAATTACGATTATGAAGTTATTCACGTGATTGTGGGCCGTGAAATTGTTGATTGATGTTACAGTGGATAAAACATTGTTGGTGGATTTTTAACATGGAGAAGACAATAGACTTTATAGTCTATTTGACTCTTCTAATGGATTGCTCATTCCGCTGCAACTATGGTAATAAAGGTGTAGCTGGGTCGAGCGGGGGATAGCGAGGGAATAGAGTGGTGGTCTATAGATGTTGAGGGTGAGGTGAATTTAACTTGGAAGGGTGTTTTGTCACTATCATACAAGATGTCTAATGACATACAACCTCGTGTTATCTTAAGACATGGTTGTGCTCATCCACTTGCTGAGTATATTTACAAGCACTACCTATATAATCTTGGTGTTTGTTTGGAGTATAATACCCAATTAGAGACAGTGGAGATAATGATATGTCAAGAGAAGACTCACCATTGGGAAGAATATGATAGTAATCTTCTCATTTTTCTTTGGGGTTTATTGGGTCAACCAAGGATAATTCTGTGGCCATATGATATCTACCATAACCTAAAAGCATGGCCTCCCATGTATGAAGGTTTCCTTGAGCACTTCCCAAAGATTCTAATTTCTAAAACAGTTTTTGACTATACCTTTATGTAAGGTGTCATTGTGACGTGCTACAGTTGGTATATATTTGTATCCAAACTCACAGCATATGTGTTGTTATATTTTGCACGACAATTGTTGTAATAAAGTTGTAGTTGTTTTTCGTACCATATATTTGGCGACTCAGAATGGGTTGGATGGAATGAACCTATTTTGGGGTTGTCACACCTTTTGCCTATCAGAAATGAAAACATACCTTCTTGTCTCATTTTCACCTATGTCATCTAGAAGTTGTGTAAGAAACCACTGCCAACTATCTTTACATTCAATTTCAACAACAACAACTGCAATGGGAAATATGTTGTCATTAGCATCTCTTCCTATAGCACTCAGTAGTTGCCCTCCAAAAACCCCCTTTAAAAAACACACATCTAATCCTATAATAAGTCTACACCCAACTAGAAAACCATGTTTGGAAGCAGCAAGCCTCATATAAAGCCTCTGAAAAATAAGTAGTGAACCAGATCTTTCATCTAGACCCTCACTACAAAACTTGAAGACTATTCCAGGGTTGAACTATTTGACAGTCTCCACATAATCCATCAGCCTGCTATACTGCTCTCCTATATCACCTTACATGTGTTGTAAAGCCTTTCTTTTAGACCTATATAGGGATGATTTACTTAGACTAGAGTTAAATTCTTTTTGTGCCTTCTTCTTCTATGCCTGCAAATCCCACTTAGGATTATCTCTCAAGTCATGCATATATTTTTTGGCCAAGTATCTACTGTCAACAAGATGATTGTTATTCTGTCCAACACATGTATGGTCCCCCCAAAGATTTTATCTTAAAAGTTTGTTCACCCTGTTTGACTGATGCATGAATCCTCCATTTACAGTTTTTACCCTTACACTTAGCAGTTATTCTTTTTTTTGTCATTTTGAATATACTTTATGTCAAACCCCCCTTTAACAGAAAATTCAACTAATGCTTGTCTAAAAATCTCATGATTTGAAAATTCCATTCCAATCTCAAATTCTATCTTACCCATATCAGTTGCCTCATTAAACTCCATACTTCCATCCCCTTCTAAATTATCCTCATCATCTGACAGAACAAACTTCTTCTTTAATGCATCTTTCCCTTCTCCATCATCACCATCACTCCACCAATCCTCTACAAAGACATCATTCATGTTCACCTTTGGTTCATCTATTTTTTCCCCTCTTCGAATATATCATCATCCCCAGGCCCCTCTAGATCCTCATCCATCCATGGTGGATGCTCTGCTTCTTCCCCAATATCATTATCAGCCTGTTTTTTAATTTTTTTCCTTTGTTTGTTTTGTTTGATTTTTAGGCATTTCAGTTTGTTTCCCTTTTCCTTTATGCTTTCTTTACATTTGCCTCAGATTCTGCTTTTGTTTTGCTTTACTTTATCAAGAGTCTTACTTTGTTTAATGTTATCAGTTGTTTCACTTTGAACACCAAAGTCTTTTTTATTTTCACTTTGATTCATGTTATCAGTTGTCAAACGACAAATATACCTAATGGGTTCATTTTCAACTTCTTCTGGCCTAACAACTTTTAAGGGACCCTTCATTTCTTGTCCATAAATATGCACCTCCTCACTCTCTGCATTAACTAAGAAATCAATCATATCAATGACATCTTTGTCATTTTGCATCACTAATGCCCCACCCTCCCAAATTTCATATCCCGGTACAAGGTAATAAATATTCAAATTTGAAACTGGGCATAAAGTAGTGTAGTATTCATGTATACTAAGCAAAGAAAGGTAATCCAACCCAACATTCTCTCTTATTTGTTCACTACCCCCAATATATTTATGTACTGGATCTTGAACAAACTTCCCACCATAATGAAAAATAATTCTGACAGACATTTTGCATTAAACAAATTAAGGAGAAATGGTTGAATAATATACAAAACATTAAAACAAGTATCACAAAAAGGGGACCAAATTCAGTGGCAGACACTGGGGGACAGTAATAGTAATAAAGAAAGGGGGGACCATAGTACTCAGTATAATTTATCAGGATCGAATATACTAAATAATTCCACAAAAAGGGGACCAAATTCAATGGCAAACATGCATGCATATACAACAAACAACTCATAAAATTAACAAATTAGATATGATATCTATCAGACAAGGAGAAATTTACCTTAATCGGCACCTTCTTGTATCATAGACCCCAATCGAAGGTGGGAACCCAGTCCTTGCCCATAGATCTAACACGAACACACTAACCCACACCCTATTGCTCTCACCTCTCTAGCCCTAGATTTTATCCACGATCGCTCGCCACTTTTGAGTCTCGATATCAAACTGAAATCAAATGAAACAAAACCCTTATGGCTTATGTCGTTTTCAATATATATACGAAGGGTAAATAAGTCATTAGCCAACTCAAATAATGGAGTGAAAACGGAAAGCACTTTTTCACTTCAACTCAAAAGGTGGAGTGTTTAAATGTAGCTTTACGGACTATAGGTGGTTAAGTGGGAAACCGGTAAAACCTCAGGTGGTCATCTGAATTTAACCCAAAAAATAATAAGTTTAAAATATAGTTTATTAAGAATGAATATTAATTTATTTATATTTAATAAATATTTAAATATAATAATCAATGTTCTAAATTACAATTCAAATAAATTTTTATCATTTTTGAAATCTTAAATTTCAAAATAAATGCTCTACTTATTAATGTTTAGATGTTCATTTTATACGTGTGGAGTAATAATTTTAGTGTGTGTGAATATTTATCATTTGTAATTAGATTCAAAAGTTTACATTGAATATTTAATTATTTTTCTCAAATAATTGATTAAAAATTTAATAATATGTATATGAAAATTTTTATTTATAATTTATCCTCAATACATAAATTACAATTTACATAGTTATAAAAAGTTTATTTATTTTATTATATTTATGGAGAGTGCGATTTATAATGTATATCCGACAATTTACAACTAATTAATCCAACTTGATCCAAAATTTACTTTGTACTTACTTTAAATATTTGGACTTTTAATTTTTAAATAATTGGATAAATAAAAGTGATAAATACTCCTTCCACCCGAAAATTCATAAACGTGAATTAATTATTTAACCCCCTTCTAGATTAATTCTAAATTAATTCGGACTTAACACATTTTATTAATAAAATTATATTGTTCATTGTTCTCGCCTCCCAACATTGCAAGTAACTTTTGAAAATAAAAAACTTATAACAAGCTAATAATTATAATTTTGTTATTCTAGTATATAATTTTCTTAGTAAATAATACATTTTAGATATTTTAACTTTATAATAGTAAAAATCTATTAACTATACTTAAATCAATTTATTTCAGGTTTATTAATATTAGAATAAAAGTGTTATTTTCTACTTTTTAAAAGTGAAATGATATATTTTAAAATAATTTTCATATGATAGTGAAAACTAATTATTATATAAGGAGTGCCACTTTAAAAAATATTTTTCTTATTATATAATAATTAATATATATATATATATATATATATATATATATATATATATATATATATATAGAGCGATTAGGTCCTGACTCCAGATTTTAACAAAATGCGAACCTTCTTTTTTTTTTTTTTTGCTTTTTCTTTAAAACAACTAATTGTTTTAAAAAAAAAGCAAAAAATAAAAAATAAAAATGTTGGTCCGCATTTTAATCAGGTATGGACTCCCGGACCTGATCTTGGTTGTGTGTGTGTGTGTGTGTGTGTATATATATATATATATATATTGTGAGACCCCAGATTTTATGAATAATTATTTAATTTTCTCGAATTATATTTTTGAATATTATGGTGTTGATTTGATATAATGTTATAGTTGTGGGTAATATTTATAAATTTTGCAATGTACGCAAATTGTTATATAATATTCGATTGGTCGGGGAATATTCTTTTTATCGGGGAATATCCGTACGATGGTACAATCATTGGTGGACCCCATAACGGAATTATTGTCGGATTGAGAAAACGACAAAAATACCTTATGAAAATAACGGTGGAAGTTTTACCGTTAACTGTTGAAATACCCGGTGTTAAAAAGTACAGTAATACGCGTTGTTGCATAGTAGCACATGGTATTGATTATTGATGCTTACGTGAGAAGTCACTCAGTTATACTCAATTATTGCAACAGTAATTGTTGCATCATATCTCTCATATTATTGATTAAATTATTGTTACAGTATCATCTGCATAATATGATATATTATTAAATCAATAATTGAGACGGCAAAGTTATTCATATTATTATTTGCAATATTGTTCAATCGAGTATTCGGGACACTTTTCGTGTCGGAGTTACTATTTATGAGTTACTATTCACGAGTTACTATTCACCTAATTACTATTCACTCTAATATTGTGCATTCGGGTATTTGGGTACCATATTATTTCATGAGGAGATGTGCTAATTTTTCAGACCGTTGGTTGAAGATATAATAGTAAGTCAATATGGATCATTTGGTTTAAAGTTTTAATAAGTAAATCAAGTATGGACCGTTGTTTTAAGTTTTAATAGTAAACCAATATGGACCGTCTGCTTAATAGTAAATCAATCGGACCGCTCATGAATTAGTTACTATTCATTCCATTTTCCTATAAATAGATGCTCATTCCTTCATTATTTCTTACGAATTCAATTGAAACTCTAGAGAGAAATTATAAGAGAAAGTTATAGAAAAGTATTCGCTACTTCCCTACTCTTATATTCAGCTTTTTTACTGGTAAGGGATGTTATTTGTTGTACTCATGAAGAGAACTTCTTTTATTCCATTATTTATTATTCATTAGAATAACTCAGATACGCTGGCTACCTTATACATGGTGACATTCTTCTACTATTCCGTTCTTTATTATTCTCATTAATATCCTCACATGCAAGGCTTCGCTTTGACCGTTCCATTATTTATTATTCCGACTACGTGCGTGCGTTTCTGTACGGACTGTTTCATTATTTATTATTCTCGCTTAATTATTTTATGGCATGATCGACCGCCAGTTGATGAAAACATGATTATCTTAAGCCGTAGTGCATGGATAATTCGTGGTCGTGATACTTAAAGAATATTCTTGGCCGTAGTAGTATGGGTGATTCGATGATGTGGATTATTTATTAAAATTTGAGTCCCAAATGATAAAAGTGATGGAAAACCTTTTAAATCATAGAAGATAGTAGATTTTATTCCCTACTGACTCTTAATGGATTTCTTGTTCACCGCAGCTTAAACTTGATAGTTATTATATTTTATAAGTTTAACATTGTTGAAGGCTAACGATAAATTATTCTCGCATTATCTTAGTCATAATATTTCTTCTTGAGCTAGTTGAGCTCACCCTTTCTTTTCACCGTTCTCTTCGTGAAATGAGAACGTAATGCTGGGACTAGTCGGGAACAGAGTGATGGTCCTAGATGGTGCATTAGTAGTCCTCACTATTCAGTAAAATAGTGTGATAATAATTGTAATGAGGACTCCTTTTGAGTTTGTATAATCTCTCGGTAGACAATATTTGTATTCAAACTCACGGTTTATGTTTTGTCGTATTATTGTACACTGACGGTTGTATTATTAAGTTGTATTTGAATTATGTACCATGTATCTGGCGACTCAAGATGGGTGATGTATACCTAATTTTGGGGGCGTCACGGTTGGTATCAAAGCTTAGGATATGATCCACGCTGGATGTGAGAATAAACTAGGAGGGGAGAGACGGAATTCCTTTCGCTAGTATGACCTACCTAAGTTTATTTGGTTTTTAATTGGTCATCGAGAATATAGGGATAATATGTTACATATCAATTAACCTTTGTTTTGTGGCGATGTCTGAAAATGACATCCGAGAATGTTGAGAATAGCAATGGGAGCACGGAGACCGTTGATTCTCCATGCATCAATAATCGGACAATGTGCAACAGGATGGCGATAATCCTCCACATAACAACAACACCGATCAATTGATGAATGACGACAGACGTTCAGGAGCTTTTAGAATTCATGCAACATCGGTGAAGATGGCTCCTGCTCATAATGCAGAGAAAACAATGGCAACCCACGGTTGGTCACCGCTAAGCAATTCAAGGAGCTGGGACCACCGGAGTTTTTGGGAAAGCCAGAACCACTTAAGGCGGAGACGTGGTTAAAGTAGATCACCAAGATATTTGATGTCTTGGGATGCTCCGAGGAGCAAAAGGTTTCCTTTACCACCTTTATGTTGCGTGAAGAGGCAGATCACCGGGGAATCAGTAAAAGCGTACTCCAACCCGACGCCTTTCAAGATGTCTCTGGAGAAGTTCCAAGAGCTGTTCAATGACAAGTACTTTCCCGAAAGCATTCGTCAGATGAAGGAGGTGAAATTTATCAATTTAGAGCAAAATAACATGACCGTGTCGTAGTACGAAGCCAAGTTTGCCGAGTTGTCCCGATTTGCGTCCCACTTGGTTGATAATGAAGAGAGAATGACGCGGATGTTTTTAAGAGGTTTGAAGCTGGAGATACGTCAATATCTTATTTCTCATAAACTGTTTTTGTATTCAGATGTTGTCAATAGGGCTCAGTTAGTGGAGCGCGATAACAAGTCAACGAAACCAAAAGAGAAAGCAAATTAAAAAATGATATAATACTGTGATAATTGATCATCAAAGCGGTGACAATAAGCATGGAGGGAATCAACATGCTAGAAATGGTAACCACTTCGTTGGTAATCATGGTCAAAACAATACGAATGGACATTTTAAGAAGAGGAGATTCAACAATGATAGAAAGACGTCAGCACCAACACCCGTTGTTAAGGAAGTAGAACGACCACCTATCATATGTTTCAAATGCGGAGGGGAGGGACACATCAGTCCAAACTGCGCGATGCCGTCCAAAGCATGCTATAATTGTGGAAGAGAAGGTCACTTAGCCCGATTTTGTCTTTCACCGAAGACAAGTTCAGCTAGGATGGAGGCACCAAAGGATGTCCTAGGCAAGCCAAAGCCGGTAGTTTAAGAGAGAGCATTTTTTTCGTGACGAGGAACCTGAATAAAATTATCACGGGTATGTTAGTCATAAACTCTTGAGAAGTCTATACCGTGTTGAATCTGGGGTTCTACTCACTCTTTTATTGCACCTAGTTGTGTTCAATGTTTGAAGTTAACTCCGGAGAAGTTAGACTTTGATATATCTGTTTAAACTCGGTTGAGAGAAACCTTACGTTACCTCCACTATTTATAAATCTTGTTCAAATCAACACTTTCACGTTACCTGTCGATCTTATCTCTTTGAAAATACTTGCCTTTGATGTGATTTTTGGAAACGATTGGTTAACTACTCATCATGCTTTTTCGTAAGGTTGTTAGCTTTCATACTCCTAACCAACCTGTTATGCAAATTCAAAGTAACCAAACCACTAAAGTCAATCATTGTCATATCAAGCCATAAATAAAGAGCCCCGATCCTTTCGTTGTTGACTTCCTTGTGTGGAATGCACCGAAGCCAGACTTTCCGTAGGAGACGTTGTGAATGACGATGGAAAGTTGATAGGTATCAATGTGACGTGTTATTCAAGTCTTGGATGAGAGTCACAGTTTTGAATGATATTTCTATCATTAATAAATTTCCTGACGTATTCTTGAAGACTTCTTAGCCTACCCCTAGAGCGTGAAATCGAATTTTGTATTGACCCCAGTACAAAACCCATTTCTAAAACCCTCAAATATTTTCTTCACTTAAAACAAACGTAACATGCGCCAAAGACGTTGGCTCGAGCTGTTGAAGATTACGATCGTACCATGCATTATCATCGTGGAAGTGCGAACATAGTAGCTAATGCGTTGAGTAGAAGATCGTATGCGGTTACAAGTGTGAATATACGAACCCACGTGCAGATAACGAATATACGAGTAGAATCGACTTTAATCGATAAAGTTAAATCCGCTCAAGCTACATATTCAGAGCAGATGAATGAAGAAGGTTCAAGAGGGCGTTATTCTAGAAGCAAGAATCGACGAAGAGAAGAAATCTCAACCCTCGATTTAATTGGCCCATTTGAAATCCTTGATCAAGTAGGAACTGTGGCTTATAGACTCGTTTTACCGCCAAGTATGTCGCGTGTTCATAACGTTTTTAACGTATCGATGTTACGTAAATATGTGGACGACCCGAACTACATTATTAATTTAGAACCGGACGAGATAACAGAATATTTAACGTATGAGGAGATACGTGTTAAAATCTTGGATAAGAAGGATCATATTCGACGCTCAAAGGTTATACCTCAAGAGTTAGAATTTGAAGTGAAGTCAAGGTATCCTCACCTGTTCGGCATACCAGGTACGTACGTAAATTTTGAGGGCGAAATTCCATAAGGAGGGGAGATTGTGAGACCCCAGATTTTATGAATAATTATTTAATTTTTTCGAATTATATTTTTGAATATTATGGTGTTGATTTGATATAATGTTATAGTTGTGGGTAGTATTTATAAATTTTGCAATGTACGCAAGTTGTTATATAATATTCGATTGGTCGGGGAATATTCTTTTTGTCGGGGAATATCCGTACGATGGTACAATCATTGGTGGACCCCACAACGAAATTATTGTCGGATTGAGAAAACGACAAAAAAACTTTATGAAAATAACGGCGGAAGTTTTATCGTTAACTGTTGAAACACTCGATGTTAAAGTATGCAGAATACGATGTCTGGCGTTGTTGCGTAGTAGCACACGGTATTGATTGTTGATGCTTTACGTGAGAAGTCACTCGATTATAGTCAATTATTGCTACGATAATTCTTTGCATCATATCTCTTATATTATTGATTAAATTATTATTCAAGATATCATCGCATAATATGATATATTATTAAATCAATAATTGAGGCTTTGCAGTTATTCATATTATTATTTGCAATATTGTTCAATCGGTATTCGGGACACTTTTTGTGTTCCAGTTACTATTCATGAGTTACTATTCACGAGTTACTATTCATAAGTTACTATTCATGAGTTACTTATTCACGAGAGTTACTATTTACGGTTGCTATTATTCACTCTAGTATTGTGCATTCGGGTATTTGGGTACCATATTATTACGTGAGGAGATGTGCTAATTTTTCGAATAGTTGGTTGAAGATATAATAAAGTAAATCGATATGGATCATTTGGTTTAAAGTTTTAATAATAAATCGGTATGGATTTGTTGTTTTAAGTTTTAATAGTAAACCAATATGGATAGTCGCTTAATAGTAAATCAATCTAGAATCCGTTCATGAATTAGTTACTTATTCATTCCATTTTCCTATAAATAAAGCTCATTCCTTCATTATTTCTTATGAATTCACCAAACTCTGAGAGAGAATTATAAGAGAACCTATAGAAAAAAGTATTCTGCTACTTTCCTACTCTTATATTCAGGTTTCTTTTACTGTAAAGGATGCTATTTGTTGTACTCATGAAGAGAACTTACATTATTCCATTATTTATTATTCTGTTAGAATAACTCAGATATCTGCCGAGCTACCCTATACATGGTGACATTATTCTCTACTATTCCGTTCTTTATTATTACATTGGAATATCATATCCGCAATGTGCGTTCGTGGGACTGGTTCCATTATTTATTATTCTCGTCGTAGAATATCACATCTGCGCGTTCTGCCGGACACGGTTCCATTATTTATTATTACATTGGAATATCCTCATGCGTGTGTTTACGTGGGGACTGGTTCCATCCTTTATTATTCTATTGGAATAACTTTTCATGTCTTGATCTATTGCATGCGTGGTGATTTCTTTTGTTATTCCATTCTTTATTATACTCATTGGTTAAAACTTTGACTTCTATACTCCATGAAATTAGTGGAATATCCTTGATATTTGCGCTTCATCCAGTATCTTTTCATGGAAATATTTTTCTGAGCATTCTTGAATTTTACTCTATAAAGCAGTATCATGTTGACAATTTGGACGTTATCATTTCCTAGATAAATTAATTCTTGAACTTGTTTTATTGAATTCTTATATCATTGTCATCATTCTCATGTTTATATTATATTGAAAGTCATCTGTGGCCTGTAGTGCATAGATGGACTTGGTATGATTATGACCAGAGATTTTTCGGTGTAATCATAATAGTAATGCTATAAAATGATGTGAAAAAAGTCCTCATTGGCCAGTAGTGCATTGATGGAGAGTTTTGGTATGATTATGGCTATGGATTCTCTTTGGTAGTAGAAAGCAAAGATGAATTATTTTATGGCATGATCGGGACCGTTGATGAAAAATATGATTATCTTAAGCGTAGTGCATGGATAATTAAATGGTCGTGATCTTAAAGAATATCCTTGGCCATAGTCATGGGTGATTCGATGATGTGGATTATTTATTAAAATGAGTCCCAAATGATAAAAGTAATGAAAAACTTTTAAATCATAGAAGATAGTAGATTTTATTCCCTACTTGACTCTTCAAATGGATTGCTTGTTCATTGCAGTTAAACTTGATAGTTATTATATTTTATAAGTTTAACATTGTTGAAGGCTAACGATAAATTATTCGCATTATCTTAGTCATAATATTTCTTCTTTGGGCTAGTTGAGCTCACCCTTTCTTTCATTGTTCTCTTGAAATGAGAGCGTGGCTGGGACTAGTCGAGAACAGGTGATGGTCTAGATGGTGCATTAGTAGTCCTCACTATTACGTGAAATAGTGTGATAATAATTATAATGAGGACTCCTTTTGAGTTTGTATAATCTCTAGTAGACAATATTTGTATTCAAACTCACAGTTTATGTTTTGTCGTATTATACTGCGGCACGTTGTATTATTAAAGTTGTATTTGAATTACACTACCGTATCCGGCGACTCAAGATGGGTGATGTAAACCTAATTTTGGGGGCGTCACAGTTGGTATCAAAGCTTAGGGATATGATCTCTGGCTAGGATGTGAGAATAGAACTAGGAGGGGAGAGACGGAAAATTCTTTCGCTAGTATGACCTACCTAAGTTTATTTGATTTTTAATTGGTCGGTCAGAATATAGGGATAATATGTTACATGTCAATTAACCTTTGTTTTGTGGCGATGTCTCGAAAATGACATCCGAGAATATTGAGAATAGCAATGGAGCACGAGACCGTTGATTCTCTATGATCAATAATCGAGACAATGTGCAATGCAGGATGGATGGCGATAATCCTCCAGAAACAACAACACCGATCAATCGATTTAATGAATAGCCAGACGTTTAGGAGCTTTTAGAATTCATGCAACATCGGTGAAGGCGGCTCCCTGCTCATAATGCAGAGGAGAAACAATGGCAACCCACGATTGGTCACCGCTAAGCAATTCAAGGAGCTGGGACCACCGTTTTTTGGGAAAGCGAACCACTTAAAGCGCGGAGGCGTGGTTAAGCGGATCACCAAGATATTTGATGTCTTGGGATGCTCAGAGAGAGCAAAAGGTTCCTTTACCACCTTTATGTTGCGTGAAGTGGTAGTTGTATTATTAAGTTGTATTTGAATTACATACTATGATCTGGCCATGACTCATGGGTGATGTATCACCTAATTTTGGGGGCGTCGTATATATATATATATATATATATATATATATATATATATATATATATATATATATTATTTGGATACTGAATTTGGATACGGATCCGAATTTTGCTATTCGATATTTGTCGAATATTTTTACAATCAAATATTAAATAAGTACGAATACACTTATATCCGTATTTGTATTCGTTTATTTGCGAATACATTTAAACCGAATATGAATATATATAAATTTTTTCGAATACAAATAATATTAATTTTTTTTTTAATAAAGATGCGGCCGAATATGAATTTTTCGATTAATATTTACCGACCTAGTTTTAAGGCTACGCATAGATTAAAAATTATAATTAATACTCGACACACAATTTACGGCTGTATTATGGGATTATAATTTCCTTGACACTGTTACCTGTTACAGTAGGTAATAATGCTTCTCTAGTCAAGATCAAAATCAAGTAATCAACGTACTTGGCCCCACATTTGACAAATCATTGGACGCCACGTACATTTCAAAACCTTTCCGAAAAAAGATAGTGGATAAGGTACGGTGGGCCGTTGAAATAAAATCGACGCTTTCCATTTATGTGAGATTGTCCTCCACGTGCGGTACGGCGCGTGCAAACACAACCTCAATGATTGTGTGCATGCCTAAATGCCTATACACAGTACACTGACTGTCGGCACGTGAGAGGAGATGAATAAAATGAAGCTCTAGTTTTTTTACTTTTTACTTTTTACCATTGATGAATACTTCATCCGTTTTTTCAAAGGAGTCTTATTTAATTTTTTGAAAATTTAAAATTATATAAATTTATTTAATTTTAATTTTAATTTATATACATAACTATTACTCTATAAAATAAAATTAATTTTAAGCGTATATAAATATATTTCTAAAATTATAAAATTAGAATTAGTAATAAATTGTATATACTTTGTTTTGGTTATAATCTCTTCACCTATATTTAAACAAAAATAGTAAAAAGATTAGTTTTAAAAATGGTCAATTTAACTTTAAAAAATCAAAACTGAACAATTAATTTGAAAGAGAGAGTAATGTTAAAGGTTTTATTTTTAAATTTATATTATTTCACATCAGATTTAAAATTTCATGAACTACCTGTAAAAATTTAACTATTTTGTCTCTCTCTATCAATAATTTATCACAAGACAAATTGATCGACTAAACATGAAAGAATTGATTGACATTGATTTTTAAGTGTCAAAATATTGTATTATTTTTTTAAAAAAAATAGAGGTACAATATGATTTTTAAAAATCAAAACCACGATATATTAAATTTTAAAATTTGTATGATTTAAAAAATTTATAATAAAATAAATTTTATTATTAATATTTTTGTTATATACAATAAAATTTTTTAAAGTTATTATTAATAAACTTATAATAAAATAAACTTTATTATTAATATTTAAAAAATTTATAATAATTTTTTATTATTAATTGTATTAACTAAAATTAAATAAATTTACATCACTTTAAAATTTAATATGTTATCGTTTGACTTTTAAAATTAAATTATACTTTTAATTTTAGAAACAGTCCTTCTACATTGAACGACCATTATTTTTTTAATTTTTTTTTTTACTCTGACTCCTAAAAAATGTATAATATTTTTTTCAACTGAAATTTGTACAGAATCCAGTGATTTAGGTGTAATTTAGATACACATAAAAAATAATATTGCACAGACTATACAAAATTATTTTTTATATGTATTCAAATTATACCAAAATAACTGAATTTTATAAAAATTCTAGTTAAAAAAATATTATATATTTTTTGAGAGTCAAAACAAAAAATAATAATTTTGAATTGGTCGGAATGACCGGTCCCCCTAGGATCAACGGAGAAGGCAAGTTTCCTAACTCAACCTTGAGTTATATCTGTTTAAATACTATGGTGGTTAATTATTGTTGATTAGACCACGTCCAAAAATTTATTGTTGATTATTCGCAGTTAGTGCATGTTTATTAATTCAAATTGAATTAGTGATTTTGAGAATATACTTGGAGAATAATTGTTATTGGATACTTACATCCGTAGAAGCTATTGTTAATAGTACATATAATTTCTGTCTATTGTTGAATCGTGTTAAGAAATGTCTTAAGCTAATTGTTCTGGCTAGACGAACATTTATTAGAACTTGATAGGTTCGAGAAGAGAATTCAATTATTATTGACAGATCGATGCCAATTATTTCGGCTAGATCGAGAAAGTGATTAGATATTGAAATCATAGTATTTCGTTGTAAATCAAATTCTGATTCTGAGACTGAGAAGAATAACCTTTTATAAAAAGGGAACATTTTATTGGTCGTATAATCGGCCTTTGCGAGCGTATAAGTATTATGCATAATATAGGGTACAAAGAGTTGGCCGCTCTAAGTACTTGCAGAGGGGTATGATTTAATCTTTATGGTTATCTGATACACCTGGGTATATCAAAGTCAAATCTTTGATAGTTACTTGAGAAGAGAAGTTCAAGATCCAATGGATTACTCAGCATAAATCTGGAAAAAATTCCACTTTGTTCCTAATTATTATAATTAGGAACAAATCTAACCCTACTTTGGGACTTTTGAATTACAATAATGCTAGGGGGACCGGGTTTTGTTGACAGGGATCGAGCATTTTTTTAATGACTTCCAAATAATTTATAAGATTTTTTGGAATCAAAATTTTTACAAAATTCAGTGATTTGAGAATCATTAAAAAAATAATAATAAAATTGCCCAATCACTACCCCTGTCGCCCAACACCTATCGCCCTAAAAGGATTGTTTGAATTGTTGAGGGCACACACACCACCACAAAATACCAAAATTTTAACTCAATTGGTGGATTAGGCCTCTTGCAAAGTAGGAGATTCTAGGTTTGAACTTTGTCAGTGGTCGAGTAGGGTGTGCGTGTTTAATTTCAGTCAAAAATTAATAAAAAATAATAAAATACAAATAATGTAGTCAACTTTATTGTAATCAATACATATATTTAGTTTAGTTTTAAATTAATTAAGAATTAATCGAGTTAATTTGGTAAGGATTCGTATTTATCCAACTGAGTTGGCTCGGTAGTAATAAATTGTGAGACCCCAAATTTTATGAATAAATATTTAAATTTCTCGAAATATTTTTTAAATATTATGGTGTGGATTTGATATAATGTTATAGTTGTGGATAATATTTATAAATTTTGCAAAAGTATCTGAAGTTGTTATAAAATATTCCTTTGGCTGGGGAATATTTTTTTTTCATCGAGGAATATATCATATTGACCAAGACAATCATTGGTGGACCCCACAACGGAAGTATTATCGTAGTTAAAACTACGTAATTATCTTTTTATAAAAATAACTACGAAAGTGTTACTGTTAAAACCGTTGAACTACCCTTAGTAGTAAAATCTTTGTAAGACTGAACTTATTATAAATAAAATTAAATTTCCTCTATTTATTACTTTGAAATAGTAAGGGTTGATTTGATTAATGTGGTTAGTTATGGGTAAAATGCGTAAATATTTTAAATAAGCAAGTGGTTATAAAATATTTATTGTTGTCGAGGAATATTCGTTTGGTTGTGGAATATTATTATTGCTTTGGGAATATTAAATGCATGTACCAGCTATTGTGTGGGACCTCGGTTCCATTCTTTATTATTCATGCGAATATCCCGTCTGTGCGCTTACGCCGGACTGGTTCCATTATTTATTATTCTATCGGGAATAACCTATCTATGCATGCGATCGCATCGCACGGGTGAATCCTTATGTTATTCCATTCTTTATTATTACATTTGGAATAACTCGCCTCATGTGGATTACCACACGCACGGTGAATGATCCTTTGATTCATTCCTTATTAAATTATGGAAATGATCTGCCTAAGTGGATTACCGTATGGTGGCGAAAAAATCCATTTGCGCTTCATATATTCTATTATACTCAATTGGTTAAAGTTTTGACTTATATACTCCATGAAATTAGTGGAATATCATTGATATTTAAGCTTCATCCAAAGATCTTTTCATGAAAATATTCTTCCGAGCATTCTTGAATTTTACTCTACAAAGAAGTATCATGTTGACAATTTGGGCGTTATTAGTTCTGAATAAATTAATTCTTAAACTTGTTTTATTGAATTATTATGTCATTGTCATCATCCTCATGTTTATATTATGTTGAAAGTCATCTCATACTTTGTAGTGCATAGATGGAATTGGTATGATTAGGACCGTGGATTATTCTTGGTATAATCATGGCCAAATATTACAAATGATGTGGAAAAAGTCCTCATCGCCCGTAGTGCATTGATGGACAATTTTTGGTATGATTATGGCTATGGATTCTCTTCGGCCAAGGGTACAAAGATGAATTATTTTATGGCATGAGCAGGACCGTTGATGAAAACATGATTATCTTTGGCCCGTGGTGCATGGATAATTCATGGTCGTGATACTAAAGAATATCCTTGGCCTGTAGTGCAGGGATGATTTGATGATGCGGATTATTTATTAAGCTTAGTCTCAGCGATAAAAGTGATGAAAAACCTTTTAAATCATAGAAGATAGTAGATTTTATTCTCTACTCGACTCTTCTAATGGATTGCTTGTTCACCGCAGCTTAAACTTGATGTTTGTTATATTGTATCGCTTTAACATTTGTTGAAGGCTAACGATAATTTATTCTCGCATTATCTTAGTCATAATATTTCTTCTTGGGCTAGTTGAGCTCACCCTTTCTTTCACTGTTCTCTTCAGGAAATGAGAATATAGTTGGGACGAGTCGGGGAACGGAGTGATGGACCGATGATAGAATTAGTAGTCCTCACTATTCTCGTTAAATAGTATGACAATAAATGTAATGAGGACTTATTCTCGAGAGTGGATATTGTCTAGAAGATGATTTGTATTAAAACTCACAGCCTCTCTTGTTGTATATTAAAGATTGTATTTGTATTACATCACTATGTATTTGGCAACTCGTAATAGGTGATGTATACCTATTTTGGGGCGCTACTATTGGTATCAAAGCTTAGGATATGATCCTGCTAAGATGTGAGACAAGAACTAGGAGGGGAGAGATGGGGAATTCCTTCGCTAGTATGACCTACCTAAGTTTATTTGGTATTTAATTGGTCGATCATAGTATAGGGATAATATGTGATATGTTAATTAACCCTTATTTTGTGACAGTGTTTGAAAATGGCATATGAAAATGCTGAGATAAGCAAGGAAGCACATGAGGCCGTTGAGTCAGCTTAATCAAAAGGTAACGACCAACAACACGATAATAATCATACCGGTGGCAACGGCCATCGGAACAATGATAACCATCGTGGGGGAAATTATCATGCCAAGAATGGTAACCACTTCGGTGGTAATCATGGCCAAGATAATAGAAGTGTAAATTTCAAGAAGAGAAGGTCATTTAGATCGATTTTGTCGTATAGTGAAGTCAAGTCCAGCTGGGACGGTGGTACCAAAGGCGGATACTTTTACAAAACAAAGTCTTCCATGGTTTTCAGGAAGAGCGTTTTTTAGCGACTTCTCAAAAAAAAAGCCCGAATCCGAACGGTTAAGTTAGTTAAGTTAGTTAATTATAAATTCTTGCGAAGTTTATACCTTATTAGATACCGGTTCTACTGTGACAACCCGAGAATTTAGACAATTTTTAAAATTTTAATTAATTAATTTAAGGTTCAATATTAGAACCTAGACAGAAAATAAGTGTATGCGTTTGATATTTTTGAGAAGGAATTTTGAGGATTTTAAAATTTTGTGAAGGATTTAAGTGAATTATTCAGGGGATTAAGGGAATAAGTGAATATGTTCTGTGTATATGGTTGTATATGTGTACAGTATGTGGTTAAGGGTTAAGGGTTGACCAAATAAACAATATCTCTAACAAACTATATGTATATATTAAGAACGTCAACGTTCGGTTAGAAAATTCTTACGATTTATATGAAACCCTAATTTGGGAACCCTAATGCTAAGTATAAAACCCTAAGGATTAAAAGTTATGTGAGTAATGAGTATGAATATTATGTGATGATTTATACTTGTTTATTATACAAACAAATAAAAGAAACTAGGGTGATCCTAATTATATATTAGGAATGAAAAATTGAATAACTTACGGGTTATGGGATGAGAGAATTATGGTATGTAGAAAATATACTAATTCTAAGAGATTTATTTTATACTTCTCAACTAATTAATTTCATAACATAATTATAGCAAGTCTAATTGGGTTAATAATTTAAATATGCATGAGTAAGGATTTATGTTTTAATTGTGGAATTGAAAACTCTAATTAAATAATTAATGAATGGTAATGTTAGAAGTGTTGGAAGATGTTATGTGTTTGGCCCAAAGAAACTAAAGTTAGCAGCCCAAAAGAATTAATTGAGTGGCCCAACTTTTAGCCCATTTGAGAGGGGATATTATGGACCTTTTGTATGTTAAATAAGAGATAAAAAGAAAAGAAAAATTTGAGGAAATATAAGGCCATGTGGCCGGATATGGGAGAAAGAGAGAAAGGGGGATGAATGTGATGATAGTTTGCTTTAGTGGGTGAACTATTCTTCCATGTGTCACTTATTTATTTTGCCAACATGTTTGTTTAAGCTTGCAAGCAACCACTTGGTAATTGAGTGGGAGAGAGAAGAGCTAGAGATGTTGGTAGATTAGGGATAGATATATCAAATATATCTATACTTACTTTTCCAACAAACCTAAATCTAAGTCTTATCTTTTTCATTTCATTATTAACTAAGAAAGAAAGAGAGAGACTAGAGGGAGAGAGAGAGAGCTATCATTCGGCAGCTCCAAGAGGAGAAGGAGAGGGGATTTTGATATTCATACAACCAAGATCCATTTCATATTTTTGAAGGAGAAGAAAGGAAAAGCTAAGGTATAACAAAATTTCTATTATGTAGTCTAATTTTCTTTTTGGTTTGATTTGATTTTTGACAATATGAAGTTATGATCTTGAGGTTTAAAACCTTAGATCTATGTGTTTATGAGTGTTTCATGTTTAGATATACCCATATTGGGTGTTGTTTTAGTTGGAAATCAAAAATAAAGAAAAGTGATTTTTCTAGTTTATGAGCCCTAAAAATTTCTATGTACTTTGGATTTTCACCGTTTTTGATCTACACCTTCTTTTTGCGATCCGTCAAAGAGAGGTACTATATATGTAAGTTATCTACTAAACCCAAGTGGTAGCACTCAAAAATGTTAAGTACACAGTCCGTAGTAACTAATTTAGCAAAAATAGTTTTGTGTTTTTTAGGAAAAACTGACTGTTTTGGACAGTCAAAGGGTAGGGGTAATTTAGTCATTTTTTGAACATTCAAAAATTCTGGAAAACTTTGAGATGATAATATGATAAGTTTTCTAACATCTCCAAGTGGTATCACCGAAAAAGGAGTGGTAGATTTCCGTATGGACTGATTTTAGCAAAGTACGTAAAAGCCAAAAAGTCTCGAAAACAAGCTGCGAAAGAAATTGCAAGGGAAGTTTCGGCCAATTAAATTTTGACAAAAACTCTGGCCATTTGGGAAATGAAAATATATGGTATAAAGTAGCTCCTGTCCAAAAATGAGCTCATTCCGACTTAAAATGACCAAGTTATGACCATTTCAATATTTAGGTTTTTCAGACAAAAATTGCTATAACCAGAGTTCTGTAACTCCGATGGCCACAAAATTTAAACCGGAGGGTCACATTAACATGTATAAGATTATGCCAAGAGATGGGAATTTCTGGAGTTGAGCATGATGGGGCTAATTTCTTAAGCCACGCACTAAAAATGATTTTTGAAAAATAGTAAAAGAAATTAAAAAATTAAGGAAAATTACTTTTTGGGTATGAAATACATTTATATGTGTTTGGACAAAGGATGGAAAAATAATAAATTGATTTGGTGTTTTAGTGATTAGGATATGGGATCCAAATTCATTGAATTGAAAATCGATGAATCCAACTTACTTTGGATTGAAAAATAGTTTATTGAATTGAAAATATGTTGAATCCAGTTTGCTGGATTGCAATTTAGTCACTGGATGTGATATCCAGTTTTCTGGATTACAGTTTGGTTTACTGGATTGGCCATCTAGATACTGGATATGGAATCCAGCTTGCTGGATTCCAAATCTGGGTTGCTGGATTGGTATTTGACTTATATGTTCAAGAAAAACTTATAATATATGAGATTAAAGTATTTTAAATCATATAAATATAATATTAATGATAAAGGAATTATGTGGTATTTAATTCGTATAAATATGTTTTTAATGATTGAAAAATCAAGATAAATAGTAATAATTATTTAAAAATTATTACGAGCTTATGAAAATTATTTCGACTGTTAATAAATTATCTTCGTTAATTGTTAAGTGTTTAGGCAGAGTTTAATTGAACTTAGACTCGATAAAAGTCCGACTAGACCGTCGGGATGTCGGGCCAGGTCAAGGCTCAAGTCGAATCGAAATAGTTTGACACATCTTTGAGTCTTATGTGTGTTATAGACTGATAGGGTTATGTGTTTAGGTTATTCTATGTATATATATATATATTATACTATTATATTGTGATGATATTATTCTAATATTGGAGATCTATATTACTAATATTAGGTCTTCGGATAAAGCGTTATAAATTGTGTAGCGGTAATCAACGGTTTAGGCAAGTTTATTTTTACTTAACTCTACTAAGAGTTGTTTCATTTGGATATGCTTATGGTTAATCATTGATGATTGCCATGTATAATTGTACTCTGTACATATTGCATGTATAAGTCAGGTATGAAAGGCTGATCACCTTCATTACCCTTCGGTTCAGATATAATTCTTCATGTAAAATACTTGTTCAGTCAAAATTTTGTTCCTGCTAGTTCACAATTATATTGTTGAATTATAGCCAGCCAATTATTCAAATCATTTCAATCATGATATATCGTTATATTATTGAACTTAAACTTGCTGGGAAATCCATATGCTCACCCTTGCTATATCATGATAAAACATTGCAGATTAAGACGAATGCGTCGGATACAAGGATAGGTTAAAGACAGTTCCAGCGTTAGGATATGTGTGGAGCTAAATTGTATAAGTATTGTATGTTAATAATGTTATGTGTTAGAAAAGTTATGAAATGTGTATTAAGTTAAGGTTACTCGACCTTGGGGATTATGTATAAGTTATTGTATAAATAATTTATGTTTATATCTTCCGCAAATATAGTTGAATAGTTATAGAATGATTGAACCGGATCCGAGGTGATTTAGGACCTGGATTCGGGGCTCTCACATCTACCCATTCTTTTATCTCTCTTGCTTGCACTCAACGTTTAAATTTGACTTCGGAGAAATTAGACTTTGACTTATTGGTTGAAACTTCGATAGTAGAAACCTTCGTTACCTCCAATATTTATAAATCTTGTTTAATTCAAATTGACACTTTCACATTACGTGCCAATCTTATCTCTTTGAAAATACTTGCCTTTGATGCGATTTTAGGAATCGATTGGTTAACTACCCATCATGTTTTTCGTAAGGTTGTTAGCTTTCATATTCCTAACCAACTTTGTTATGCTAATTCAAGCAACCAAACCACTAAAGTCAATCATTGTCATATCGAGCCACAAATAAAGAGCCCCTTGGTCCTTTCGTTGTTGACTTTCTTATGTGGAATGCAATCCAAAACCGGACTTTCTAAGCGATAATGTCGTGAATGACGATGGCAAGTTGATAGGTATCAATGTGACGTACTATCCAAGTCTTGGATGAGGGTCACGCGAGCTTTGAATGATATTTCTATTGTTAATAAATTTCTGACGCATTCTTGAAGACT